>JAWWEQ010000001.1:6579406-6612864 GCA_035583055.1 Torymus tubicola
GATTACATACTTGAATCGTTTTAATGTACCTGCTTGAAATTTGCTTCCAGCATATGTGCATTAAATTTCAGGGATTTCTTTTTACAGTGTACGTATCTAAACAATATCCAATAAAACACTGGAATCTTTTGTAATTTCTATCTACTTTTAATTTGAAAAGTCTCATTTCGTTCCTTGTTCTATATCCTCGATATTTTTTATATTGGTATCTTCTCCTAAAATTAAACAAGGATCAAAATGAGACCTTACAAATTACAAAAGATTCCAGTGTTTTATTGGATTTTTTTACGTAGTGATATCTACTTTGGCTATAGTTAAATTTTGTCATGAAAAATTGTTTTCGTCACTGAAAGTGTCATTTTTTTCAAGTTATGTTGTTATTATGTTATAGCATGTGAAATGGTTATTATAACAAACAAGTTGGTTGGAAGATTTCGTAAGAAATCAATCGTGTGTCATGATAAATGAAAAAGAATTATGGATTAAGTTATTTTTAAAACATTGTAGTAATGCTTTGCTTCACTTTGATCGATATACTAAAATAATAGCAAGGTTAAAATAAGTATTAACAATTACGACAATATGCCTGACGATTTTACAAATTCGTTCAAACAAAATGTAATTTTTTTTACTTAATGTTATTTATTTTAAAATTTCTATATTTACATATAAGTGTTACCTTTGTTATTATAAAAGAAAATAAAGTTAATTACTAATATCAAACCTTATTTCACATCATACCTCATTTCACATATTTTCATTATTTTTTCCTTACCACATCTCTTTTCCCATCTCCCTCACCTTCCCGCAGAAAAAAGCCTGATTTTCTATATTATTCTCGATCTCTCAGTTTCTTCCAAACTACCAAAAAAAAACAACAACCACGACGGAAATTCTCCTACACATATATATCGCAAAACTCCACGAAAACCGCAATGAATAATCGAGACGCGTGACCGCTACCAAAACGAAGGGCCCCCCTGTGCTCGCCAAAGTATATGCTCTCGCAAATTACAACGCGTAATCATCGATGCACCATGCGTCGACCGCAAAAAAAGAGAGTATATTACATATATGAGAGTGGACAACGCGCGTGTGGCACGTGTATAAAAGTATACGTGTGCGTAAGGATGTATCGCAAATCGCATGAGTATATACGGTAATGTGTATAACAGCTGACCATATGTAGTTGCGCAAACTGGCGGAAAAGTGGTTATGAGTGAGTGCCGGGTGGTGATTATAGCGATGAGGTGTATTTATTATTTGGGAAGGGGTGAAAGTAGTGGAGGCTGAGGGGTTTAGAGTTGTGGATGGTTTTGTGTATATGTGGAATTGAATTGATTGGTTTTTTTGTAGAAGTTTGAGTCGATAGATGAATTATTCTGATCAGTAATCGAAGAAAAATTCAAAATTATATGTTGTGCGTCTATTCAAATTTTATTCTTTTTTTTTTTTTTTTTTTCTTAGAGTTGTCTGCCACAGGCTATGTACTCTACGATTTTACTTGTATAGTCATAAATACCGTCCTTTTTAAAAAATTTCGCTGTCAATCCATTGGCCCTTAGCTTTCACAAACATATGTTTTTTTTTTAATGACGATACTTATTAAATCCTGTGGATGAATGGAAATGTCCCCTCATTATAGCTATTTATATTCTGTTTTTCTTTATCTGTATACTTTTCTTTGTCCGATTATTTATTTTATCAGTTATAAGCTTTATTTAAAAAAGTACATTTTTATCAAAAAAAAAAAAAAAAACGTAATATCAAACATAATTTTTTTTAATAAAATATAAACCTGATGCAAAAATTTACAGTTTCAGACTATTTTCTAATATTTTCAGAAATACTTAATGCCAATTTGGTCGCCTGGTGCGTCTTTTGGCTTAAGTCATTACATCGCAACACCATTCGATGCAATATCAAGCAGCAATGAAATAATTGAAAAACAGAAGCCGACGTGGAGTCCACCGAAATTTGAGGAAAAACCAAATTTAAAATCTAAGCTAATTGTCGAGAATGAAAAAAGTTAGTTCAATTAGAAGTGATAAGGTGTGCCAAAACTTGGGCGCGATTCATTAGTTTTATCAATTTGTACGTTTTATAATTAGTTATGTATCAATCATGTATAGTGATGAATATTGAAGTTACTATTGTATATCACAAATGCAACCAAGTTCTTATTCAATTTGTATCATTGTGTTACCAAGCGCGTCAAGAACAGCTTAGACGTCAACTGTAAAGTTGAACTTTACACCCACAAAATACGCGCTTTACGTATACTACAACGAAAAAATGCTTTCTTTCATTCTATATCTGACAACTTGGTTTTAATTTTTCAAAATTAGTAGAAGTTACACAAGTTCTACAACAATTTTTCACGAAAATTCTACCGCATTACTTCAACTAACCCACCAACATCTATATCTTACTATTACCCTATATATACAACAAACCTCTCAACTTCTCACTCGTACCTTCAATTTACTTCTCCGCACTAAAATACCACTACATCCGCAACTACCCAGCACTTCACACTCATTTCTCATCCAAAAAAACCCCCGACAAATCCCACAACCGTACAAGACCGCGATTTCGCCAAAAAAATCATCAATAATAATATCCCTTTTTCCCTCCCTCCCACCGTAAAAACGCATATAACCTCGTGTCACTCTATATATATATACCACGAGTGAGAGAGGAAAAAATAATCATTTTTCCACAAAACTATACAACTACTCCACCTTCATCCCCCTTATATATCCGTGCGTGCGCGTCCGATTTGATGAATGGCATTTCGAGATCACGCGCGTGCGCGTGGCGCAAATATGCCTCCTCCTCCGCCGCCCCCCTCGAAACGTGTATAAAATTCTCATTTCCACGCGAGAAGAGAAAGCGAGAAGAGAGTGAGGCGATTAAATCCTCTGGCCGCGTGATATTAAGCGCACGCTGCGTATAGGTCCGAGAAAAATGGTGTATATGCGAGTGTATAGGAGGTTAGAAATCTCCATTACGGTTTTGCTTCGACCCCCATATATAGAAAAATCTCGGTTTATACTATATATATATATATATATGTGTGTATACTGTTTATGCGGTTGCACGCGCGTATATATAGCCGAAAACGACGCGAAAAAGTCGAAAGAAACGACGTGCGAAGGGGACGATTGTATGTAAGAGTATATATAGCGCGTGGGAGTAGGGGTTGAAGGGGGCGAGGAAAGTTTGATGTGTTGTTTTTATTTTAGCTCTGCTGTGAGCGAGGTATGATAATTTATTGTGCCACACAGTGCTTTATATGGATTATTGAGTATGTGAGGTTATAGTTTTTCGTCGAAATATCAAGATCTTATACTGTTTCTTATTATATAGATTACGAAACTTTTTTACTTTTTGAATAACGTAACGTTATAGTATATATTTATTATAAAAAAATTTTCTTTATACAAAGCGAGTATTTGAAGACTGGTCATAACAGCTCGTTGTTTTTCAAATGCAACAACTCTTTTACGTATCATAGTAAACAAACGTACATTATATCTGTGGTTTTCTGGAATAACCATATAAGTGATAAATTTTTGAAAATCGATTTTATGTGATTTTCTATTCTTTTAAATAATCTTCTATTATGTAATCAAAACGAAAATTGATCAAGTGCGCTTCTTTTCTCGAACGAGCACTAAGAAAAAGCAATATAACTGCATTTTCCCGGAATAACCACAATATATCTGCACTGTTTTCATTCAATATTTCGAAAGAACGATACATTCTAAGATTCAGAAAAGTCAATTTTTAAAACACGATCACTAATTGGATCAATTACTACAGTAAAAAAATGTCATTTAAATATGAAATAATACATGCAGTGCTGCGTTTGATCTTATTTGTCTTGATTTTAAATACCGATGCAAAACTAAAACCTCGATTTTCTCGAAACCGTGAAAACTGCAGGTATATGCGCGTTACTCCACGAAACCACAGATATTATCCTATAAGAAACGCAAATCCTCCTCTATCTTAACATATATAAACACAAGTATATATAACTACACCCAACCATTCACGCTATATACATACACACTATACGTGCACCGGGACATCCCTCCTGCGTTACCCTCTAGACAAGAATAAAAAAAAAAGAAAGGAAGAAAAGGAAAATAAAAGAACACCGTCGGTAGTAGCCGATCGTTTGGTCCTCTCATCATCGACGCGTGTTGTATACTTATACGCGCGCAAGTGTGTTCCCCTGCGCCTATATTGAGAGAAAAGAAGAGACCAGACGCCGACGCGCCACTGCTTGGATTATATATATAAACACGGAGGAAGCGCCGTTGCGGTTTATTGCGTCTACAGCGCAGGTAAAATACATATAATACGAGGAAGAGAGAACGAGAGATAACGGATTTCGCTCGATTTAAGCATATATATAGGAGGTTTGTTTGTCTTTGCGGTTATATTTGTTTGTTTATCTTTATTTTTGGGTGTTTCGAGCGCGTGGTTGTTCTGGCGCCCGTGAACTCGTGATGGTGTGTGTGTGGATTCTAAGGTTGTAGATAGGCGCCTAGTGATCGCTATCCCAAATGGAATTTCATATAGATGATCATATCGATGCTGATTTATTGCTGCGTGCGGTGTGTATAGCCAGTGAGGTTGTGGTCGATGATTGTGAATAGTTTTTAGTTGTATATAGTTTTTCAATTTTGGACGGAATAATAGTTGCATAAAATGTTTTTGGTTGTATCGATTAGTTTAGATACACAAAAGTTTATATACGTAAATGGTATATTTAAATATTAATCTATGCTTTTTCTGATTTACTATGATGTCATGTTTAATTATTTTTTTCTTAAACTATTAAAATCCTATCAATGTTTATGTGATATACTCCTTTACGTACACTGATAGAAAAATGTAGGAAAAATTCCCATGTTTTCTAGTAATCTGGCAATATCAATGAAAAGTACAAATTTTTCCCTTAGAAAAATAGTAATTTTTACAAAGTACCAGAAAACATGGAAATTTTTCCCTACATTTTTCTATCAGTGTATACATATTTTCATTGACTTTAAACAAAATAAATCAACAACTAAATAATACTGTATAAAGCAGAAAAAAACATGTCAAATAACCGTTTCTTCCGCATAGCAAACCAGTTAAAATTAAATCAATATAATTACACTATACTTTCTGCATATACACACACAAAATTAATTTATTCGTGGTAAGTATTGATTACTATACACGAACTACCAAACAAACACGACGACGACCCTATCTTCACACCTCTTCGCCTCTACAAAAAGGATTGAACGCCGACACGGAAGCCTTATACTGCTACCATCACCACGCCCTCGCTACACGCGCGTCTAATCACGATAATTAGCTTCGCGCGGGCTTCTCTCTCTCTGCTCTTTTATAGCAGGCGTGGCGACGCCGACAACGTAGCGTTTCCTTGCCCGTCATCGCGTATTTTTAGAGAACTGCCGCCACCACCGCCGCCGCCGCCGCTGGCGCTTTCCGCTTTTCTCCCCTTTTTTCGGGTAAAAAACGCTAGAAAAGAGAGAGAGAGAGAGAGGATGGACGCGGACAAAAGAGAGGCGGCAGATGCGCGCGCGCGCGTGTGCGGCACGAGAGCGGAGCACGCTTGAGAGATGGGTTTTTAAAGTGAATAGGGAAAGAGAGAATGAGAGAGAGAGAGAGAGGAGTTGAGTTGAGTTTTGGAAAATTGGGTGGAATTGTGTATCGGATATAGAAAAGGTATGAATATTTTTCCAGCCGAGGAATCGATGTTTTAGAGGAGCCGTTATACGATATATACCTATATATGTTGGTCATTGTGTTGGGAGAAAAAGTTCTTTTTTTTCTTCTTTTTTTATTATTTGATTATTGTATAAGTTTTATGACAAGAATATGTTTGGTAATAGTAAAGTCTACTTAAGTTGTAAAAAAATTTAGAATTACTTTATAAAATTAATAAATCGTAACATCTTTAGATATAGATGTTTTGTTTCACTTATAGAAAAATTGCGGACTTACTTAGCTACTGAAGTATTCCACAGATATTATTTTCAATATATCATTATTAGTTATATGTTTCCGAGTTTCACTGTTTACAAACTACGTATGTATATTACAAATCACCACTAAATTAGAAAAACATTTTCATTACAAAGATCTCAAACCCCATTCAGCACTTCTTTAAATCCTATAAATAAACAACAACATCACCTACCTACCATACCCCCACCCTTAATCCCTTCCCATTAAAAAAAGAAAACCTTCTCCCCTTCCCCTTTCCTGCAATTTTTTAATTCCATTTACAGGCCTATCGTCACAACCCGTATATACGTACACACGCACATACATCCTATATCCATCCACCCCGTCATCATCTCCCTCCAACTCCCTCGCTCTTATATATCGAGAAAACCCGTGAAAGCGAGCCGCCTGCGCGCCACGCGTACTCATACTCATTGTCTATAAAGCCCACGCGCGCGCGCGGCTCTTATATACCTCGCACTATGCCGCCGTTCACCCCCTATATATATAAGTACGCACGCGCGCGCACGCGGGGAACAAGAAGCAAAAAAAAGAAGGAGCTGCGTTCGAGTTACTATATGCTATACTATACGTAGAGCTGACAACAAATTGCTCTTCATGCGCGACGAGCGGCAGTAGCGGTCCCTTTTTTCCTGGTTTTAGGATTTCGTCTCGTTGGCGCGGACGAAAATAATTGCGTCGACAAAAGAAGCGGGGGCTCGGTGCGATGATTTTTCGAAGGTTCTATTTTCATATGGAGAGAGAGAGAGGTGACATGAAGAGAGAGAGGCGCGGGGGTGGTTAATTTTGTACGTGGTGTAGTCTACTGTCTAATACGTTTTTTTTGTGGATAGGTGTTGTAATAATAGGTTGTGGTAGGAGATGTAGATGTATTTTAACGTGCTTGGAAGCGATGTATATAGTGGCTGATGGTTTTATGGAAATTAAATAATTGTTTTTAGATCTATAAAGGTTTTTACTCAAAAATTAACTGGATAATATTTTTCTATATATAAGGATTTTGCTTGCCTTTTATCGCTTTATGTGACGTTACAAATAATAATTTTGTTCATAAACTTATTTAAAAAAATAAAAAATCATCAAGAATTGTATAAATATGCAAAAACACTGCCAAAAATTTACAAAAATTTATAGAAGCAGGAATTTCCCATTAACACTGTGCAGATCATTTCATTAAACTAAAATGTTACACGTGATCATATTAACAATATGAAAATATAATTACAGCAATCGCTTATAATCTATACATTTCTCTATCATCCTAAAAAAACTATTGCTTCGCGCGATTCGTGAACGTCCATCTCTAATGGCCTTCTCAGCAGTACACACACACACGCACAAACGAACGATCATCCTTTACCCCAAAACCACCTCTTCCAAAAAGCGTACATACAGTCGGATCCTAACCCAAAGAAACTTATTAATTACCAACAGCAGCAGTAGCAACAGCAACGCATCGCAACACCTCAAGGAAAGAAAAAAAAAGAAGAAACCCATCACACACGCGCGCGCGAAAGTGCCGAAAGTGAATAGCCGAAAAATCTATGAAAAATGAACGCACCACGCGCGTTCAATCGATCTCTCTCTCGTTCTCTTCGAATATCCCCAAGTCACGAGAGAGATCTTCGATATTAACGCAAGGCCGAGCGCGAAAGGGAACGACGATGTATATATATATATACACACACACATACACATACACGCGTACGTCGTTTTCTCTCTCAGGTGCAAGCTGCAGCAGCAGCAAGGGACTAATTCCGGTCGCGCGCGCGGATAAAGGATGAAATCTCGTTTGATCGGCTTTTCAGGCACGCGCGCGCGCGCGTCAGCGTTGGTTTTTTTTTATATACGTCGTCGTCGTCGTCGTCTTTATATCAAAGGAGAGAGAGAGGGGGAGGAATGAATAGAGTTGGAAGAAGAAGAAGGAAGGTCAAAATATATATTTACGACGGTTTCGTTTTCACTCAATTTGTTTAGGAGGCGCATATAGCTACGACAACACCTGCTGCTCGGTCAATGGGGTTTTTTTTTATCTTCGTCGGACGCTACGGATTGGTTTTTTTTTGGTGTAGCTGGTAAGCGATTGTTGAGTCACGGGGTGAACTGGTAATTTGTTTAATTGAATAAACGTTAGCTGTGTGTGTGTGTGGATGGGTGGTAAGAGAGAAGTTGAAGAGTCATGATGGTTTGTCATGAGGAGAGATGAAATCTGGTTCAAGCAACTTTTCTTTTGGTAATCGTAACTGATTTAGTGTATCTTTTTAATATAAATAGTGGTGTAATACGATGTTGTGAAAATTTTCGTTTCGCAAAATAATGAATTGTATTTGATGAAATGCCTTTGTATATCAGAGAAAAAATATACTAAACAGATATGAAAATTTTTATTTAATTACTTTCCAACAAACAGTAAAAACAGTCGCATTCACAGATACTACGCGATACTAAAGTAGTTACCGATACTGAAAAGTAGGGATAGATTGAGTGGTTTTAAAATTTCTTCCTACTTTCTTATTAACTTTGAATATAATCGACAGTGTAAATGGTAAAATTATAATTTGAGTTCACTGACATTTTCTAACCAGTGCGTAAATTTAGCGAGGTTTAATGGCAAAATCTACATTTCTTAAAGCTTTTATTTGGAAAAAGAAAACTCGAAACAATACAAAAATCAAAAGTTATTGTCAATAGCTTCGCATTGAAATAAAAAGAGCAATGTTGAATGCTTCAAAAGTTTATTTTTACTCACATATCTTTGTATTGCAAAATAGAAGAAATAAAAAATTTGGAAAATGCCTCTTAATTTAATAGAAAAAAAACTCACATACACATACGCAACCATTCATCAACCACTCACCAAAGTATACATTATCAGTCACCAAACGCACCTCATGTCCTATCCTCAACCTCGTATATATACACACACATAAACCACCATTAGTAAACCATTCGGCGCCTACTGCAACTCTTCACGCTGCATCGACAACGACTCTTTACGCGTTCGTTTTAATTGTATATTCCGACCTCTTCATCTTTCTAATCGTCTTAAAAAATCTCTTCTCTCTAGACACAAGCACACGATTTTCCGAACCCGAAAAAACAATGCAGCGCCACCGACGTAGCCGCGAGCTCGTACATCCTCGACGAATTACGAATACGAAGTGGATTCTCTCTCTTGGTTCATTAGTCAGCTCTACGACGTCGTGGGCTTCGCACCTTTTTCCGGTACACACACACACACGTTATACGTTGCTGCTGTTTTTAGAATTTTGAGAGTTACGAGCTCGGAAAAGTGAGATCGTAAAGTATTCGAGTGAGGTGCAGCCAAAGGTTACGATCGTTATCATATCGTGTGTGGATAGAAACGATCACGTAGTTCGCGCGATTGTTATTCTTCTTCTTCTTTCTTTACTTTTTTCACCTTATTTTTGTCTACAGCGTGTGAAGAGAGGAGCAGGATACAAAGGATATGCTTAGATTTTGTATATATACGTGTGCGGGTTGGGAGAAAATTAGCTATATATATAACCGAGTGTCATATCCGGGGATGAATGTTGTCGTGTGAAGAAACGAAAAGCAATGTCAGTATACTTGAAGAAATATAAAATAAAAAAAATCTTTCATTAAATGTTAAGCACCTCATACCCTTATGTACCCAAAAAAAACCTAAAAAAAAAGAAAAATATTCCCAACCACATACATACAACTCTATATACAATCAAAGCACCGCGACGATCACCACAGCGACATTCCAAAATTTTTCATTCTCTCTCGTTCTCGCTCGGATTGTCGCACCTATATATATACGTATATCGACATATATTCCCGAGCCTTTATATACGAGGCATAAAAATTCGTCACCGCGGGGCGTCTTCGCGCGCGGATTAACGACCCGCGTTAACCCTGCGTATAGTATAGGGCTTCACAAGAGAACGAGGAAGCCTCGTAAAGATATATATATATACATTCTTTAGCGCGCACGCGGAAGAGACGCGTAAGTATATACATATGCGACTATAAGAAGGTGTGCTGACTTGGTTGTTATGGATCAAAGGTCTCTTATATATTTTTCTTTATATGGGTTTTTTTTTAGGGAACTGTGGTGATGTGTCGCTGTGGATATTTAGATGTGTTGAGTGATGCGGGGGTGTATGTCGTTAGGGAAACGATTGGGTGTAAAATTATAAACATATTTATATTTTTTATTCAATTATATTTGTATAATATTACAGTATTTAGCGTAAGAGGTTTTAAAATACATTATAATATTATTTTTAACGTATATCATAGATAATCTTGTCATTGTTGACAATAATGGCTTGCATGACAAATAAAATATAAGAGTCAATAGTACTGTATTAATTTCGTTGTATCGTGCTTTAAATTGTATGTTAGTGAAAATAAAACAATGATTTAGATTTGGTCTATCTAAATTAGAACTACTACTGTATATATTAAATCACTGTATGTTTCATAGATTATTCAACATTTAAAAAAAAAGAATAACTGCCATTCAGCAGAACTCATCTCACACCCTTCAATAAACAAAAACAAAATAATCAAATGCAATAAAGTAAAAAAAAATTAATCTCTCATAATATACATTTCTTTACTCACTGCATAACCTCTAACCTACCAGACAATATAATATAATATCCAGTAGCGCAGCGTTCGACTCGTAACAGCCCGCAACCTCACGCAGCACATCCGCAAACGACGCCGTTAACACCGCCGCATATACGCGTTTGCTATTTGTCATCGCTTTCTCTCTCTCTCTCCAACCACCGTTTTTCCTCCAAAAAAAGAAAAAAAACTCACCAAAGCGAACGCACGTTCGCCAGCGATTTATAACATTTCACGCGAACGAGCCAAAAAAAAATAGGACAGTATACTACTACTACTACCACCGTCTCGATTCGTTATACGTACACACACACAGGCACGTGCGAAAACGGGGTGAAAACGACGGAGAAAATAATACGGAGGCGCGCGCACGCGCATCTGCGGAAGAAAAAAAACGAGAGAGAGAGAGAGAACCCCGCAGGCGTATTTCCCCCTTTTTTCTCTCTTTCTCTCTCTCCTATATATAAATGTATCCTACGCGTAACACTCTTTCGGCACTCGTGTGGTTTTTTCGACGAAAACTAGAGAATTTCGTACAAAAAAAAAAAGGAAAGGGGGAGAGAACCTGGCACCGTGCTCGCGCTCGCGTTCTAATTGTAAGAGGCACGCGATCGAACAGGGGGGAACCGAGAAATCCTTTAACCGGCGACGCGCGCGCGCGCGATGATGATGATGATGACGGGGTGAAAAGAGGTGAACAAGAGGGGGTTGCGCTATATATACGCGGCAAGGGGTTGATTTATCGACGCCATTTTTTGGGAGAGAACACGCGCGTGTATGTGTTGGAGATAGATTCTTTTTTCGTTTGAGGAAAGGGGGTTATTGTACGCGATTGTAGTAGTAGTACGCGCGTGCGTATATACGCTCTGTTTATTAAATAAGGGGTGGAGAATGGGCGGGAAAGGCTTTCGAAGGTTCTCGAGAGATGTGTTTGGAGATTGGATTTGGCTGTTGGTGGTGGGTTATGTGGAGTGGCGGGTCGATTGTTTCGAGATTTTTTTTTAAGTTTTATTATTAACAAGTAATATTTATAAAATATATTAATCGTTGTACCGTAAAACGTATATTTTAGTATGAATCCGTCAATAAACTTTGTATATTTGAAACCTTTTTCATTACTTCACCAAGTAAAGATATATTTCAATAGCGCACACCCCTACTCACAATTAACTCCACTCACTCGTCAGAACAATACACAATTGCTCCCACATACTCCAAAACAAACGAAAAAAAAATCAATCGCCTTCTACACGACTTATACACCTCAAACGAGTAACAACACTTCACTCGAAACCCATTCTGCACCCTTCCGCAGCTCGTAAAATCAATCACGTATACAAGCAAAGGGGTTGTGCTCTTAGCTCAACCCCGTGATATATATATATATATTATTCTAGCCAATCGTAAGCCGAAAGGATTGACGCGCGAATGCCGTTGTTGTGACAGCGAGCGGCGTAAAGTTGAGGGGCGGAGAGAAAGGGTGAAAGGATAGAAAAAAGGGTATATGTATAGACAAGCGCGTTGCGCAAGGGTTATGGCGGTGTGGATTACAAAATGGCGTGATGATATTGAGACTTTTATTTTCGTCTTTTGTTGTCCTCGATGTGACTTGTCGACATCGGGCTTCGATTGTTTTTTCCTTTCTTTCTTTTGTCCGTGTAATGTACACGTTTGTTTTGAAGGAAGTTAATTATCGCGTGGTTTCTGGATGTAAAGAAACCTTTTTGTTAGTGTATTTAAAAAACGAATTTAATAAAATAATCTATATGTAAATCTATAGCAACGTACAACTCTTTATATACAACCAAACAATTAACAAACCAATCATCCCACGCAGCATCTTACATTACGAAAGCAAAATTGGCGTTACACACTCGACAACCCTCAGCTACACCCAATCCAGCATCATATTATCATCACCCACTGGCCATCCTCATAATGAAACAAGACTCACTCACTCGCATACAGACACGACACGGTTCCGAAAAAAAAAATCATCATCGCGGCCCTCGGAAACCCGAGCCTCCCATATAACCATCTCCCAATCCACACACATACACACATCTACGTCATTCTTCTCCTTGTATTATACCACTCGAAGAACAAGGCCACACGCGCGTTATATCTGAGACAATACTTTTCTCTCTTCGTTTTGTTTCCTCTCCTTCTATGTTTTTACGGCCGCCTCCGGATTTACGCGCGTCTCTGCGATAAGTTCACGGTTCTTTTTTTTCCTTACCATGCGTAGTATATAGTCGATTAATGACGAGGAGAGAGAAAGACGGATTATATCTGGATGGTGATGATGATGAGAGAGAAAGATTTCTTACATGCGAGGAGCCTGAGTTGACATACGCAGGGTGTGTTATCGGTACGATGGTGTTAGATATATATATATATATATAGAATGGTCGAGTTGTAGTTAAACGGTGTCGTCGTCTGCGCGCGCGAGATTTTGGTCAAAGGAAGAGGTTTTTTTTGAGGAAGTAGAGGGAGCGAGGGGACATGCAGTGCATTTATAGAAGATTTTTTCGATTTCAGATATGAATAAATGTGTATGTGTATATGTAATAATATATTAATCCTGCTAAATTAGTGAATTTCATTTTCTGCACTATATATACCAATCGCTCGTACCTCGTTCGATTTTCCTATATAATTCCACCACGACAGTGACACTATTACACACCATCCAATCCCCAGAATTCCTGAAAAATACTATTAAACCTCCAGCGTTAATCGTGCCGCATCTCACCACCCCATACACACACACACATATATATATATATACGTACATATAACGCAATAACGCCAAACCCACCGAAAATCCCTTCTCTCCTCTTCTTCTCCCTTTCTCTCACTGCACACACACTCCCACAACGCGCATCCGCCGCCATTAATTGACACGTCGCTGTGTGCCGTCTCCTATCCACATAAATCAAGATTTCCTCTCTCTCTCTCGGTCTCTTTCTCTCATACTGCTGCAATAAATGCGTAATCGCGAACGCACGCGCAACGCCAGTTGTGCATCGGCTAAAAGGGGGAGAGAGAGAGAGAGAGAGAGAGAGAGACGCAACTTGAGCTATATATACGTATATATATGTGTGGATGGTAGCCGCCCTTTCTCATTTTCGAAATTTCAGGGCACCCCCCTTTGCGTGCGCACATCCCTTTCGCTTTTGCTCTCTCTCTTTGTCTTTATTACAGGCGTACGGGGGGGTTTTTCTATCTCGCGTATATCGTATATGTGTATAGAGGACGAAAGATGGGGTGGAGTGAAGGCTGCTGCTTGCTGCTGCTGCTGTGGCAACAGCGGCTTTTTATTGTCGACGGGAATGGAGGCGAGTTTTTATTACGTGGAGAGAGAGAGAGAACGTATACGCGTTTCCATTTTTGCGGTGACAAGCGGCTGCCCAACGAATGGTTGAACGTTGTGGACAGCAAGGTGTTATATATAGTGATGATTTATAGAGGAGTGGTTGTTGTTGTTTTTGTTATTGTTATTTAGGTTGTTGTATGGGAAATAATAATTAGAAAGGTAATTGATTGTTGTATTGAGTTGCGCTGAAAAATGGTAAGAAAAATTTAATGAAGTCAATTCGCTAAGATTTCTCGTTGATCAATGAGCGTCAATTTATATGTGTATTGAATGAATCGAGTCGCACGACATTTGACTGTATTTGTACGAGATAACATTAACTTTATTTGATAAGATACACGTTACTTTCGTATCTTATCAAATAAAGTTAATGTTATTCGTAAGATACACGCTAGTTCTGTAAAGAATAAACTAATATATGCTTCATAGTCACACAAGGGAATATTACAAATAATATCGACTCCGATGAAGATAATGACAGTAAAAAAGGCTTTTGAAGAATCCTAAAAATACATTCTCGTCTAAATAAAAATTATAATATACAATTCGAATTTCTTCTCAACCCACACGCAATCTTATACAAAAGCATGCACAACTATATATACTTTCACCCGTGACACCCGTCGATCTTCACTTTTCCACTATCCCTCGACCACTCGGATTAAATATTCACGCACCCAAATCCATACACACACACACACACACACCTTATATGCACGTTAAAAATTCCAATAAAATCCATAAACCTTCAAGCTTCATTCGTTTCCAAGCGTTCGGTCAGTCAGTCAGTCAGTCGGCGGCTCTTCTCACCAAAGATTTTAATCTCACCACACGTTGAAAACCTCCTGCCCCATCGTATACGGCGACACTTTCATTCCCGTTCGCTTGCGTCCAGCACGACATCAGCCCTCCTTTTTTTTCCGGAACACCTTTTATATATATATACATACGTGTCCAGTGAAAGGTCAAGGGGTTGGCCAGCTGCTGCTGCTGTTATACTTGCCACCGGACGGTTGTGCAATCCACGGGGAACGAGAGAGAGAGGAACAAAGGGGGCACGTATATATAGCATACACGTATATATACATCGACACACGGATGGCCGAACACGCGCGGAGGGAATAAGGTATATAACGGAAGAGAGAGAGAGAGATGATGCGCGTTTGTTTGGAATACAGGAGGAGATGGGTGTGTTTCGGACGAAGACGAATAAGAGAGAGAGAACGGGAAGGAAGGAAGGAAGGAAATGGTTAAAACTGTACTTTGTGCGAAGCTATAAGTGACCTTCGATGCTGCGTAACACTTGTGGTGCGGTGAATGGCGAATCGTCCGTGAAAATGTAGCGAGAATTGTCTCGGTATTGCTTTATTTGTACGGCTTTGTTTAGTATATAAGAGCTCGCTGTATGTATATAAGAAAGATGTGATGCGCGATCGGACAGTAGTTGCTGTACGGTTTAATTTTTTCTTTTTCGGCGATCGGTGTGTAACGATGGTTTCTGTATTTATTGCGGTTGTGTGTAGATAGGGTACGTGGTGAGTGTATTAGAATGGACAAATATATAGGTCTTAAGATATATGATTAATTGTACGGTGACTTATATAACGGAAATTTAAACGATGTTGTAGGAATTTTGAACGAATTTTTTTCTAGTTAATAATCGTTATTAAGGTATAATTTTTACTATATAAATTAACGTAATCTATATTATACTTATAAGACTATAAAACTTTTGTTAGTAGTAATTATATCAGTAATATAATCATTAGGTATATTAATAACTCTAGAAAATGCGAAACCTAAACTAATAAAATTTTTCTATTCCAATTCACATACCTTATATATCAATCTCATAATTCCAAACCAACCACTACCCCATAATTAAAACACATGTCGAACTCCAACCAACCCATCCTATCCTCCTAAAAAAAAACACACCTTCTTTGATCCCACAACCCATACACATCATACCCACGCACTTACATACCTATCAGTTCCCGATCTCAACGCCTAGCCATCAGACCTTCTTCATTTTTTTTTTCACCAAAAAACGACGTCAACGCGGGTCGTCACGTAATTATATCATCGTAACGTGCCAACGCGTCCGAATGAAAATGTCACGCAGGTAGATGTATATATATAGGAGAAAGGTAAAGGGGAAAGAGAACCGAAGGGTATATAGGTGAGATGGGATCGAAAGGATTAGCTGAGGGAATCGAGATGAAAGGTGGAGATAAGGTATATAACCACGCGTGGAGGGTTAGTTTCTTATTTATCGGAGGTGTGGATAGTGTGAGGGCTGATGGTTTACGATTTTATTCGATCAGGTGTGTGTTGAACGTTAGATGTTTCAATTTTGAGTATAAATTTTAGAAAAACGCGTTATATAAAAATATAATGTCTGATTGTAAATGGGGAAGAGACTTCGAAATACCTAAAAATTTATAATTTTTATGATGGCAAAAATTTATAGTTATATATCGAATCGAGTTTGTCTCACATTTCCAATCGAACATGGTATTCTTCCTATATTATATTTGTCTGTGTACCGCTGATAAATATAAATAAACCGCCGAATTATAATTAAAAGTACGCATCGATCAATTATATATCGATACATTTCCAACACCAACATCATCATACAACAGATAAAAATAAATACATAGTCCTCGAAAACTTCTTCATTAAATCGCGATAATTACCAACACCACATACTTTTATACCAATCCTAATCGATCACACACCGACCCCCCTAAAAAAAACACCTTTACACACACATGCACACGCTTATATATCCCACCTTTCTCTCTTTTCGTCATCGCGAACCCGTCATGCGCGCAGGTAGCAGTATATATACACTAGTATACGTACGATGTCCCTCGCAATATAACCCCGCGGTTGGCACGTGTCGGGTTAAAATCCGAATTAATTCGTCGCCTATATACGACCCCGTAAAAAAAAAGGTCGAGAAGCCAGGACACATGTATATAAAAAAGAGAAAAAGCCGCAACGGCACGCGCGCAGGTATAGAGATACGTACTTTTACTCGAAAGGGTATACATACAACATATATGTACGTACGTAGGATACCTGCGTTATGGTATATAAAAAAAAAAGGCCGCCGATCGTAAACGTATATAGATATATATATACAGCAGCGAAAGTAATGGAAGGAGAAAGGGTTTGTTTGTTTGCTCAACGCATTAGGGGATATATATATTGCGCAAGTGGTCGCGGGGATTCGAAAGTGTTCTACTACCTCTCGCTCTTTCTTTTTTTTTGGTAGTGGTAAACAGGTATATATATATATACCTATAGTTGTGGAGGTTATGGGGGATAAGGTGTGAAGAAAAAAATTGTTTGGCATATGGCGCCAGTGAATAGGATTTAATGGGTTTCTAACGAGCGTTTTGCGCAATTTCGTCTGGATGTAATCAGAGGGTATATATACATTAAAGGGTTGATAAAGGGTATAGTGAAAGCTTTAGTATATTGCGTGATTTATGGGCATTGTTGTGTAGATGAAGGTCTTTGTAAATATGTGTATTTAGATGTCTACGCGGATTAGCATCAAATGTATATAAAAAAATTGAAATTTCCCAGTTCATTAAGGGTTACGTTATAATATATCCGTTGAAACGTATATGTATACAAAAAAAAGTTATCTGTTCGAAGTTTTTCTACACTGCTATATAATTGCTATCTATATATATATACACAGATCCCCTATAATTTTGCAATAAAATTCAAGCATACGCTGAATAACAGTAATCAAAACTCTTCAAAACTTACAAACCTCACCGCGTTGCCGCACACGTCTGCAATAAAAAAAAGAGAGAGTGAGAGAGACACTTCCCACGCGTATATCACAAAAACTTTTTCACCCCTTGTATGGACTATAAATTTTTAATCGTCTTAAACAACGATCAACAGCAACAGTAACAAAAAAAACGACGAGCACGGTACATACACCCTCTCCCTCACAAGTATATATAGATAGCTTATACCATACACCCGCGCGTGTAATACACGCGAGCTAACCGTACATGTATATAATGAACCCTTTTTGCCGTGCACTTAACCTTCGATCGCGATCGGAAAAAAAGAGAGAGAAGGGGGTGGTAGACAACCAGTCGATGCAATAATAAATGTGAGGGTAAGAGAAAGAGATAGTGTGGTATTAAGTGGGCGGTAAATTATTATCGACGGCGCATCCGACATTTGCTCGTGTTGCGGATCAATGCGTTTTCCCTATCTCGTATATTTGCTCGTGTGTGGGTATATGGAGATAGAGGGTTTGTGCAAGAGTGGCGGTTTTTCTTGCTACTACTATATATGCTGGTTATTGAATGTATATATATGGTCGAGCGATTGGTAGGTTTGTGATGTGAGGGTGAGTGGATGGTTCTTTTTTTTTGTTGTTAATGGATATATAGGAATAGGTTTTCTTTATAATTTTATTTATTTATTATTATATTAGTGTGGATAAAATTGTGATGGTAAAAGTAATATTTTGAACAAAAAAAATAATAATATTTTTCGAGATATTGTTGCAAAGAATAGAAATATGTCTTTCATTTTAACTTAAAATATGTATTATTCGATTAACCATAATAAAACAGCCTATTTTGGTAAAAAAATAAATAGATGCTAGTATAAACGAAACTATTATAGTTATAGTAATATTATAATATTTTTATTAGCCTACAACTCATAACGTAAAATTTTCATTTTTACAATCAAATTAGAGTCAACCCCATCATGAAATGATTTTCCACATGACTCTATCCACCTAATAACCCCTTTTCAGTCCAAACAAGCCCCTAAAAAAAATACCCTCCCAAGACGAAAGAAAAAAAAGGTCTCGGCTAAAAAGAAGTCAATCAAAGCCCCATCTCCAATCTCGAACCGAAAGGGCTGAGCCGAAATCGAATTAGATATAGATAACGCCCATCAAGCCACACGCATACACGCATATACGCTCGCGTATAGGGGAAAAGCCGAGCGTGTAAACATAACAAACCCAGCCCACATATATATATATATATATATATGAACGTACCGACCCGAAAAAGGGGGAAAAAGGGTTCCTCGCTTTGACGTGCCAGGTCAGAAATTCACCTGCAAAGGGTTTAGCTCTCTCAACCCTTCGGGCACCTGCCGCGCATTGTCGAGGAAAAATTCTGTAGCAGGTAGGTAACCCGTTTTCGGGTGACAGCGAGGTGCGTAATTGAGGAATTCGGGGGCAAAAAATTGGGGTAAAGAGAACAGGTTGAGGTCGGGACGGTATTTTTTTTTCTTTTTTTTTTTTTTAAGTGCACGATTGGGACCTGCCAAGAAAGGGTAACCCTTCTCGGGAGGTGACATAGTTTCTTCGGTTCCCACGAGAGAGGTGAAATATTGGGCTTTAAACGGGCTTTTAAGTAAGGGAAATCTGGAGTGATATTGTTTGAGATAAGGTGAGAGCCATGCTTTTTTTTCTTAAGCGGTAACACGTCTGGTTCGTAGAATAGTTTCGCTTTTTTTTTATGCGGTAACCGAAATTTTACCGAAGGTTCATATACATAATTTAATTTTAGTTATACAAGGAAAAATACCCTTATTCTTATATGGAATAATCAAATACTATTTTTCACTTACTTACGCTAATAAAAGCTCCAACCAATTCCATCTCATTATTAATCCAAGAAAGTGTTAACGGCCCATCCACTATTCACTACCACAAAAAGCCACCTAATATTTCATACCTCTTAGATTAATCCCTCTACGTTCAATTCCCTCCTTCTTCTTCGTTCTCGAAAACTACCCGTTATTAAATAAACAACCCCAACCCCTCACTCTCACCCCAAAAAAAATCCAATAAATAATGCAAAACAAACGACCACACATTTAGCGCAGTGTGCGTGCACAACCATCGACGCGTATTTGTTTGCATCCATCCTCTTCTATTGAAGGGGTTGGGGTTGTAATAGTAGTAGTAGTAGGCTAACGGTATATATAAGTATCCTAATTTTTTTCTCTCCACCCAAACGTGCAGGGGTCAGTCTCGCAAATTAGGCTGAGTTATGTGATGCGTATAGTATAGAGGCGCAGTTTTTCCAAGAGAAAGAGGGAAAGAACGGTTTCCCGAGAATAATGCAGGAAAGGATTTTTCGAGGGAGAAGATGCCCGTGTGTGTGTGGTATTGTGGATAGATGTGGAAAACGACGGACTATTAATTTTGCGTTTTGCATTGTGCCTTCGGGGGGCGCTCGAGTGTGGAATTAGATGTATATGTATGCTGTTATATATAGAGTGGCTTTGAATGATGAGGGAGAGGAGATTGAAAGGGTGGAGAGTGTGTGTAGGATATGGTGCAGGTAGTTTTGGAGTTAAAGTATTGTGCGGGAGAGACATATTTAAAGGAGAATTATACTCGTGTGGAATATTGTAAGGGTATTTATGAGAGAGCGAAGGAGAGGAAGAATTATATACATATGCGTACACGTGTGTGCATATATGTGTAATTAATTTTTGTAGTATTTGTTGTAGAATATAATAAAATATTTAGAAATCAGATTTTAATGATTTAATCGTGATTTAAGAGCTATCCAGAAAAAGATTTGTAATTATTATTAAAACCGTTTATTTTGGTGAAATGTGAAAAATCTCTGAAGCAAATTTGAACAGTCCTGATTTTTAAATACGTATATTAGTAATTAATATGCATGGTTATTAAAATTTATTTTTTATTTACATTTTTAAAATAAATAAGTTTTTTGTAATAAATGTATTTCAATGACTCTTACAAATAAAACAAAAATGTTATAGTATTTTGTAAATCAATAATTAGCCATTTTACAAACAACTCTCAATATACATCGGTACTCAAAGACATCGTCGATGAATAAAATTCGTATCCACTTGAAATATCATAGAATAATAAACTACTATTTCAGGTACCAAAATTAAAATGAAAAAGGCTCAATTAAATCTCAAAAAAACAGCCAATCTATATACACCTTTCTTTATTCAATCGACAAACTACCTTACTCCATACCAATTACCTAATTGATTGAAGATTTCCCAAAAACCATCCATATTCCATAACCCCAAAGTTCCAACGCCTATAAAAATGTTTGATCTTTCCATTCAAATTACAACCTGCGCGCGTGGCCGCAGGGAACAAAAGCAACTCACCGTCAGTATATATCCCTATATATATAACGTTGGCAAGAGGAAAAATCTCAGGACTTTGAAGTTAGCGCGCTTCTCTCGGCAACGAGATTAAGCCTGGAAGGGCGCCGCGAAGAAAGAAGAAGACGAAGAAAAAAAAAGGGAGAAAGAACTGTAGGAAGAACTTTTCGTCACTTCCAAGGCTTCCGCGCGCTGCCCTGGCAGAGCTTCCAAGAGCTTACGCAGCTTTTTTCTTTTTATTGTTTTTTTCCTTCTACTCCTCCTCCTCCTCCGCCCTTTTTCACGCGTCGTCGTGAAGTGTATGCTACTGTGAATACTTTGCTCTTAAAACTATGTCTAGGAAAAAACAATACAACAAAAAAGAAGAAGAAGATTTTCACTTATTTTTCGTAAAATTTTTGTTGGATGTACACTTGTGCGAGAGAGGGATTAGCGTCCAAGTGACGTAAATGCTTTGTTTATGCAAATGTACGTAAAGTGCTGCTGTTTTGGAAGTTTTTTCTTTTCTTGTAGCAGAAAGTATTTTATGAAAAAGACGTGAAAATAGTAAAATATTGAAAAACTATAATGAAATAAATAAGGGATTAAATAATACGTTGAATAATGTTTATGTAGCCAAACGATAACTACCGCTCACTTTTCTCTCCGTAAAAAACCACTGCAGCATACAATTTTACCCTTAAACACCTTCATATACACACGATAAAAAATAAATACTCCAACTTTCTACCATTTCCCTATACCTCACTGCACCGATATGCATCAAATTTACCGGACCATCCCAACTGTCACCTCTCACACACTCACATATGTGCGCGCGTTCCGGAAAAACCCCTACACAACATACGATAAAACTACTCACTCCTCACGTATAACATATAAGCAGATCAGTGTCACCCTACGCTCATCGTCACGCTACTAGATTATATACGACAAATATATACCCTTACGCGGTAATGATAGTAATTTTCCACTCGCCTCTCTCTATAAGCGAAACCGCGACTCTATGAGCTAATTGCCGTAAGGAACAAAAAAAGAAATATAATAAGCTAGATATAGCGAGGGAAAATTAAGCGCCGAGTGGTCGTCCGAAATTACCGGGACCGGAAAAACTGGCAGGGTCGGTTGTTGGTATGTGTGTGTGTCGGAAGTGGCTACTTTGGGTAGTGTAATTATCGCGAAAATGGCTTTTCGGGGCGGCAGTGTGCGCCACGGCTGTGTCTTATTGTGTGACAAAATGGGTGGTGAATGTTTGTGTGTGTATGTGTTTTATCGTGTGTTGATAGGGCGGAGGATATATATATAAGTGGTTAAGTACGTGTGTGTAGAGAGGGTATAGCGGAACGGCTGGTTGACGTTTTATTAATTTTTTTTTTCTTTTTTCGACTGGTGCGAGGATAAATTGTATAATTGTAATTTATGGAAGTTTTTTTTTCAAAACAATAATTATTATGTTTAATGTACAGTTATTTTGATAATTGGTAATCGTTGGTCAAGTAAGTACTATACGTAATTATACTTTTTAAATAAAACGTATTTGTATATATAGGTTACTTTCTGTAATTTCATTTAGCTTTATTTTCGTCGAGATTCTCTTATAATACACATTTACAACGAGTTTATACTCTATTTAAAACTATATCTATCGTACAACATATACTCGACCAATCCTATACCAAAAACATCCTATACAACATCTTCAGAGAAACCAAGCTGGACACGCTCACCGGAGTATCCATTACACATCACCTCTTCAGCCGAACTCCGAACTAATGGAACCTATACCTCTCGAACAATACGCATCCCGTTACGCATCTCTTCTCACTTTCTTCCACCCACACACACACACACAATACCCCGCGTGAAATCAAACAACACGCTGCATTCACAAATTGCGAAAACCTCGTATACACAAAAGCATCCCTCATTATACACCCTCACATTCAACGATCAATAAACATTAAAAAAAGAAGAAAAAATCAATCCATACACCCCGAAAAGGCGCGTGTATATGCAACTCTCTCTCGAAACAAAAAACCGCAGGCTCATCATCCCACCTTCGTGTATATATATATATCTAACCTTCTGGTGTTGCCTCCCTGCTGTGTGTGCTCGAGGTATATCATCGTAAGGGACGCGAGAAGCATTTTTTCGGCGCGTGTTGGCCAATTTCACGCCGGCGTCAGCGTATATATACGTACCTTTATAGCCGCTGCTGCTGCTGCTGTTGCATAGTCGTTCTTGGAATCTTCGTGATTAATTGTTATACACGCGCGGGTGTAGAGAGAGAGAGTTGGATATTAGCTGGTATACGCGCAAGCGTAAGCGGCGAGTTCAGAGGTGTGTGTTATATAGGCGAGTGTAAGAGAGGAGGTGTAATGTGTTTTTTTTTTCTTTTAAGGGAGGAGGAGGAGGAGAAGAAAAGGGAAAAAGGGTGTTTGAGGAGGTGCGAGTTGGGCAGAAAGAGAGAGAGAGAGGGAGGGAGAGAGTGAGTCTTCGGAAACGTCTATTTTCACGTGCGTTGGATGTAGATAGGCAAGCGTGGTTGATGAATGCGTGCGAGGTATTTTAAACGGCTGTTGTGTATTATAATATATATAGTAGCGTATGAATTGGGCGAAGTACGTGCGTTATTGTTAAGCTTTGTAGGATGTGACAGACATTTCGGTTAATGATTAATAAATTTATAAATTTCCTCTCTCACAAGTATACTAACGCATTTTAATGTTACTACAAAAGCTCCGCACCTACGTACAAAACCATTCACGCTCTATACAAAACGTTCATCTCGCACATATGCGTGCAATCACCTCGCACAAACCCAATTGGCATGATCGCGCCCGCACTCCCTTTCCAAAAACCAGACGCACATTATACGATCCATCACCAAATCTCTCTCTCCATATCGTGCAACCTTCACACACGCATACACAAAGCCGCACACGTTCACTGCGTATCTCTCTCTATATAGGAAAAACAGTGGAAAAAATAAGAATCACATGGCTATACGAGCACATATACATATTGTACACTACGCTACGTAGCAATGGCGTCGCTTGGAAAAAAGCACGTCGCACCATATATCGATCTCTTTTACTCCATACACATACGCGTGCGTGTGTGATACACGAGGGAACGAAGGGTGGTGTATATAGCCCTATTGGTCAGTTGCAGCGTATAAGCTCTCACCCCCTTATACGCGTAGGGGGAGAGAGAGAGAGAGAAAGAAAAGCCGAAAGGGGAGACCAGAAACAGAGAGAGGGAGAGAAAAAGTGTGAGCACCATGTTGGGAAATATATATATATAAGTACGTCGGGAAAATTTTTTGGAAACGAATGTCGACTTTGTGTGATATTAGAGGTAGGAGTAGGAAGTAGTAGTAGTGGAGGGAATGGAAGGTTGATTGGTATACGGTATAGAGGGAAAAGAGGGTTGAGATGTGATTAGACGAGGAGAGACGTGATAGGGTGGTAGGTATTATTGCTGTTGGTGATTCTTCGTCTTATCGTTATAAGGTTGTGTAGAAGTAAAACGCTGGGAAATTGTCGCTATACGTTTTGTTTTTTTTTCTAACCGTAGTGTAGATGTATATATATATATATATATATATATATATATATATATATATATATATATATATATATATATATATATATAT
Organism: Torymus tubicola; assembly: GCA_035583055.1. Classification (NCBI taxonomy): domain Eukaryota; kingdom Metazoa; phylum Arthropoda; class Insecta; order Hymenoptera; family Torymidae; genus Torymus; species Torymus tubicola. The sequence continues at coordinate 6,604,303 of JAWWEQ010000001.1, forward strand.
ACAAGCATACGTGTACATGAAACCTCGAAGTAATTATATATATACGATGCTACTATACTACGTAATATTATACAGTTTAGTTGTATAAGAGTGAGCTATAGCCAGAGGCTAGACTAGACACATACACATACACACGGCATAAATATAAAAACGATCAGTATGGCGCAACTTAATCACGCGTTAACCTTCGTGAATACGCGATCCCAAAATCCACTTACATAATTAATAAACGCATCTTCCGTTATCTCTATATATATACATTCAATCAAAGCATCCAGCCGCGCCGCAAACCAAAACAACGCACACTGCACCCGATCATCAAAGTTTAATCACGGCACGTATACCGAAACCAACGCCCGATGTACACAATTTATATTATTCGCCTATCTCTCGGTATATACATTCGCAATCTATGGAATGCTTCATTTTTAACGACGTCAAACGCGTATACACACACACGCACATGTATATATATACATGTAAGCAATTCAGAAGGGAATAGGAAATCTAATAAACAAGAGAGGCAAGAAGGTTACCTCGTTTTCGAAAATTATTATGCTCTTTGGTTTCCTTTGTCTTTCTCTCTCTTTCTCCCTCTTGTTCGACGTGGCGATTGACAAGATGGCACGTACACGCGTATATATACTCGCGTGAAAATGGTGCGCAAGGGGGAAGGAAACCCGACGCCGATGAGTCTAATTTTTCGCGCAGGGACGCGGAGAAAAGTATAAGAGGTTGGGTTACGTGTGTGATATGCGGTGGTTATTGTGTATATAATATTGTTAGAGAGGAAGCGTGTTCTTATGTTGATAATAATTATTATAGCTGATGTGCGTAAAAATGGAACCGAAATGATGTATATAAAAACTTTTGATACCGCGCCACAGTTACGGCGATATACATAATAAACGGTTATACTCTTCCTCCTCGCGTGCGAAAATTCATCATTCACTTGATAAAGATACTACTAACTTAAGTCGTCTCTTAGCTATATATATATATATATCTGAAAAAAATAAACCTGCGCTCGCAAAGCGAAAGTTTATTCAATACGACGATCGCGAAATTTCCCGAAACTCTCACTCTCACTCTCTCCCCCGAAAGAAAGAGAATCAAACTTTCCGAAGGGACGCGACGCCGGCGATTCTCTTTCCTCTATCTTAATACTTTGCCGCTGTTAAGGCGCATTTTCTTCTTCGTCCCCGTGTGCCAAAGTCCACGGGAGAGAGAATAAAGAAGAAAAAGAAGAAGAAGTGGTGTATATGGAGAAAAAGAGAGAGAGAGAGAGCGAAGGGTCTTTCGAATTCATAGAATATTTGATATACTTATATATTCTGCGCCGAAAATCTTGTGTGATGTATATAGACGCGTGCACACACGCGCGCGCATATAGTATAATAAAAGTGCGGGTAATACATAATTTGTTCGGCGCGTCTTTGTGTGTGCTACAATTTCGCATACACTTATATTGCAAATTCGAAAATATATATACATCGCAACCCAATTAAATCAATGAAAACAAGAGCAATATATCCTCGCTTAAACGAATAAACCTTATAACTGTAACACTCCAAACGTACATTTCCCCACAACCGTATATAAAGACACACGCGTGCCGTGCCGTCCCCTTGCCCTGGTCACCGATCTCGTAGGATCGTTGTGTCGCCCCCCCCCCCTCCTTTTTTCCGGAAAAACTTCAAAGGAGGTCGTTCCTGCGGAAAGTTCAGCCCGATAAAACTTGCCCGTCCGTAAGACTCTTTCTGTCGCTGTCGCGCGACGTAGATGGATTTCAGGGGAGATCAAGGCGGGGAGGGTTCGCCTAAATACTCTGATATAAAAACAAGAGAGAGCGAGAGAGGAGAGGGAGATAAGAGAGAGAGAGAGTGCATTATTCCCCGGACTCCTTGGCCACTGCTGTGGAAAGACGGATGGTGAGTTTTTTTTTCTCTTGTGTATGTGTGTGAGATATATATATATACATGTACGCGCGTGCGTGCGTATATATATAGTGGAACCTTCCAGGGGGGATTTATACTGCGACGTATTTTTCTGGTACGGGAGGGAAGTGTTTTTGCGACAGGGTTGTGGCAAGTGTCGTCCCGGTGTTTTTTGAGAGAGGAGGAGGAGGAGGAGAGTTGTTTAATTGCGGCTCCTTTGTCTTTGTAATTATGAGAAAGGAGGGATGAGATGCTTTGGTGGCAGCTCGATTAATTTCACTGCAGCAATTAGCTGTTAGGGGGTGGATTTTTGTTGTGCTGGGGTTAGAGGGAGAAAGGATGGAGGTGTAATGAGATTCGAATGGGTGTTGAAGTAAATATATTTTAAGTTTATATAGTGCGTTCGTGAACACCGTTTTTTTGTGTAAACTATAGTTATAAAAAGTAAGTCAATGAATAAGGGATGAAAAAAAGGTTTAGAGTGAAATAAATTTTTTGCTAAGGTTCAAAATGAATAATGAATATAATGACTATTACAATTATGAAGTATATAAATAATAATGATGAATCGAGTGACCAATCATTCGATTTTGAACCTTATTCAAAATGCACTTGGCAGCTTTTGGAACCCAATATGCCTCAATTGACCAGCGATAAACAGATATTTGTGTATAACATACGTAAATGTCTTACTAACAGTCGCTTTATACATCGTATACACGCAATGAGAAACCAAAATAAAAAAAAATCTTTGTTATACGCAACACTCCGTTTAATACATTATTCTCACACTCCGCAAATCTGCAGTTCGTCTCACCCGCGACCCTTACGCTTTTAATCAATCATAAAATATTAAACTTAAACATTTCTAGAAAACCTTTACTTACATTATATAGTTCAAGCCAAGCACAAAACGAATAACGAACCTCGCAGCTCAGCTCATCGCGCGATGCTGATATTAAAACCTCGACCCAACGCGCACAAATATATAACCAAAACCCCTAGCACCACTACCACTGCCGCCGCCACCGCCGCCACCTTTCCTGATAAACGAGCATCGCTCGTTCTGTGTTTTCCTCCCATCCTATCCGACGCTTTTCTACCCACGCGAAATTAAAAAAGATAATTGGCAATAATTCCTCGAGGAAAGTCCTCGTCGTCGTCGTCGTAGTCCGTAGCAGCAGCAGTAGCAGCAGCAGCGTACAAAAGCCAACGCTGTGTGCCCTTATCTCACCAAAGAAGAGCGAGGAATCGTTAATCAGCCCTGGCGCGGGCGCGGGCGCATATAACGGGAGTCGGGAATTTCAAATGGCCTGAAAGAGAGAGAGAGAGAGAAAGCGCAGAGGCTTTGTACTCTTTCTCCGCGGGCGCCGATTAATTTGCGAGCGCGCGCTTTTTCAAAGGAATAAAGCACGCGCACAGACCAAGGGGGTGATGGAAATTTTCGCGGAGTTGGCGAAGGGAAAGAGAAGAAGAGAGGAGGGGACCAAGGGAATCAGGAGAGAGAAGGAAAAAGTCTTTTCTTTCGGAGAAGAGAAGTGACTTCGGAGAGTCGTTAGGGAGATTTCGAAGGAGGTGGGGGGAGGGGGTAAGTCCGCAACGAGAGTGGTAAAGAGTAATTGTATGTGTATGTGTGTGTTTTCTTTGGAAGATTTTCAATTGGTGCTGCGGTGGTGGTGAAAGTTTGTATATAGTATAATTGAATTGTTTGTAAATGAATAAATTTTTTAAAAGTGAAGGGGAAACAAAATTGTTTTTAATTACTCATTTTCATCATTAAAAAGAAATAAATATATGGTGGGGCATGAACAAAAGGAAATGTTATTGTATGTAATATGCAAAATCTAAAAAAAAAAAATTAGTAACGTCATAATTACTCATATACACCTACCTGTCGTTTTTCTGCGAAAAATAAATTTTCCCTTAAACCACCAACCCTATATATGACCAACCCCTACATCGCAGCTTCTTTCCCTTTACCTTACCACACCTCATAATGACCTCAACCCTACAGCAGCAACACCATTTTATATATATATACATATACCCACACGTAACCTTCACCTTCAACCGATCGCGCGCGATTTTTCACTCCCTCAAGACAATAGTCCCGAAAAAGAGAGAGAAGGAGGCGCGTCTCACTTTGGCGGCGTTCTTCTCTCTGACCGGTACGAGTACAAAAGAACCGACACTATATATATTGCCGCCAGCAGCAGCAGCAGCCCTTTTTGGAACAAAAGCGCGAGTATTTTTGCTTTCAAGGGTGACTCTCTCGATTGCGCGTGAGAGTCACGCAATTTATCATGTAAATTATCGTCGACGACGAGATTGGGATGATTATTTTTTTTCTCTTTTTTTTTTTAAAGAATTTTTAAGACGAGGGTGATGGTATAGTAGTATTGTTGAAGGAAGATAGAGGGGTGGAAAAGAGTAATTAAGATTGGGGGAGAGGTAAGAGGGGAGAGTTTAATAAGGAAATTGAAGGCCGAGAGGGGTGAGGAAAGTAGACGAGATTTCTCCGAGTGCTTAGTCATGATTTTTTATTTTATATCGGGCGCCGGCAAAGTCGCTCGTCGTACTGAGAATGAGTAATTTATTATGTTTGCACCGTGGTAGGTTCGCGAAAGTGAAATATTGTGAGGAATGGTGGTAAATGCGCAGATTGTATATATTTGTGTATGGACAAAGAGATCGGGTAATGATGCTTGTTTACAAGATAAAGATGGTAAATCGTGACGAGATCTATATTTATTTGCATTTTTTCGCATACAACTATTATACCTTTCCTCATTTCTTCACATTTCTCATCCTCATTAGATAACAAAACCATAATTTTTTTTTCTCCCCCCGCGCACCTTCGTGTATACTCACTCACCAACATCACCGTACTTCTCTCGTTCCCTCGAATCTCATTAAAAATCTCCTCGACATCCTCCCTCTACACCCATCAACCATTTATTAACCTCTCTCTCTCTCTCTCTCTCTCTCTCTCTCTCTCTTCGCGTAATTCTTCCCTTTCCTCCTTCGTCTTCTCTTCAGCGCGCACATCGCTCGTTCTAGCGCGTAATTAAAAACGCAATAAAAACGTAATCATCAGACCGCACCGCGTCTCTTACAACCGATTGCTCGCGCGCTCGAATAAACCTTACACCTCTCGATATCACAAAATAAAAGATACAAGAAAAGCCCAGAAACAATATAAAGCTTCGCTTGGTATAAGAGAGATTCATTTTCCACTGATTAATCGGGGCGCAATTCGTCTCGTCGTCATTAGCGCAAAGCCGCACTCGGATTTGCAAGTCTAATCTAATTAAACGTAGAGAAAACGCTATGGGGGTGTATATACAGCGATACTTTCGCGTCATTCGAGTGAAAGAGTCAGTGTTTCGTTTGCCGATCCTATAGCGGTGCCCCGTGTATAATCCGCGCTGACTTTTGTTTCTTGGGCTTTGCGCAGTCTCAATACGCATGCGGAAAGAAATACTCAAGAGAGGCTGGCCAATTAGGAACGGACGAACGCGGTGAGAGATGGATGAAAATATATATATAGAAGCTGAAAGGAGGTTGGGAGTAAGACGGAATGTAATAATTGTTGACGGTGGAGAAAAGACGCGATGGTGTAGTCGTTCGTCAAAAGGAGATAAGATGGTCTTTAAAGATGGATTTTTTTTTCTTTTTCCTTGTAAAGGTGTATAATTTGTACTGTAATATTAATTATACTAATTTGAATGGATACTGGAGGGGTAAGAAAATGTTTCACATGTGACGTAAAATTATCGAAATTTTCACACATCTACAATAAATTATTTAAGATACGATTATTATACGCTGCTTCGGTGTTCGAAAAAAATAAAAAAATTTTCAAACACAAACATCAATCGACACCAGTCTGACTCTACACTATAAACACATATTACAACGCCATACTTTATTTAAGCCTCAAATCACTGTTTAATCGCTCCTCGTAAACTATATAATAGTTGCCTCAACAACTATACACGTACACACGTTACCTCTACACACGACCGCAATATATATATTCTATAACAAATTAAAAAATTAATATATACATATACATATATATATCGCATCATCAATCCACTTCACTCGCGCATAAATGACTTTATTTTCATTCCCTCGCCACAACACCGGCCGCAGGCTAAAATTCACATCGCGCATAAATATTTTGCATATTTCATCGCGTGTACGCGACCTGCTGCCGCCCGCCTATCTGTAAGTGTAATTACACTCGCGAACTTATGTAGCCCTAGAACTGTATACTATATACTACTACTACTATGCCTTTTGTGTCAACGAGGCGTCACGAGGCGATTGAAATTGCACGATTGCGAATAAAAGCCATTTGTACTTGCTTGCCACCTCATTACCCTAAAACTTCAGTCCTCTCTCTCCATTCGAAGAGCTCTTCCATCGATTGCTACTACTGGTTCCTTCGTTATTTTCTTCTCTCTCTCTTTTAAATGGGTGAAATGACTGCGGACGAGCGATTTTCTTTTCTTTCTTACTTTTGTTCTGAAACGTTATTGAAATGTCAGTGTGTGTATATACATACTTGAGGGTGTTTTGAAGAATAAAAAGAAGTCGGACGGAGCTTATTAACGGTCGAAAGTTTTTGTTTAAATATAATACGGCCTCGCGTGCGGTTACCGTTTGACAAGCTGAATAAACTAGCAATCAGCGAGCGCTACTACACAACATAGTTACACGGTAATTTTAACAAAAACTATCGTACAAAGTGACCTTTTTTTTTTCTTCTTCTTCTTCTTATAACGAACAATTATTATGTACAATTGCGCTTAGAAGCTCACGTTATATAGAAGGATCGTTACATGGTCTTATTCATATATTATACGCGTGTGCAATTAGAAGACGCGACGCGCATATATGAGCTATGAAAATTGCAAGCGAATTCTTATTACCCACTTCGATCGCTAGTTAAGTGGATAAAAAAGAACTGCACACTAGGCTAGAAAAAGAAATTCATTTGAATATATATATTCTCATATACGCGTTTCAACATCGACCACAACGTCTCGTTAACCTCAACCACAAAGTACAAAATTGAATTTCCTCTCAACCACCCTGAACGTCTCAGTCTTCGCCAACACCTTCGTCTCTCCCTCTGTCTTAATTACGCAATTCAAAGTTCACTTTTCCATTTTCGAAGCTCCCCGTCTAAGAAACAAAAAAAAAAAGAAAAAGGGCAAGTAGACGAGAGAAAAGGGCGAGAGGAACAAGAAGCTCTTAAAAGCCTTCGCTTCTACTTCTTCTTCGTCTTCTTTTTTTTTGAAAGGATTTCCCGCAAATTTCTTCCATCGGCGTACACCCCGCGCGAAACTTTTATCCTCTCTCTCTCTCCCTTGTTGGGGCAACGTCGCTGTGCCTGCCGGAATTAATTATTTAGGGGACCAGAAAATGGCGAGAAGCAAGTATAGTAGTACGAGCGGCTTTCTAACCCGAGGGCGACGATATAATTATGGTCGAAGCGCGCTCGCGCAAGGCTTCAAGTATTCATGTTTTCATTACGCGCGCGCAACGGGTAGCGAGGGACGGTAGGATTCTTTTTTTTTTATATATATATACTTTGTATATAGCCAAGTGAAGCGTATGGAGAACAATTTCTTCTTCTTCTTTTTTTGTTGTTGTTGGAAGAGAGAGAGGTATGTATATATAGAGTGCACGCGGTAGCAGCAGCAGCAGCGGGTTGTGAATGATTTAGAAGCGCGAGCGCGCGCGCGGTTGTTATAAGTTTTTATTTAAGGGTCGAAAGAGAGAGAGAGAGAGAGTTTGCCGTGGTCGAGGTAGAAGAAGGAGAAGGCGGAGGAGGAGGAGGAGGTATATTGTGGGGGATAAGTAGTGTCTTTCGCGAGTGGCCGCTGCGAAAATGGAGCCGCGGCTTCGCATAATAATTTAGTCGAGTTAAAAATAAAGTTCGCCGCGAGGGTTTTAAGCGGTTGCCTAGGGAGGTCGGGTATTCTTTATGAGGAAAGTTTACTCGTGTAGTGTATATATATGTATGGTGGATGGTTGTTGGGAATGTTTTTTAATGTATTTTGTAAAGTGGTTAATAATAAGATAAATGTAAAACCAGAAAAAAAAATTAATTTAACTGTTGAAGAAAATATCTGTTTTACGTGTGATAAAGTGATAGTTATTTAAGGAGAATATTGTAACAATATTAGACAGGTTTAAATTGATTAATAAACAAGCATATAAATGAAGTGATTGGGTTGATTCTGGAGTTATAAGAAACTTGTTTCCTAAAATAAGCTAATATACGCCATTCAAAACTAATAAATAAAATTAAACTATATACTTAACTCCATAAGTTTTGAAACCTAAAATATATACAAATATTTAGTACTTAATAAAGTATATAATGTTAAAAAAACTTCCCTAACTCTCATACACCCAGCACTAGCCACAACCACTGTACCTCTACTACAACCTTAACAAAAAATTTTGTACTGCCTTGTGCAAAAAATTTATAAACAATTAAAAACCATGCTAATAAAAACAAACAAATTCCTCTTCCGCAGGTAAACCATCATTACGCACCGTTATTCCTTAACTTAACTAGTCATGAACAACAACTTCCCATATA
>JAWWEQ010000001.1:6612964-6647820 GCA_035583055.1 Torymus tubicola
AGATATATATATATATATATATATATATATATAGATATCCAACATCCAGCATCTCTCTACCCGTATACGTCCCCATAAAAATTTAATACTGACCAATCCTCCTCTCCTCTTTCCTCCCTTGGCCTAAAATAATAGTCACCGTATCCCAGCTCCCTCGCTTATACACAAGCGCAACCCCTACACACATATATCCAACTCCTTCGGGACACTACTAGCACCGAAAGAAGAAACGCGAACCCCTTTTTTTTCATCTCTCTCTCTGTATGCGCGAAGACGAGAAGGGGAGAGATCCACACACACACATATATACGTAAGCCTTGCAGTAGCAGCGAAAGGATTCCCGTACCCTATTTTCTTTTTCTTTTTTCATCATCATCCTCCCACCGAAGGGGGTGAAGAGAGAGAGAGAGAGAGAGAAAAAAATCGCTAGGGTGAGTCACGAACGCTTGCGGGGGGGGAAGGTGCGGTAGTAGTAGAAGCCCTTTTTTTTATCTGCGGGGATTTCGTCCGAGACGCGCGCACCCTTAATATCTTGCGCACCGGGGTATAACAGTGGCGCCGTGTTAGTATATATATATAGAGGATCGCTGTGCTACCCTTTCGGTGCCGACGACGACATCTTTTTAGGATGCTATAGGTCGGGTATATATGTATATAGAAGCGGACTGCTTCTTATATTGCTTTTGCTTTTTAATTTGGGGGAAAAATGGATGGGGGTGAAGATAAGGGGGAGGGGGAGGGGAGATGAGAGGAGAGAGGAATTTTTTTTGTTCTTTTGGAAGAGATGGGTTTGTGGGTTAGCTGGGTGATGTGCACTTGTCGGAAGGAGGTTAAGAGGGGGATGAGGGTAACCTGTAGGGTTAGATGTGTTGGGATGGTTATTAGTTATTATATTAAAAAAAAACAACAATGGTATAATTGAAGAGCTTTGACTGTTTAGTAAAATGTAAATGTAAGAGATAATGTGTATTTGCACACGGCTGTTTTCTAGTAATTTGACAATATCAATCAAAAATACAAATTTTCCCATAGAAATATAATAATTTTTACTATATTTTTCAATAAAAAAAATTGTATTATTGTCAGTGTAAAGTATTACAAGATATTAGGAATTTGGATAGTGATTTTAATTTTTCTTTATACTTTTACGTAAAAAGTTGAATAATTATATGCAAATGATCATATTTCGAAACATGATGATTTTATCATTTGTTGCTTTATACACACACACACTTGAATCGTAAACAACCCTACACTAATAGAAAAATTCCCATGTTTTCTAGTAATCTAGCAATATTAACCAAAAATAGTATTTCGGATACCAATGGTTTTCAGTTGTTTATATCTAAAATATATCTCATTATATCTAAAATAATTATTCGAAACAATTAAAACTTTTGCAAACGCGTGTTAGTATTACAATTCTTATTCACAAAACAATTCCAATGCAAATCAGTAATCTATAATGACAATCGAAAAATAACAAAACAAAACTATACCTCCGAACAATTATACTTTTTTTCCGCGTCATTCCTATTACCACCCACACCAATACAAAAAAAAACAACCAAAAAAAAGCACGGGAATTCAGCCAATCGCTCTCACCCCTCATCCACTCGAACACACTTTCACCTATATACACTCCTAATTCCCCAAAATTAAACTCGCTAGCTCCCTCCTTGTACACTGATCGCGCAAATAAGAAACAAGAAAAAAAAACACATATATACAACAACCGCACCTCGCACCTAAAGAATTTCTATATGTAAATTGAAAAATATCTGCACCGTCAGCTACTAACTCTCCTCTCTCTCTCTCTCTCTCTCTGTTTCTCGCAGCCTACTTTTTTTCCCCCTTTCTCTTGCATCCCTCACTCCGGCACCCCAGACGCGCGGCACACGCGGATGAATAAGAAAAAAGCCAGCAGTGTGAGCGCCAGCGAGAGAGAAAAAAAATTATTCATGAGATGCGCGCGCTCTTGCGTTGGGAAGGGTTGTTCTCTCTCCTTGGGAGCGGGAGAGAGACAGAGAGAGAAAAAAATTGTGAGGGGGTGAAAGAAGTATCGCCTTTCGAGCATAAGCGAGCGAACGCGCGCGCGCGCGCGTGCTTTAAATGCAAATTCCGCGGGGAGGCTGCGCTTTATATATATATATAGGCATAGTAGTATAGGCCTTGTTTAATTACTTTTTTCGACGGTTTTTGGGTCGGGTTGTAAATCATGCCGCCGCTTTTATCTGGGTTATTTGTTATAAGGTGGCGCCGGTGCGGGGGGAGATCACTGAGAAGTGAAGAGGGGGTAGGAGGGGGTATAAAAGGAGAATCGATTTTTCGAGAGCGATAAGGGATTTGAGATATGAAATTTTTTAAATTCAAGTGTCGCTGGGTATCCAGTATGTATAGATATACTGTGGCAATATAGCGGGTTGCTTTTTTTAAAATAATTTTAGCTATGCTGCGAGAATCTTGATGGATATGTATGGATAATTTTCGTATCGTTTTCTCCAACTGAGTGCCGATGCTGAGTATAATATGTGGATTCATCGGTTACAGAATGACGATCCTCGCGGTAAAGATCGACATCCGAACGCGCCTTTACGCGGTGTTTGATTATATATATAAATCATTTACGAACTTATCGCTGTGATACGATTTAATCGTTGATTTTCCAGCAGCTTGCACGCAAAAATGTTTTGTGAAGCTATTCATCCGAATGCACGGGGAGCGTCTGCGTTGCGGCGTAAGCTACCCGCTGTCTCAGTTTTGACGTCTAAGTGCCCACGAGTGTTGCACTCCGGCTAACCTACAGGTGTTGCTTCTAATTTCTTTGAACCGAAATAGACATTTTGTAAAAAAAATTTTTTTTTTCTCCCTATCAGACATTAAAAAAAGGTTTTTCGTTAACGAGTATATTCATTGGGTGTTTCATTGGGTCTCCAATGTTTTTAGAATTCAATATTAACATTATTGCGCATGCAAAATAATCTAAAATCGAAATTGAATGTGAATTAATCAATTTGTAAGGAAAAAATACAAGATTTTCTTACGCTATCTATCTTAGCAGAAATTTAGAAATTTTATGATATCTCAATTAAAAACTGGATATCACGCGTTTTCTTAAATTTTCGAATATTGTAATATTAAATAATTTTGCCAAACCTTCGTCGACTTATAATATACTTTGTTATTTTGTAATTTTTCTTTACGTTTGTGGTTTCTAGAATATACACATACACACAGGTGCATACATTTTTATACTCACTATATAATACGATGGATGTATAAAATTATGGACACGTGCAGAAATAGTGAAATTGTGTTATCCTATGTAAAGCTCTATAAGTAAATAATCTATAGTTTTTAATTATGTCGTGCTCCTTTATTTCTGCGTCAAGTTACCTACAATTTCACATCGAGGTGGGGTTGAAATAATATTGGTTTTGATTTTGGTGGAAAACGTTTTTTTTCTCGGATAGAAGAAATAAAGAAAACTATAAAAAAAATTAAATCTATTATAGATATAGAAACGTTTTCGCTAAAAATCTCTCAAATAAAATAATACTAAAAACGTAAAAGTAGATTGATTATTCTTACCGCTAAGATTCAAACAACTAAAAAAAAAAGAGTTTTGCAAACAAACAATATAAAGCCCCATATATAACTTTATCTTCATCGCTTCTTATAAAGCAACCATACGTTCGTAAAAAGTAAAATCAAATTTCGTACAATATACATATCCTACCTAATTTCACACGAATCACCGTAAATTGAAATCAAATCTACTAAACATATCTCTATAAATAAAACAACAACAAGAACTTTATCCCTTCTCTAACAAAACAACTGCAAAAACCCTTTTTTCCGCACGAACGTAAAAGAAAAAACAACCACCAACCCCACGGAAGCTAACTCCACCGCCTTCCGCATTGCACATCAACCGGTTAAAGCTCGTGCGCCAACAACACGCTTATATATACATACATATATATATATAAAACGAGGCGCTTATCAGAGACCGCGGCGACGGCACTTTTTGCGCCGACATTGACGGCTTTAGAAACAGCCGCATTCACATCGCGCATTGAATTCGAAGGCACGAGCTCTCTCTCTGACATCCCGCCGGCTGGCAAGTTGGACAGGGCTTTCCAACTTTTAAATAAAACCCTTCCGGCCGCGACGCGAGAGCGAGAGAAAGGCTTCGATTATTTGTTTGTCAGTTTTAAACCTATCGGCCTCGTGTATCGCGCCACGCGCACGCATGTATAGTTGCCGTCTATGTATGTGTGTTTGAAGGGTGATGGATTTTTTATTTCGTTTCGGTTTGTGCGCAGTATATGCGGATCGGAGTTGCGGAATTTCATCGGATTTAAAGGGAAATTTTACGTTATTTGAATAGATATAGTTTTGAAATTTTAATGACATGTCAACTTATGTTTATGGTGTACTAATTTGTGCATTTAATATAGAAAGTTTTGAAATTTCAATATTTAGAATGTAACTACTACGTTGAAATATATGGAACATTAAGTTTTTAACTAATATATTGTACACAGGAAATAATCGTAATGAAGAAGAGAAAATAAAATGTAATAGCTTTTTTTGAAATAAAAATTAAAAAATTTTAAATTTGCAATTGAGTCAATTTGTAAACTACTTAATCCTAAAATCAATATTGATGTTTTGTTGTTGCATATATAAAAAAATATATATATATTTTTTTTAATGATTCAAAAACTGTTTTATCTACTCAGTCGGTAACAGTTTACCGTTGAGTGCAATATCAACCTAATGAGAACTTTTATCAAAGAACTTTATTAAATTTATAAACACACAAAAACGTTCTTATCCTTTAGAAAAATTTTAAAGTGACTGACATTTGTTAAAACGAAGTAAATTAATTAAAATGAGTTTTAAGTGAAGAAAAATAAGTTTTAAATTAAAATATCTATGAAGGATTATAATAAGCTCAAGAATAGATGCAAAAGTACATTTTAAACAATCAAATATATTAAGTAGCATTATTAAACTTATAGTGAGTTTCATATTATAAATTAATATCACTACTTAAAACCGTAATTGAAAAAAATGCATCTAACAAAAGTAAAAAATCATATTAAATAAAATTGGAATATAATTAACAAAGATGTGGAGTTTATAAATACAGTAGTGTGGATAAAAATTTAATCAAATACAATATATTTAATATATAATGGTGTATTTTTATTTTTATACGAGTTTTAGCTTCCATATTTTATCGAAAAACATAATAATAAGTTTACATACTATAGAAAATACTTTTGTAGGTAACTTTTTTTGAAAGTTCCAAGTGCTCTCTCATATCTTTTTTCAATTAGCAGTGTTTGCCGGTATATCATAAATAACATTATATAAAAGAATCCAAAAATTTTTCACAATGTAAAAGCTTTTATAACAAAGCTTCCACCACGCACAGATAAAGTAAGGCAGCGTCACATACAAACATCATCGAGTACGTTCACGTATTATTATATGTACTGCATTTCTGCCGAAATATTTTTGATGACATTCAATAGAAACAGTTTTTCTTCTTACTGACATCGACTGAAATTATGATCCGTTTTGCACACTAGCGAGGTATTCGTTGTACCTCTTCTCTTGGGCCTGCTGCAACTTTTGTAATTTTTTCAACTGACCTTTGCTAACTTCTTTTCCTTCAATATCATGAGTTGGAAGACCCTAAAATCAATAAATCAATATAAAAATTAAGTAATGTATTAAATAAATTATTCTTCGCAATTTTTAATTGACACTGTTGCACAATAATGGTTCGTAAAAAAAATCCAAAATTGATTAATTCCTTATTATCCACGGTGTAGTGCTCAAATCCAATAATCTTATCAGGTGTAACAAAACTTACAAATTAAAATAGGCAGAATTTTACTTCTGTTTATTATAGATTATTTTAACTTCTCGAAATAATCATTTGTCAGCTCGCTTACTAACAAACCATAAAAACATTAAAAAAAATCAACTTACATTCTCATCAAACTTCGAGTATTTGTCAGTCTCTCCTTTGAACATCTCTGTGGGCGGAATCTTCTTCTGCGCCTCTTTGGCCGCCGCTGCAGCCGCGGCCTCAGCCTTTTTCCTCTCTTTCTCTGCAGCCTTCTCGGCCTCCAGTCGCTTCTTCTGTTCACGCTCCTTCAGTAGTTCTTCCTTGTTGACAAGCTTCACGCGCGAGCCTGCGCCTTCCTCATCTTCCAGGCGCACACCAACATTCGGGAGGATGTCGTCGCGCAGGCGATCGCATTCTTGAAGTATATCTGTTGCTTTCAGCGTTCGGGCGTGTCCACGCACTTTCTCGCGGAAGTCTGAGAGAATCTCAAGGTAAGGCATTACCGTTTCCTCGGTCTATAAAAATAAAAATATAAGGGTAAGTTAAAATGGAATTAAAAAATGTGATGTAGGCCAAATGTACTACGACTTTTGTATGTATCTCTTGAAAAAATTAATTTTCTGAAAGAACTTTTACTTACGTTTACATTTTGAGATTCACCCTCGAGTGGGAAGCCTATCGCATCGTGAGAGGCAATGGCTCCAAAAACAGTAAATATCTTCGTTATGTAAACAGCAATATCTCTTAGTAGTAGAGTATTTGGATTTTGACAGTCCTTTATATAAATATTGCAGTTAGCTACTAATTCTCTTATAATATCAAGTACGGTTCTCGTGTCGATGTTATCTGTAAAAAGAAACCAATACCATTAATTCAGCTAAAACAATCTAAATTTAACAAATATTAGTAAATAAAAAGTCAACCAACCACACAAGGCATTATGAATGTCATCCTTCGCAGCGCAGAACTTATTATTCAGCTCCACCTCGAAATTGCTCCACTTTTCAAAAGTCTTGATCGTCGTGCCAGATGCGCCGATCTTCCTGATTCTGCATTTCACGTTCAAGAAGAATTCGTTTAAGAACTTCTCGTACTGTACGGCCATTTCCATAGTGGCTTCACCGTAATCCAACGTGTCCTTCCACGAGTGCAGCAGGAATGCCAGCCTCAACTGTCTTGCGCTGTGTCTCGTCAACGCCTCTTTGATGGTAATAAAGTTCTTCAAAGACTTCGACATCTTGCAGCCAGAAATGGTGAGGTGACCAGAATGCAGGAAATAACGAACCCAGTGCGAGTTGTCAAAATACGCTTCCGCCTGGGCGAGTTCATTATCGTGGTGAGGAAACTTTAGATCCACACCACCTGTGTGAATGTCCAAGCTCTCGCCGCAAATTGCTGAAGCCATTACCGAGCACTCGATGTGCCAACCGGGACGACCCTTGCCCCATGGTGAGTCCCACCAAGGCTCACCGGCTTTCGAGGATTTCCATAAAGCAAAATCCGTAGGCGAGCGCTTTTCTGATAAACGATCTGCTGATACGCTCAAGTCACCTGGTATTATGAAAACAGTGAATGGAAATTATAAATTGTGAAATCTATTATAATTTACTGTATTCATAAGTTATCGTTTTGTCAGATGATGAATGCTGGTAAATTACAATCGCTTAAATTAAAATATTCAAAGGAAATCTATGTACATAAGATAAGATAGAGGAAAACAGTTGTAATGAGGAAAGTAATTCTTTAATATGATGTTTTTCCATGAGTCGCGATTACTCAGAAATAATTATTTATAAAGCTAAAATCACAACTGTAATTATTGTGCTCTTATAAGCTTACTTAATTAAATAATCTACAAGTACTTTTTTAACAATTAAATACCTTCTCCTTCTTGTAGTGATGATGTATCACCATATGCCTCTGGTACTAATTTAGCATAGTAATGTTTATCATTTTTGTCAAATCCTTTGACATCGAAATACACAGAGCCATTGCTTTCATAGGCAAGACCATTGGCAATAATTTTTTCAATAAATGCTATAATTTCTGGAACGTATTCACTAACCCTTGTAAGTACGTTTGGTCTTAGCACCTAAAAAAACAGTATATGATAAATATTGATAAAAATTTTAAAGTTTGCGATATTTCTACTGTACATAACATAAAGTGTGCAACAAAGAACTGTAATTCAAACAATATGAAATATGTAGAAAGTTTGAATTACATTTTTCAATTATATAATTTCTTTATGAATGTATTAATATAGTATTAATGCAGTTATTTACATTTAAAGCATCCATATCTTTATGGAAATCATTTTCCCAGTGCTGTGATAATTTACTAAAAATAGAATGTTCTGTAACCGTATCACCCTTTTGCCTATCTAACCAGTCTGAAAGAGGATCCTTTGCTTCTTTTAACAGAATCTAAAACACATAATAAGATTAATATTTATTCCAAGACTTTAGGAATATACATTTGCTATGCACTCTAATCATGTAAAATAATCCATAGCAAAAATTAACGCATTACCTCTTGATATTCTTTAATTTGAGCCTCATTATTTGATTTTACAGCTACTTCCAGTTTTTCTATCGATTCTTTAACTCTAATTAACATTTTCTCATACATAGTCTTCTTATCTGGATCTGTTGTCTTTTTCACAGTATCTTCAAAAGTCTTCATAACTTCTTTGGCATCATTTAGTATTTGATCAAGACCATGTTTTTCGTTAACATAATTTTCATAAAGATGATTTTGCCTTGCGCGCTTTATGATTTTGTCATCAATGTCTGTTACATTCATTACATACAAAACATCATAATTGAAGTAATCTGATAAAACTCTTCTCAAAATATCAAATGAAATGTAGGACCTAAAATATTTATATTTCTTAGTGATATTCTCAATGTAAAAAAACAAAAAGTTTATTAGCATATGTTTAAAAGTTTAGATATTAATAAATACCATTAAATTATAAAAATATGTATATTAAAAATAATTTAACATTGAACAAATCATTTATCTAAAAAAAAAATATTTATGGGAACTTAAGGACTGTATAGAAATTTAAATAGCATGTAGATAATGTGCTTGCAACTTTTAACGCATCATAATAAAGATGATGCAATCCTTATGTTGTATTGATATCTTGTACAAGGTCAGTAAAGAAATAATCAAATGCAATGTTAGTGAACTCACCGTGCATGACCCATATGTGATGCATCGTATACAGTTGGTCCACAACTGTACCACAAAACTCTGTTTCTATATTGCGGAACAAACTCCTCTTTCTGTCGAGTCAAGCTGTTGTACAATTTAAGTGGAGGTCCAGTCTTACGTTCTGGAGGACTCCAGGAAGGTTGCAGTCGCTTTGACATTTTGACTGTTTTCTAAAATATTAAAGAGAAAATTTATTGCAGGTTGGAAATTTTATTATGCTAATTGCCTTGCAAAGTCTACAAATAGAGCATTGTATTAAAACCAATCATTATGAAAAGAATTAAAGGAGCTTACCTTGTTAAAAATATATAAAAGGTTATAATGGAAAAATAGGTCACTTAACCAATAGTTGCTCTATAAATTATTTTGAGATATTTATGTTTTACTTCAACAATGTGAAGAATCATTCGGTATGCCTTATTAAGTCTTTTTAAACTACCAAGTATATGCTGACGTGCGTTCACGTGCGATGTGAATCAAAGCGGTAACATATTGAAGTTAGCCGCGAGACGTTTATTACGTTCGATTTGAATTTCGATGCGTATTTCACACTTTACAAAAGTTGGTAATAAAAAAATTCAAGATGTAAATAATAATTCATCGACTTGCTTGTATAATATTACCTAATCTATATTTGACTCATCACAATATCTATTGCCTTGAAATTTTCGTTTTTTAACCCCTGATAGACGTTATAATGACATTTTCGTGGATTTTTGTCATTTTTTTCCAACAAGGTGCATCCCGATCTTTATGAAATTTTTTAACTATTTTTGTTTTACTTTCGAAATCCATTAAAAAAATCGATTTTTCGAATGTGACAAAGTGATATGAATCATTTAATCGACAAATTCTAGATATTTTAAAACATGAATGGAAACATTTATTTTACGATAAAATTGGAAAAAATTATCGTTATCAAGTACTAAATTTATAAGCATATAAATATAAAACAAGTAGTGCATGTCTGCATTTGATAAAATTAAAAGCTGTCGAGAGATTGCATATGTAGTATAGTTTAATTTAAAATTTTATAAATTATAAATTAAAAGAAAAAAATGTTTTAATATAATTTTGCTTTATTTTTTTAACCGTTAGAAATAAAAATTAAATAAAAATTTTTTAAACAAATAGAAAAACATATTTATTAATAATACAGGCCCACAAAAAAATATCGTTTGTTATCGTCGGAACTGTATACCCTACCTCTATAGGGTAAACATTGTGGGTGTAAGGGTTATTGTGGAGCACAAGTTTGTGCAGTATAACTGTTCACTCTTCGATATATTTCAATGCTAAAATGAAAAATATAAGATTTCATTGATTTTATACTTTCAAAAAACCACATTACGTTTAACCCTTGGATTGAAGTATCTAATTAGTACCCAGTAAATTTCTTTGCTTAACTTACAACATACCTTGGCGTTTTTATAATTTTTTTCTAGTTCCTTGAAAGAAATCATTTTTACCATTGTTACATCAAATTCATGTTCAGCAACACAAGATAAGTTGGTCCGGAATCAGCACAAAGTACTTCTTTTTGTTGAAGTGTATAATGCAAATTTAAGGTTTGAGAGGTTTAAATAAATCCACTATTACAAAGAAAAAATAACAGAAAAATTGTATTTATTTTATAGACTTACACCCTGATATATAAATTTATTTTGCAAGTTTTAAGTGATAATTACTTCTTTATAAAAATGGAATTTTTCGTAGAAATAGCTTACATTAAGCAAAAACTTTTGCCATTAATTTTCCATACAAAAATTATTTTCAGCCATATTAACATTATTAGTAAATATTTTTAAGTTAATTGAAAAATGAATATTTAAAAAATTAATTATTATTATTAGTAGCAAAATGTAATTGTTTTACAATTTATCATTTTTATCATTTAGATAATATATCCCATTGGTGTATTTCATATACATGAAACTTCAATTTTTACTATTTTGTTCAAACTCATTCATTCAACTTCGCTTGGAGGAATTGCACTCACGCCATATTCGTCCGACTTTGATTTCACTGAAAAATGTGTTCTAACAAGTTTAGATTATATTTGCGCAATGTCTGTGTTTTTATCATTTTTCTTTATTTGATACAAATAAAATATAAAAAGCTTGTTCCACAAAACACCTCGCTTACAAAATTACTCGGAGGTAAAAAACCTAATTAAACTGGGTTGAATGTTTTAACCGAACTAAATTCAAAAGTAATTTACTTTTTACATAAATGCTGATGTTTTACGACATTGATTAATTTTACAAGACATGTAATACGTTGATGAATGCATAAAAAAAATAGATCGAAAAAATAAAAGAAAAAAAATACATGTAAATCGTGAATTCACATTTTATGAACGGAAATCAAGTCTGAAGTAATTAAGCACGTTTACCAAAGACGCTAAAAAAGACTCTTATTTGGTCTTTAAAATCGCACGAATATTTTACATATGACATCGATGACGCTATGACATAATCTTTACAGTAACAAAATATATTTGAGATTACACAGTTACATCTTTTTTACAAAGTTTGTCACTTCACTTTTTTCACTTTCGTGCAAAGACACCCTCGTATTCGTTGAAAACATACATCTTCTACATGCTCGCTTTATATCTCTTTCTTTTCAGATCAAGAATTAATAATTATTAAATCGTTAGAATTAACCGATAATATATCTATGTACAAGGATATATCAATCAATCCACAACAAATTAAAAAAAAGGTTACAGAGTAGTTGTCAACTTGATATACAAGCTTCGATTAAAAAATGTCTATCTACCGTCGAATTCCCATCCTCAATGAAAGACTTAAATCAAATGTTCGATTTACTCTTATCATTTTTTAACGCACGACTTATACACTTACAATTTTAAAAAATGGCGTATTTATTAAAAATTACTTTAGAGAGATTAGCATCGTTCAGTACAAAAAGCTTTCAACGGTAGATGGGCACGCCATTATAAAAAATAAAATACGATAAAATAAAATAGTGAGGACTGAGTAAAAATAAATTAGTTCGTCGAATTCTTCGCAGTGCCTATACTTTTAGGTTTCATGTGTTGTGTATACGCGTGTGTGTAAATATTTATACGTGTGTTTTTGTGTATGTGTGAGGATCGCGCACGATTAAAAATTAAGAAGTACGAGGGTATATATTTATATACCGCCGGTGTCAACGGGGACTCTTTTGAACTATTTGTACCGCATGCTGCAGGGCATCGGCGATATTTTCATAAACAGGTACACCTTCGCGCGTCGCCATGTCTGACAAATATATTCTACCCCTATTGTAGTCTTTTATTGCTTGCTCGGTCAACTGAAATACAAATTACACACATTAAATTCACATTCATATCAGCAGTATATGTAAAACATAAACAAGAAATACTGCAATTGCTCACCTTTTCGCCAGACACGGTGAAACCCTCGGGGAGAGCTTGAACACAGAGGACGAGTTTAGCGCGCAATCCGATCAAGTGGGCAGCCAGTGCCATTATTGCGATGCCACGCGAGTGATGCGGCACCACCAGCATTATCAATCGCGAATTCTTCATGCGCTGCAACTCCAGAGGTAATACTCGAGCACTATACTCATTTGTACTTGGACGATAAAGTGTTAAGTTCATGGACCTGAAAACAATGGCGTTGCATGTATAAATAATGAAAAACGTTGTAAATAATAATATATAGCTTGTTATTTTTAGCTCAAGCACCAGGTATTCGTGGATTTGAAACTATAATTAAGTAATAAATTTATATCTTCAGGGATCAACGTTTATGCTCAAAACAATAATGTAAGACTATGTAAACTTAAAATAATATAAGAAAATATTGAAATTATAAAAAATGGTATCGACTTACTCAACTAACGGTATCGCTGATGACTCCAGCCATAATAAATCCTTGCCTATCACGCCGATATACAGGTCCCGCTTTTCGGAATCCGATATAATGGTATTGGTCCAATCTAAAACCATAAATACTCCTTAATAAAGATGTCAACTGCGTCTGCCATAATATACAATAAAACAATATCTCGAATTTTTCTGCGCGTGCTTTGTATGACAAAACAAAGAAAATCAAAGAAGCCTTTGTGATAAAGCAAGAAAAGAAAAAAAATTATTACCGCAACATATCATGATCATAAATTAACGATAAATCTTGACATCTATACGCAGATACAGAGCTCAACAGAACCAAACAATAATAAAATAAGTAAGCAGTGAACGAAATGAACAAAA
Source organism: Torymus tubicola (assembly GCA_035583055.1). NCBI lineage: Eukaryota > Metazoa > Arthropoda > Insecta > Hymenoptera > Torymidae > Torymus > Torymus tubicola. The sequence goes on from JAWWEQ010000001.1 coordinate 6,626,305, forward strand.
AAAACATGGCACATCATAATAATCATCACATCACTGACAGACAAGCTTTTTTCGTTTTGTTTGTTGTTTTTGTACTGAAATACCTAGGAAACGATAAAAAGGGTGTACGAAAGCTCTGCGCAGAAACTTCGACGCCTTCCTACATAATATACGCCAAACTGAAGGTATCTCACTTTCGCAGTTGACCCCGTTGTTCTTGAAGCGCCACAACCATTCGTTAGCTATCGCGCTGAACTGCTCAAAGTCGATGCGCTGCTCTCGTGGCTCGCCATTGCCGGGCAACTTCTCGATCACCGACTTGTCGTGGACATCTAGAAAAGATTGCTTTTATTATAACAAAGTACTTCATCCGACACGTGGGTTATATATCTAAGCATTTTATAAAGAGAGAATTTTCTCTCTCTCTCTCTCTCTCGCGCGCGAAGCTAATTAAGTACGGCAGTAACGATTAACGCACACTTATTATTCAGCGATCGTATCTGTACGCGGAATAAACGAATGAATTATAACGGTTAGTTAATTTATTCGCTCATCGTGATGTTTCCCATTCTGTATATACAATGATATCACGAGAGAAATTGTCTCGCGAAATGACACATTATTATTTTGGACTATTTCGCGTAGCTCCATATATATATTCTTCGATGAATCAAACCTTGTATCGTGTGTAGCAACACTCCTCAATACAACCTATCGATTGTACGCAGATTAAACATCTTTCATTGCGTCTAATCGATGCGATTAACAGATGATATCGCAGCTCAATGGCAATTTGTTTTTCCAGACATAAGAACTATACGCTAGACACGTTGAAATTTAATAATTCAAGAGCCGCGTGATGTCATTGTTTCATCGAACATCATAGCGTCATAATGTAATGATAGATGAGAAGGTAGGTACCCGTTTGGATTTAAATGCTTTTAATCACGTCTGTATATACTAGGAAGCATTAAAGCTTTATGATTGAAATTGAAATAATGGTTGCAGGATATATGCATTCGATGATTCCATTCGATTGTATAAACTTGCAAACATTCATACATGCGTCACGTAAAAAAATGCAATGACCCCGTTAAAATTCTCCCCTTCGGCTCGATAAGTATTAACGTTAAAATTGAACAATGCACAAGATAAATTAATTTTTAGTATTACGAATGCAAATTACAATACAGCCGGTTCGAATTCAGTAAACAAAAGTTCTTAAATAATTCATTACAGATACATTAATCTCGATCGTGAATCATTTGTACTTGTAAATCGTTCATTTGCTTTTCAAATACCCATCCTCGCTTCGACAACGAAGTCCCCACATTGTTTATAAAAATTATCGCGCAAAACAAACACATCCACAACGTGTAATAATGACGAAAAGAAAAGAAAAGATTAAATGAATAAAAACAATGTACCAGCTTTGTTAAGGACGTTGCGCAGCTCGGAAACCGGTATGCTGCACTTCCCATTGCTTTGCAGTATCATCAGCGCCTATAACGAAAGATAAATACGTCCATGTACATACACATACTAAATTGAAAAACCAAAGTAAAAGAAAAATATTTTAGGACCAAACGCTCACCTCGGCCAGACTAATAGTGCCCGTGTCGTTGCTGTCCAGAGCTTTGAACGCCTCTCTCAGCTTTCTGGAATAAACAAGAAAAAAAAACGTTAAACGGATATTGCGGTAAAAGATCCGTGTGTGTATGTATACATAGCGGAAGAAAAGCGCGTATGTATAAAGGACACACTTTGTGTACGAACAGATGGACAATAATGCGTTTTTGCATGTATATATATATATACGTACGTGGCATCAGTTCCGTGTTGACCGAATGAGATTCTAGACGGCCTGATTCCGTCCTCGCCATGCAAATCTTGTACGTTGACTGCATTACGAAGAATCTTGGAGAAGAGACGAGGAAGGAAAGGAAAACAAAAAGAGTGAAAAACAACGTTATTATTAATGTCAAGTGGTTTTTTGCCTGCTAACATAGTGTATACGTGTATGCCCTCGTGCGTGTCTCTGTGTGTATGTATGTATGCCACACGCGAGATAAGATTTTGTAAGGAATAAAAACTAAATGTATAGAGAATAATAATGAAGTTAAGGTTTCGCGTGGTATTCGTAAACACAGAGCAAAAGGTTCAAGAACTTTGAAGGTTTTTTATTTATAAACGCTTTGAAAGTGTTATTTTATTATATTGCTTTTTTTCCTCGTTCGCTTACAAATATCATTATTACTATCATTATTATTATTATTCATTTAACAGTGCATATTTATGGTATGATCATTATCTATCACCATTTTCATAAATTTCAAAGTAAGCTTTATTAAAAATGAATCAATATGTATCTTTTATTTTAATAACATTATCATCGTATACGACTAATAATAATAATATTATATATGTTTTCTAAAAAAAAAACATACTCGGAACCATAATGCTACTATCCGCATGAACTTACGACAAAACAATATTCGCTTGTACATTATTTTTCAATTAAAAAAAAATACCTTCCACAATACCCAAACATACACGTAATACTCTATTATTACAACGACAAATATATAAATAAAAATAAACGGGGGATCAATTCACCTTGGACGTACAATTGAGCGCGGCCGATATGCTCTCGAAGATGGGTATCCTCTGTCTCTCCATAAGGTACTGCAACACCAGCAGTCCATTCATCAACTCGAAGTATTCCCTGCGCAGAAATAATTATTATTACATACATACATATAAACATAAATGATATATTATCATATATAGGTATATGCACACGTGCGCGCACGCGAAGAGAAGAGAGTTTCCGCTGTAGCGCGTTAAAATAACCAAGACGACCGCGCATTCTGACCACATTACAGTATATAGAATTGTTTACACTCGTCGTGGATGATTTTTGGCATGCGCGTATATATGATATATATAGCGAACAATTGCAATATACGTATATACGTGATGTGATCTTTAATGAATCAAATTGACGCGGAATGGGATTGTTGATCGCGAGGTGGGTGGTATATACTACATCTCATTTCGTATATATATATAAGCATTATTACATTATACATCCACCGATAGGCATAACAACCGCGCGCTGCTAATTTACTCTACACGTCACGCACAAACGCATCGAATATTATTCTTCAAACGACCGCAATAACTTCGCAACTATGCGCCGTTCCTATTATAACCCAATATAATAGCTATACTCATCAATACATATATACACACAACCACAGACACGTGCAGATATATAGATATTTCGCGTCTACAATTTATTAGCACCTGGTGATCGTATGACGTACACGCGCGGGAAAAGAGATCAGAAGAGACCACAGAGAGCGCGCGCAAAAAGCGCCTGAATGAAGTCTTTCAATCCGACGCCTGCTGCTGCTGCTGCTGGCGGCGCTATTTTCTCGGTCGTTCTTAATTATATTTTAGTGGCGTTGCGTCGCTTGCTCGCTCTCTCGCGCGTCGATGACGCCGTTAATTTGTTTGTATTATTAGCATATCTCCGCACTCTGATGCATATATATGTATATGTGCGTGTGTGTGTGTATATATATAATATACGTAACTTGTTTTACGTAGTTCTGTTGTAGTTTAGATTAGTAGGATGGAATGGAGACGTCGCTTTATGCAAATTAAACAATTCGGAGGTGTCCCCGGTGACGAAAAAATTGCCGATAAATTTTACGTGTGGGAGGTGACGGCCGGTCGGTTCGTTTGCTTGTGTGTGTACGTGTATATATATATTTGTATGTATGTATATATGTATATACACGCACGCGCGCGTATGGATATATGTCGCTGCCGGTTGCAAATGTAAAATAGAAGTGAGTCATAGCCGAGCGCGTTCGCGAAATTTTTCCGAATTGTATTTAGCGTTATTGGTCGTAAATTTGCTTGTTATTAATACTTTGACGGTCTCGTGTATTTACGTGGTTATTGAAAAAATATATATATTTTATCGATTGTTTATAGTATACAAAATGTTAAAAAAGAAAATAAAGAAATCAAATTAGAATTAAAAGAAAAATCACACGCCAGTAACGTAAACTACGTCGTTTTCTGAAATCACTACACGCTCAATAGCGCAATTTCAAGCCGTGGAACTCCGCGTTAACACTCGCCTACGTAAATTACTCGCATAACAGTGCACGCAAATTCATAACCGTGCGAGTGACTCTGTGACTGCATACATGAGTATATGCTGCGGTATATATGTATACTTATATATGTACACACATATATATATATATGCACAGCAGGCAGCGAGCAATTTTCAAGTTAACTCAAAGTAAAGAAAGTGCGACAATTGTAACGCATCCTCATACTTATTTACATTTCATCGTTTGTCAAATTCGCGTGGATAGAATTATCGTTATAGGTGTAATATATATAACGTGGATTGTAAACTTTCGTATACGGTATAAGGTCAAAGTAATTTAGTTTGCGTGCATTGTTTAGAGATTAAAAAAAAAGTATGCGGGGGAAATGAGTCTGACGGAGTTTCAGATAAATGATATATAATGTTGGTTAATATATTCGCATGTATACATTTAAAACTTTTTAAATGGAAAGAGTTGATATATTAGGATTAAATTTTAAGTATAAAGTAGTAATTGTTGAGATTTCTCTAGAACGATATAGTTTTCTAGTGCTATTTTCTTATCTGTCTACAATTGTTTGACGTTAATGTATAGATTCATCTTATCGCACTGAAGCATCTTTCTCATGATGTTGGAGGAAAGTTTAAGTACTCAATGTGGAGAACTTCGATAACGAAATTTTTCCGATAGTTTCTTTTTAAACTATATCTATATTTCATGTATCATCATAGACAAGATGTTATAGATCAATTCAAATTCATAACTAGAAATTTAACAATTACGTTTATCATATAAATGTATACGTCTATTAAAAAAACAAATCTTTCCTTAATTTCTTCGCTAGTTTTTAAATATCAAAAACTATCAGTAAAACCAACAAAAAAAAATTAAAAAAACAACTAGCATACCATACAACAATATAATAATATATGCTCCGACAATAAAGAAAAAATAAAATTATCACTCACTGATTAGAGACAGGCTCGCCGAGTATCGTCTGTCCCTGCCTATACGGATGTATGACAACGATAAGCGAATCTCGCCTCGTGCCGGCGAGTTGAGCCGCCTCGATGATACCCGCGCAATTGCGCGTCCTGTCATCTATGACGAAGAGAAGGACACGTGCCGACTCCTTCGCTTCGTACTCCTGGGCGATAAGCTCCGGGCCCCAATGTGCCACTTGCTGCAATGATAGAAAATAAAAAATGGTTTAAATACGACATTCACATATATAAATTCAATGGTTAAAACTAAAGGAGGAGGAAGGAGAAAGGCGAAGGTGAGAGTGATCGTAAAATGGATTAGCATCGTCGTGCGTCGGCCAGTTGAACTCTGTGGATATTATAGCTTTGGTATAGAGGAATTTTATGATCGTGAATCAGGCGCGTTTTTTTTGGTGCTGCTGGTAGTTTATGCGCGTGAGTAGATTGAGAATGTGTGGGAAAAATTTTCAAGTCGTCGAGATTCTATACGATGAGAGTGGAATGCGAAGTGTAGAAGAAATGTTATGGGGACGATTTGACTGTTTTTTTTGTTGCTATTTTTCACCGCTAAAATCATATATATATCTACGTTTAGTTCATTATTAAAAAAAAATACCTGCCACACTTTACCATTTTTATTATCCTAAACATTAGATTTTATTTACCATTAACAATCAACTACATATACATACATTCATAACATATATATATCATTCGCTCCGACCTCCGTTATACCAAACGCACTTCTAGCACGCACGAATTTCACCTATCCTCAAAAACAGCCACTATATATTTTCAAATTCAATAAAACAACACTTTAAATATCAATATAATCACTTGTGCAAGCTATACATAAACGAAACGCGCGCGAGCGCTAAACGAGGCGTTGACATCAGACAACATGCGCGTGTGTGTGTGTCTATATGCGTATATATATACGGTTGTTTCGACCTCGGACGAACGGACGTCGTTGTCGTCGTCTTGCGTGTTTTTCGGGATTTTCGACGCGAGTGCCAATGCAATTATCGAATTGTTCGACGCTTTATATATACACATACAATTCTGACGCCGACGACGACATGTCGCGTTGCCACGATATACTTGCGCAACGAGAGACCGAGTATGTATATATACGCGGTTATAATAGGTTTGGAAAATTTGCAGGTAATGCGAAGTGGAAATAAGGTTGGAATAATTAACGGGAAGTATAGTGTAGTGTACGAGAATGCGAGTATATATGATACTATTATTATGTTTTTTTGGTTATCAGTTGCTTAGTGGTACCTTATAAAGTATATTGTAATTTATACGGTTTTGTAGAGGATTGATGAGACGTCGTTTATATATGTACACACACATACACTTGATGTTTCCTTTTGTTTTATATATGGGTCTTATTCTATTGATCTAAGTTCCCTCGAAGGATATTTATGCGCATTTATATACGTGATGTGTGGCACGCGATTGCGGAAATAATCATTGAAGTTTATAACGAAGATGTATGTAATTAATGATGTCTATGTTATATTGAAGTTTATGCATGTACAGCTATTTTAATTGACTACGAGAGTACATAAAGTTGTAATGAACAGCTTTAATCATTAGTTCTAATAATATTGTATTGAAATATTGAAGCGACATTATTGCGGAGTGAATGTGATGAATAACTAAGAAAGTCGAGTATGTGTAAACTAACATAACTGGAAAAAAGTATAATAAAAAAATACGAAATATCAATTATCATATAAAATATCTTAGGATATCAAATATTCTTAGTTTATTAGTATTATAGACATACTAATTAAAAAATAGAAGTGTTTGTATATTTCATATATGAATTTTTTTTATTTATCAGTTTCCGGTACAATTTTACATTTGAATTGACATAGCATCAATCCATTTTATAAAAGCGTGATTTACTAACAATACTTGTTAATAATTACATATCATATGTCAAAACCTCGAAATTCTCATATATCAATGCTCGTTTTAAATTAATTGGGAATATTTCGCAAATCTTCATAAGTCGCTACACACTTGCCCACAATTTTTTATACAATTCCAGTACAATCCAACAATTCTAAAACTTTTGACCAATATCTTATTATCATTATCGCGTCTTGCCGGTCCCTTCAATTTTAACCCCATAAACAATCACACCCACACCATACCTCAATTATATACCGCCTTCAACAACCCAATTAATCACTATATCTTTTGCAAACTTCTCACTATTTGCGAAAATTTCCTCGACCTTATCTCTACCTCCTCCTCTTCCATTCGACCAGCGTACATAATCACACAACGTCTCGTCACAATCTTCCCCTCCGCCTTACAAGAATTTTTTACTTCCTCGTCCTGCATGCATATAGACATATATCCATATACACACACATGAATGACATCATCGGGAGACCCTGTACAGAGTCTGGGTTGCAGATAGAAGAAGAAGCATCGATCGTCAGCAGCAATATCTTCCTCCTCATATATAAGTATTCTCTTTTCTATACACTCAACTGTGCGGCGACAGTTTGACGCCCTCGTTAGATAGCCCGAGTTATTTAAGAGCAAGCTACTGTCGCCGCTATTTTCGAAGCTCTCCGCGGTCGACCGAGTGAGAGCCTGCTTTCTTCTTCGTGAAAATATCACTTTATTTTCTATATACGCTGCGGTAACGGTCGGTATAGAAACGATGTGAAGAGGAGGGTGGAAATCATGGCTACATGTAACATCGACGATGACGCGATGTCGCCCGCGAGAGCTGTGTGCGACTACTGTGTAAACAGCGACGAAGGACACGAGCGTACATATATATATATATTACGCGATTTTTCGACAGTGAGGAAGAATATATTGTAGGAAGATATCGATGGGTGTTTGCTTTGTTATAACACGAGGTTATTGGGAAATTTTTTTGTTTTATAGTTGAGTGTATGTGTAAAGGTATTGGTTGGGGATTGGTAATAGATTGTTATTATATATGACGTATCGTATATATGATTTTTAGATTTTTTTTTTATTTTAGATTATCTATAATACATACAAAAACAGCGGTAAAATATACATTTTATTTATATATATCATTCACTGTATAGTCTATTTATATAAAACAACATTCAGAAACATCCACTTTAGAACATCAATCGAATCATTCCTCACAACTCCAAGGCAAAAACGATTTTCAAAGCCCGCACACACATGTCATTCTTATTCGTCACGTTCAACTATATATATATACGCGCGATCACTTCAAAGTCACACCTGAGAGAGCGATCCACTACTACACATCATCATCATCATCATTCATTCCATATACCAATCCTCTCTTTCTATTTCTCTCATAACCTAGAACAAATGCTAAAAAAAAGAGAAGAAGGAAAAAAAGAAAGATAAATGTAATATGTCACTCACGGGATTGTAGTACGTGATACCAAGGCTTTGTAGCGTCGGGATGGCAACGTCGGTCCTCCAGGTGGTGGGATTACACGATCCGCCCAGGAACACCTCACACGACATCCTCTCTACACGTTTAAGACATAAAATAATAGTATATTAGCATTGGTGGTTTCTTTTTTTTTTCATTTGCTACTACTACTTATACGAAGGAAAGACAAGAGCAAAAAAATAAATAAAATAAAAGATATATAGAACCGCGAACGTCGCATGCCTCACAAACATGTGTGCAAGTATATAGGTTGGTGTATGTATACGAGCACGCGAAAATAAGAGAAAGAAGAAAAAAAAATTGCTAATGGTAAACGTACTTGAGCCAGCCTTGCCAGTGTCCTTTCCATCACAGTGCAACGAGCAAGAGGTGCTCATAGGAACAGATACTCTAAAACGAGAAGAAACAGAGAGAAAAATAAAATACCGATCAGTCATATATGGTCCAAACCAATTGAAAACACGCGAGAGTGCGCGTGCACTCGTATGCGTATATATGTATGTATGAGAGAGAGAGAGAGAGAGTATATGAAGTTGTAATGAACAGTAGTGTAAACATGGGAATAATGACACGATTGAATTGTGAAAATGCAGTGTGAAATTTTATGTATATATATAATATATAGTTATTGAACAGCATCGTCACGACGATCGTCATAATATTCTAAAATTAATCTGCTTTTATCATTGATAAACGTCAACAGCAAGTATATAGATGCACTAATTTTGGCCATCCGTCGTCGTCATGCGTGTGTGTATAGATATATTACGTTGGCCGTTCGTTGTTACAGTATATAATAAAGCACATGAACGTGAGTCATTATATTTTCATCCACCCGCTCTTTATTTATATGTTTATCGAGATTTGAATTAATAATAGCTAATGTCTTGGATATTTTAATTTTGTTTGGTATTAAAATGATAAACATCGGTAATAACCAACACAACGACCGAATCGTTATAAACGCTTATGTGTGTAGAAGCCGGTAACCTTGATTTCGAGATCCGGTGTGGAAGTGAATGAATTAACCTATATACGAAGGAGGTGGCCGTAATCAGAGCATCTATATATACACGCATTGACATATTTTTATCGAGAGAATATAATCAATAGATTAGACCGCCTTCAAAAATGTCTTCATAATATATATGTACATTTCTCTGTAAACCAATATATATGTTATTTGAGGTTGAAACAATTCCTTCGGCAGGTATATTAATTAATAAGCATATAAGCATTCTTTTTCCAATACGGGAAATAAAGACATTTTCCAGGTACTGTCAGTCCTTCTATCGATTCTCTCTCGTTTTTTTTTAAATTTCATTTGGTTTATCGCCTGTCAGCTGGTATATGACGTCATATATCAACGATTACGCGGCTTAATGTACAATTTTTACAATTTAAATTAGAGAAAATTACCACTTTTTCACAATCACACATTGTACTCTCATGTTTCCGCTATATATACATTACGCATACATATATATAGGGTACCCGACAATTTCGAACAAATGGTCAACGAACTTTTTGGAAATTCTTTTTCTCCTCGTTCGAAATTTTCGAGTAACCCATGAAGTTTGCCAAATCATATAAGAGCCCATTTAACAAAGCCGTTATTATATACATGTATTAACGCGTATTATACGCATACAAACATCAAAAGGATATAAACCATAATTTCTGAAAGAGAAAAATCATGCAAATGCCCAAATGTTACGTAAGTTAAAGTATAGGATTTGATATTTTGCGTAAAAAAATAAACTTGTGAAACAAAACTTAAAATTTCGATGCTCTACTCAATATGTGTGTGTGTGTGTATATATAATGCAACACCAATACAAAAGTAATAATAGCCACAAAAAAAATAAATAATGTCGAAAAATAAAAAAACATCTACGCATTATAAAGTATAATAGAATATATTAAAGTATATATGTATATAGTATAAAAGCAATATCGAGGATACACATAGACGTACTTTCGAATATCAAATCCTTTTACAGGGATATAAAACAATCCACGCTTGAACATTGTTAAGATATGCTTCGTTCATGTTTGATGCACTGAAGCTCCTCGCCTGCAACAGAGAGAACGAGATACTCTGCTCAGATGAGAGGGCACATTTCGTCTGTGTGCTTGTATGTGTCTAATATGTGTGGTTGCTGCTGTATGTACTATATATTCTTATGCGTGTGGTACCTACACACCAAAATTGTCGGTCACAACTTAATATGCGTAAAATGTGTGTCATTGAAAGTCTGATTTTTTCTTTTTTTTTTTTTGCTTTCGAGTTCCGAGGTCACTCGAGTTTAGATTTTGAAGATATATTATACCTGCGAGTATATATCTTCAAGGCTTTTCTTTTTGGTATGATTTATATGTGTGTACAGTATTATTGGTAAATTTTATATTTGTTTATTTAAAATATCAATCTCAATTACGTTTGATAAGGTTTTTGTTTTCTTTATCTCTTTTGATACAGTTAATTGATTTGGATAGTTTTGTACGGCACAGGATAAGTCGTTAATTATAAATTTTCTGATTTGTTAGGGTTACAGTCGTTATTAAGAGCTCACTTTCACAATCCAACAATCAGTATACAAACATGTTTATTATTATCATAAAAGTTGGACAACAATTTTTATGTACATCACTTGGAAAGAGGGAGTGTAACTTCATATAAATAATTTTCCATAAATATTATCTACAACCGGAATGTATAATTATATTATTATTCTTTTTTTTTGTGAATTTACTTTTACATGAAAATAAAATAATGAACAAAAGCTGCAAAACTATCGCGTGATAAATCAGAAATCATTGCTTTTTACGTTTACGTCTGTAAAACTGTTATTAGTATAAATAGTTCGGCAGGTTTCAGCGATATTCTCTTCGAAACTATTTATAACGATGATCTAAACGTTTTTCCATTATTGCTCTTATGTAAAATTTTATTTATTATGAAGTTAATAACTTTAGAGCGGGATAATAAATTCCGGTTGAATATTACCGGTCAATTTTTAAATCATTCAATTAATTGAGTAAAAGTTTTTGTGTCAGCCACGTGATATAATATATATATGTAACCCATTGATTTATTGGTATACGCTAATTGGGCGTGTATATACTTTGTATATATAAAAATATCGGTTTCAAAATTAACGTAATGAAGCTTGAGAAAATTTATATGCCAAGCTGTAATTTGTGTTTTATCTGTATACATATAATAAAGTATCGTGTGTAATATAAAAATGAATTAAATTTCAGAGGAAAATAATGTAAAATAATTAAAATTTCAAATAAATATGGTATAAAAATAAAATGAAAATATTTCATAATAAACTACTTTCCTCTTTATCTATAATTCAATCTATATACTCTATATTATGTATATTCATCGTTCCCCAACCATGCAAACTTAAAATCTACAGCTGACCACGAAATAAGAATAAAAAATTTATCAACAACACAACCCTTTCACTTGTATATACCAACCCTTCTCAATCACACACACGCGACCACAACAATTACTTTTTTTCTCTTATCGTAACCCCATCTCTCACTCATCATCAACATATAGGATACTCACCCCTGCTTATAGAGGCACGCCAGCTCAGTGGCGAACAATATGAGCTCTTTGAACATGGCGCCAGTTGTCGTCTTGTTCTCTTTGTTGTTGTTGCCTAGACTGTTACTGCGATTAATACGCTGCAACGATGCGCCCGTAAGATGCGGCATTATTCGGCCTGCAATGCGCTACTACGGCGACTCAGCCTCGATGATAGTAACTCAACTGTCGCCTGTAACCATAAATGATCAAAAGGAAACGTGTGAGAACGACGTAAGTAGAAGAGAAATTTTGTAGAAATTACATAGCTAGAGGGTGTAATTGGTATATAATTTTGGTCCGGGATAACCGCTGCTGTTGCGATGTGATGATGAATGAGACTATTGCGTGGAATTGGAGGAAGGAGAGCGTGAGGTGTGTAGTTACGAAGAGGCTGAATAAAGTTAAGAGTGCGTGATTATGGGATAGATCTGGGTGCTGATGTCAGCGGAGTTATAGTTTTCTTTTTTTGTTCTTATATATATAGTTAAGTTTTTGCGCGGATACGGAGGTTGCATCGAGTTTGCGTAATGAACTTTTCAGAAAACACTGCAGTTCTGATACTTATTTTTTGGTATAGGTATATTGTAAGAATTATTTCACTACGTTCAAACATAACGCAAACCTTGAATCTCGCAAACTTTTTTTTGTGTATAAGCGTGTAATTAAAGCTGATACTGAGATGTAATTTCGACAAAATAGATCTAAATTTATAAAATACTTGAAAGAACAAAATTTTATTTTTATTGTTTGTTAGTGCGTCGATAAAAATACTTGGTATTTTTCGCCGATAATAATATTCTTTTGTTTCAAATGCAACTGAGCAAAAAAAAACTCCAATATTGTCATTCGAATTATTCTGAATATTTACCAGACTCTTCGACGACAAAAATATATACAAAACATTTTCAACGCACATAAATATAACAAAAGAAAAAGCCTTATAAAAAATAATGTGCGAATCCATTGATCCTTGGAATATTATTGAAATCGTGTCAACAGCGCAAATTCAACACACATGCGTTATAATTACTGAATAAACATATCGAAGAGCCATATAAATCAGAAGAGAATAGATAAATTATTACAACAATCGAGAGCCATTCTATATCTATCGTATATATATTACACACAAATTAATTATTATATCAATCCAACAAAATCATTGCTCTCTTTTATATATACACACATCAATCCAATCACGCCACTCGTCGCACAAAACCAAACAAAGCCGACAAAAAGCGAGACAACCAGTCGCTACAAAAGGCAAAAAAGAAACACACACGCAGCAGGGAACCCGATAAAGAGAGAACGAGAGAGAGAGAGAGAGCGTAGAACAATGCTCGTATTTTAAGCAATGATGCGTACACTCGCACATGCTTATATAGTATCGCATCCCGACGTATTATATCAATGGGCACTCGTCTCGCTCGAGACGTATCAATTACTTTCTCTCTCCTTTTCTCTCTTGTACACACGAGCATCGCTACAAGCCAATGCCGCTGCTAGCAGCGCGAAATAATATAAAATCGAGCATCAGCAGAGAGCAGAGTAGTATAGCAGTAGCAGCTGTCAACACTAAAAATATAATGCGAATTGTATTTCGAACGATGAGGTAACCCCCGCCACGCCGCGTGTGTGCACGTAGCAAGAGAAGCTGAATTTGGTAAATAGAGGGAAGAGAAGTAATCGATAAGAGAGGAAATTGAGTATGTATAATAAAACACACGACTTAGAAGGTATATATATATATATAATGTGTTCGTGATGGCAAGGTAAACGCGGTATGTATGTTGAATCGATAGCCGTGTACGTTCGCACGCGATATGCGAACAATGCGCAGTTTGTCTAAAGTTTGCATAGATCGAAGGAATCCCCCCAATTTTTTTTTTCGTGCAATATGGATAGAGTGTTGTTATGATATTTAGGTAGTGCGCAAATGATAACCGAGATAACTAATGTTTCTTCCATGTTGGTACACACACGAGATTTTTGTTTTCTTCGTTCTGATGAAAGACTGATTCAAATTTCGCACACGCTTATAATAAAAAACAAGAAAAAGCAGAGTGTGCTGTTCGTAAACTGTGCGTCTGTAAACATTATACACGCACACGTACACATATATACGCGGATGTTTGCTAATAATCTCTATTAAACACCGTAACGTTACTGTTTTTTTTCCTATTGTCAAATATCCTTATCGCCACCGTCTGTACGTGTTGGTAAATATACTTAAATATTTAAGAGTATATTTTCGAACCTTATAAATCTCATTATCAATGTGTCAACATTTGTACCTTCTTCTAACGCTTCTTTTATATACAACTCGAGGATAAAAACAATCATTAATATGCACTATCTTCCGTTTATTTATACGAAAAAAAAATAACAAAATTATTACGTTCACTGTATCCCTATAAATTACACCCGAATATACATTCAATTATAGACGAAATGGAAGATGATAAAAAAAAGAGAAGAAGAAGTTGGCAAGCAGATCGCACGGTTTGATTTAGATTAATTTGAATATAATCCCAGGTTAAATGTTTTAACAGCAATAAACGGCGTCATTGAGATACAGCGGCGACGACGAGGCAAACGCACGCGCGCTCGCGCGAGCCAGCTGATAACAACATTCACGCGCCGTGAAGCGAGAAACCTTTCGACTTCTGAACGAGGGAGGAGACGCGTAATTGCACAATAAACGTTATATAGCTATATAAAAGCGTTGATGTCGATTTGCATTCCTTCTGTTTCTCTCCTCTTCTTCTTCTTTTTTTTTTACACACATTCTCTTATATACTTCGCAAGTTTATAAAGATGCATTCGCGTTCTGTAATATCTCGCGTACGGGATATGCTTATGTATGGGTGTATGTAGATAAAAATATTAGATAATTTTTTAATCGCATCACGCTTTTACCGAGAGATAACGAATCGTGACCTTGAATTTAGGGTATTGACTCTTGACTTTGTATATAGGATGTTTTTAAAAAAAAATGCGCGAACGGCGGCAGAGTTTACCTGACACTTTGTTTTGTTCTCCTTTTGCACGTTCGAGTAAATATATATAAGTGTAAATACTTATATATACAATAACGAGACACGAGAGTTGTAATTTAAAACGGTATGCGTGCGAATGTTGTTGTCCCCCGCGTTTGCTTGCGGAAAATATTTTTTACGATAAATCTGCCTGGCGTGCATGCCCCGCGAAACGAATTACGCTGAGAAGAAGTATGTGATGCGCTTCGCGCGCGATTTATCTCTCTCGGTTCGCGTTACTCGTGCGAGAGCTGTTTAAATACGTGTACTTATTTCGCGTATGTAGTGTGTATTAGATATATATATATATATATTTTTTTAGCACGATTAGAGTAAAAATACATTTTTTTTACGTTGTTCGTAAAGAAAAAAAAGATACTCTGACGGTTTATGTAACGTAATAAAAGAGTCTCGCTCTCAAGATTTTTCTACGAAGCCTCGAAGCAAAGCATAAAAATTGAAAAATAAAGGATTATATGTGGGTGTATACATATCATGCAAACACAGCCAAAGCTATACTGAATATAACTAATAGAACGTCACGTGTGTGAGGATAAAAGAAAAGAAAGCGGTTTCTTAAAATAAATTGAAACGCTGCGTGTTTATTTTTATAACAAATATTATTTTAGAAAAGTTGAAAAATGTACTGTCAAACTCGCTGCAAACGATAATTCCAGAGAGTATAATTCGGGGTTAGAAGCGTGTAATATAGATGTAGTAAAAGTGGAAAAAAATCGTGCTTAACGTACTTTCAATTTAATATCCATTTTCACGTCCATTTTTCAGTATTTATATGTATACGCAAAGAAATCAAGATTGTCACTCTTCAGCTAAAGAGAACTGCTACAAGTTGTTGGGATATCAGCTCACTTATTTCTAAATGAGAAACAAAAAAATGTTAATTAACACCATTGCTTAAAAATTGCCTTGATTGAGTAATGTTAAAAATCAATTTTTCATGACTAATAATTCATAGAGGCTAGTATTATTTTCATTTTTTGATTTACTATCATAATTTTTAAAAATTGTTGAAGTATTAATTTTTTTTTAGAAAATCAGTTAATGAGAATTTAGAAAGAAACAGGAAGCTAAAAAGGAAAAAATCTTAATTACTCTCTCATTTACACCTGTTGATTGTACTTTGCACTTTAAAAGCTTTAAACATATGTGTAACACGCAGAGAAAATTATCATAACAGTTTCTCTCAAATAACTTCATTTGCAAGAATGCAAAATGACAGTAGAATGCAAATTCTTTTCTACAATTATACGTGTGCTATGTTCAAAGCAATCATCGAACCCACTGACATAATACTTGCTGAATGCACTTTGAATACTTGAACAACATCCAGTAATGAAACTCTCACAACTCAACAACATTGGTTTCAACAGGACAATCAATAAAGCAAGCGTTGAAAAGCTAATCAGTGAAACACCTGTATCGATAGGGTTACTACACAAGATTTAAAATTAAAACTGAATAAGGAGATCAAAGACACAACCCACTATTGTATATTGTGTTTAGTACAGAGACAAGCATTTTATTTGTAATACATTAACTGTGTCAGACTAAAATTTAAAGATTTACATGATAACTGAATAACCACTCAAAGTGAATTGATTAAATTCTCCAAAGTTCATTTCACTGTAATAAGTTTAGAAGAACATTTAAAAATAAATTACAAAACTATTCAAGAAAATCTCAGTAATTAATCTTTAAATTTATAGCTTCATTTATAAATAAAATCCATTCTGTGGTCATCTCTATTTTTCAATCAGAAAAACTGTCTCAATTTGAAATATAAAAGTCACGTCCACATCCAAATAAAATCCCTCCACTCTTCAGAGTCTCTGCCAACAGACACACTTTTCTCAATTCTGTCATAGCGTATTTAGTCTCAACCAAATAATCCCACTCACTATTAATCCGCAAAAACCACTGTACACCACAAGTTTCTCTCCTCTTTCTAAATCACCTCCTCACTGCTCATCCAAAACAAACTTATAAAAATCCACCTACACAGAATATTAGAAGAAGAGAGAGAGAGAGAATAAAACTCCAGCACGGTGGTCCCCCACACCTGACCTTCCTCTTTCTCCTCACAAAGGCAAAAAAATCATTGGACACTCGAGACTCCCAGTATCCAAAACAACACAAACACACACCAACACAGGCAGCAGCAAGTGCACCAGCGGAGTCTCAGCAGCAACTAAACCACCCGGCCAGAGCCAGAGCCTGCTCGACCTGCTCTCTCTCTCTCTCTCTCTCTCTCTCTCTCTCTCTCTCTCTCTGTCTCTCCCCCTCAGGTTCTCACACACAGAGTGGGCCAGAGAGTAAGTGAGGGAGAAAGAGAGAGACAGCAGAGACGAGCAGTCTCAGCCAGGGTCATCGTATTCCAGAAACCTATGTATCAAGGCCCTGGGGGGGCATCCACCGGAGAGCAAGTCCACTATCCCTCCTCCTCCTTTTACCTCCTTCTCCTCCTCCTCCTCCTCCTCTTCTTCCTCTCTCTCTCTCTTTTCTGCACAGGACAGAATGAGGAGAGGGAGGAGGACCGAGAGAGAGAGAGAGAGAGACGAACACACAGCCTCGCGGGCGCGTACTCCCGCTATTGCTCATACTTATTTATACACCGTTATATTTAAAATGAGAGAAAGAGCGCGCGCTCGTTCGTTCGTTCCCTTGCCATATATCTATATACACTAAACACATACATATATACATATACATACACAGACACCTCTCTGCGCACCGCGCGTCCAGCGAAGCGCCGCGTGTGCAGACGACGGACTGTCTCTCTCTATCTCTTTCTCTCCGTGCCATCACGACTGCGGCACACAGTATTTTTAAATCGCCCTACACTGCAAACATCCCGCGCGCCGTGCGGAGCACGAATTAATGCGTCGCGTCGTCCGCGCGCGCAAAAAGCACGTGTGCATGCGGTGACGGTAGTGGGGGGAGAGGGGAAGAAGAAAAAAGGAGGAACACGAGAGTTTTCAAAGTGCGAAAGGTCAACACACGTATTATATATACATGCAAAACGTGATAAATCCATGATAAATCATGCTCCTGGAACGGTAATGGAATAGAGTATAGATTTCGCAAGATACAATATATTATAGGTGCAATTGCGCGCGTAAGTATCATCGCGACGAACTCGCTATTTTTTTGTTTTATTTCCTTCTTGCTAACGGAGGGGACATAAATATTACGTAACCTCGTGGCTGCGCTCCTCCGGCTTATTTCGCAATACACACACCTATATATATACTTCCGGGCACCCCGCGCTTATAAAATATATCCTCCTCGTATACATACATATATTAGCAGACGATTCGTACGATTGTTTACTCGTACACACATATATATATATACATACCTATCACTCGCAAAAGCGCGCGACGATAAACACTCAAGACTTCCATAACTTGCGCGCACACACAGACGCGGGGGCAGATAACGAGAGTATATAGAGAAAGAGTATATGTTGAGAATATATAGGCAAACGCACGCACGCGTGTGTGATAGCGTAAAAAAAAGGAGAGCTCATACATACATATATATATATATATATGCTATATAACAAGCAACACATATGTATACACACACAACGCGGCCGTGATTTTCCGCGACCCACACCTATCTGTACACTCTCGTGGGATACCATTTATAGAAGAGTAGCGCGAGAGCGTACAGCGTTCCTAACCTAATTACACTAACGGCCGTTTAGCACGCGTATATTAGATACACACCTATGCGAAATGGTTTTCCGTAAAAAAAAAAGAAAAAAAAACGCGAAGTGTTGTTTACACGATGTGTAAGTTATTTTGTGTATATATACCTGTGTATCCAAGTGCGCGTGTACTGTATACAGACGCCATCGATCGGCCGCGTGAAAGCGAAAGGAAAAAGTATATACAATATACAGACGGAGCAGGTCGATAGTCGATATATATATATACCTACGCATAGTTCCTCGAAAAAAGCCACAACATAACCTTTCCTCACCTTTCACTCCTCTCGCAATATATGTATACACACACATACCTAAGCAACAGAAACACCTGCAGTGACACAACTATACATATATATACTTATATACAACACACAAACACTCGCCTCAAATTTATCTCTTTTTCTCCTCCTCCTCTTCTTCTTCTTCTTCTTTCTCTCCAATACAGTGCAGCAACTTTCCACTTCCTCGCGTCCCGCACTCTTTCTCTAATCTCAGCACATCATGTTCTCCTCTCTTCTTCTGTTTTGTTGTCTTCTTTATTATTACAGCCACACTATATCACCCGGACCGCCTCGTCGTAGCAGCAGCAGCAGCAGCAGCCCTGTCTTCGCGCCCTCGTAAAGAACAAGCGACGAACAGCAGCAACAACGGCGACGATCCACTGTAGTTACGCGCTCGCATTATCATTATATTATAAACTCTCGAGCAACGAGCGCTTTATGTATATATATGTGTTTATGGGGTTCCGTATACTATTGACTAGTATATATATATATACAGTTTGTTATATATATCACACACACACTCTTTCTCTCGTATTATACGTATAAATGTATATGTATACACGCGCGAGGTATACTATCACTGTATATACATATATATATTATAAAGCGATGCGAGCTGTACGCCGTCGCTCGCACGAATGACTACGGCTTTGCGACGGACTCTGCGGACTGCGAGTTTCTCTATAATACCTCTTCTGCGCTTGCCCCGCTCTCTCTCTCTCTCTCTCTCTCGCCGCCGCACCGCACCACCGCTAGCTATATGCGAGTGCCGCCGAGCAACCACGAGTATATACGTGTGGGTATGCGCTATGTATATGCTATGTAGACGAGAGAGAGAGAGAAACGTTCGTGTGCTGTATAGGGGAATGACGTAAACCTCCAACAATGAGGCGTGATGTCACACGCGGCACGCCAGCCAGGCTGTCTCTCTCGCACTCTCTTGTGCGTTGTGAGAGCAGTGCGAAACCCTGCTACTGCGCATGTGCGCTTGGTTATATAGGTGAGAGCGCGCGCGCTTGCTGCTTTATTTTATATAGAAAATTCTTATATACCTATAAGTATATATATACTTGTCTTGTGCTGTTGTTGTTATCACGCAGTGCAGTGCGCTCGCGCGTGTCGTTGTTGTTATCGCTAGCGTCGTGTATATAGCCCTTTTTGATGCACTGTGCGTATTTTGGTATTATTATGGTATTATAGATGCGATGTTTTGTTCTGCTGTGGGTTCATTCTTTTTTTCGGTTCTTGTATCTTGAGAGTGTAGATATATAAGGTTCGCGTGCGTCTCTTCTTTTTATATATAAAAAGCATATACAGATGCTAGAATATATACCTATACCACTTGCACGTACATATATATTAGAGAAGCGTGAGTTCGCGTACATGCGTATGATTTTGTCATACCGCGCCGCGTGATCCAATATAATTTTCCCTTGTTTACATGAAATATAGGTACGTGTGTATACCCTAAATGAGTAAGTGGATTGGGTTTTCTCGCGCTTTATTAATCAGATCGTAACGCGCAGTTATTATAATAAATAAGATTGTTGTTGTTATTTCAATTGGTACAGTGAGTCTTTGTTATCCGGACTTTTTATATTTGTATTATTATTATTATGTATATTATATAGGTGTGCTATAATTATCTGACAGTTTTTTTCGTGAGAGTTTGCGCGATTGTATATTATCTTGGTATACGCATAGTTTTCAATGGCACTCTTTGTCCTTGCATTTATACCTATCGCCATGTTTTATTTAGGTCATAATATATTATTTTTTAATATATTCTATTGTAAATAATTCAATAGTAATGATCGTGTTTTTCTTTTTGGAATAAATTAAAACAGCATTGTATCGGTTTGATTAATTACTCATTGACATTTTATCACTATCGATTAGGCAAATGAAATTTTTATAATATAGTTATCAGTACAAACCTTGTTAAATCAATATTTTACAAAATATAAATTTTTCCTTGTACTTCTCTATCCCTTTCGTTTTTTTTTATTTTTTATCGTGCTACGATACCAAATAAATTCACTAATTTCTTCATTTCACACTTCTATAATACATATATAATATCGTTTCTCTATCATCATTAAACGATTCCATTCCCCGCATTTACAACCTCGCAATTCTCTCCCAATATACAAGATTATATTATACCCTGGTCTATAAAAAAAACGAACTTTAATAACATCGCACTTTCGCTCGCGGATAGTTACATAAAAATGAATAGCCACATCTATCGGAAAATAACAAATACCTGGCCTTTATTATTGATATCCTTATCGCGTACGTTCCA
>JAWWEQ010000001.1:6647920-6878888 GCA_035583055.1 Torymus tubicola
TAATGAGTCCTCGAACTCTTCTTCCTGTTCTGGTTGCCACCTTTCTGCTGTTTTCAGTGTTTTTAATTTCTCCCATAATGCAAGAGCATCCTCTATTTGCGTTACATTAGCAAAATGGGCTGTATTTGGTATTCCTAGACACCTCATACCATGTGCATGCCTCCATTCAGCAAAATGACGTTGGAATGCTTTTGGACCTTTATATGTGAAATTGCCACAAATTTCACAGCTATAACTAATGTTTAAGCCATGTAATTTGTACAACCAATAAGGAATTGGTTTTCCATCCCACCCAAGTGGCAAATTCTTTGGATTGTAGGGAACCTCATTGTCATCATCTTCTTCAGATTCACTTGCACTTGCTTCAGCATCAGAATCTCCTCGTTCACCTTCAGTTCTAGCTTGCTTTCTCTGTACATTTTCTTTTGTAGCTAGTCTCTGATTAGATACTATTTCAGCAAGTTTATACACATGAGCTTCTAATCTTGCTACTTCCTTTTGTTTCTCTACATTCTTACCTCTGCCTGGTTTTCTTTGATTCTTTTTTGCCAATAAGTTGGGATCAAGAGCAGCTTCTCCCTTAGTACTAAAAAGTCGTTGAGCTCTTTCTTCCAAAGTACCACCACACTTTAGTCCAAGAGCCATAAGAGCAGATTTTAATCTATCTAATCCCAGTGAAGCTAATTCCTCCCACGATGAGAAAGCAGATAGATCCAAATGAGCTCCAACATTAGTTAAAGCACTACCTGTTTCCTTTGGCCATCCAGGAAAAGTGCTTGTTTCCCACTTTTCTTCAAAATCTTTATTCGTTTCCTCTAACTCATAGTTTACATCTAGAAGAGGTCTCACTCTTCCTAAGAATTCTGTCAAATAAGTCAATAAAGTTTCAACATATTTTCTATATTCTGCATTCTTCCTATCCTTTGGTATATCAAAAAGATGATCGAAAGTGGACAAATATGTGATATAATCAACTTTTTCAATGCCTTTTAAATTAATATATTTTTCATAGCATTCATGCAGATCCAAATATTTGCCATAACCCTCTTCATCTGTAAAATCAATCAAGTTTGCTGTTTCTTCAGTAGGATTATCCCGTATTTTAGCTAATTCTTCAAATTCTACAGACATAGGCACACTTATCTCATCCGGATGACGACGATGGAATTCTTTAATAGCCTTTAGCCTGGTATAGAACTCTGAAAATTCATTCGGCCCAGAAAGAGCTTGAACCTGTAAGAAATAAACAAATACTAATTACTTTATATTTCTTATAAAACTATCTACATTATAAATATAAAAACTTTGAAAAATCTAATAACTTATAAAATATACCACTATCAACTGACACCATAATTTTATAGGTTAATTTGAACTCAACCACAACAAAACTCCACCAAACGTTCTAAAAAAAAAACCCTATAAAAACCTCACCTCCTCCTTCCTCTGTCCATCCTTATCCTCATAGAGTTCGAGCAACTGACTACTACTTTCCATAAACTGATCAAGCAGCATTTTCAACCGATGCTCCGAATTTATGGTTTCCCGATGGCTCGGTTTTTTATGCAACTTCTCCTTGACCATCGCGTCAGCTAGACGCTCACGTTCCTCGTGCAGCCGACGTTGCTGCTCCAGGAGGGTCTCCATCGTAAACGTCAATAAGTTAACTAATGTGCGGAATTGCGATATGTGTATATACGACTGAAAATAATACTGCCAGTCCAGGACGCGCGGCAGCTCATGCAGATGCAGCATGCAACATGCAAGCAATGCCGGCTGGTGCTGGCACCGGGCACGTCGCGGCCGTCACGCGGTTCCAAAGGAGCAGGGATGACGATTTTTGTTGATCGAGTATAAAGAAGCGCGGGAATATTTGAATGTAAAAATGTATAGGCATGATGAATATATACATATACCTATACGAATAGTGTGTTCTAAAAATAGCGGGGAATGAAACTGAAATTATATATTTTGCGATAATTTTACGATATTTAAATGACAATTAACTTCATTTAATTAAGTTATAAAAATTTGAACTTTTAATAAAACTACAAAATAAGTATGTAACATAAAAATGTTCAAATTTATTATCAGTTTAGTAAAAAAAAGGTTCCAACTCGGGAGTACCTACTTTTTTTATTAATTTGAGTTTAAACAATAAAAATTTAAGAACATTCTTTTAACATGTTTTGACTAATTATATTATTATAGTTTTCTGTAAAGAATGGAATCGTATGTATGCATCTTTAACTAAATTACATGATTAATCCTGGAAGTTGATTATAAAGGTCTAGAAATGGACTCCAAGTTGGCATCTTTTTTACTTGAGTACTTTGTTGAGTGAAAACTCTCATATGGTTTCTTTTCGGAGCAGACTCCGAATGCTTACAATTGCCTTTACGTCACAGTCGACTCGAAGTTCGCGTACTTTTTTTACTAATAGGAAATTTTATTCTGTATATCTTAAGACAATTATATAAGCTTATTATCTATGTAGTAACTGTTAATAGCCAGAATACAATTTAACTTTGATAAATAGCCGAATTGATGTTACTGCAATGTTTTATATTTCCATGTTTTTACATCAGCATTTTGGCTTTAATACTATTATAAGCAATTGTTAAATCGTACATATATACGTACGTGCTTCAAAGTGTTAAAAAAAATGCTAAAATGATATAACACTAAAAATTGTACAATAAAAATGTATCATTGCGTTTCATCGACTGAGAGTAAATATATAACGTCACAATTCGGCCGAGTGTGTATAAGAACGCGATAACGTCGACTAAGCGCCCAGAACAGTTAAGTAAATCTTATCAAAATTATAACTTTCCGTTATATATACAGCCTTTTTATTATAATTTTTTTTATTATATTTTTTTTTCTACAAAATATTAAATTACTTATAATGACAATTAATTCAACAGCTTATACAAAAAGAAAATACCGCATGTGACAATTTATAAAGAACGCATACATTCCATAGATTATAACATTTATTCTCATGTTTTCCCAGCCGTAGCGAAGTCAACCGCCCAGCGCAACCCTCATTTATTTCCTCCCGGCAAACCGTGTAATATTTACGTGTCACCTGGACACCGCGCGGCCATGAAAATTATCAGTTTTTAATATTTTTACACCCCCCTTTTTTCCTCAAATTTAACTTCAAAATTATCAAGTCAAAAAAACCTACCACCACCACCACGACCGGCTCCTTATACCTTTCACCAAATTCAAAGTGCACCTTTATTAACTTACAAATAAACAAAAATGGTAACTACTCGTCCTCATACAACGCTCAGGTTATATATTATAGAATTAACGATTGAAATCTAATAATGAAGTACAATAATGTGTGTGTATGTGTGTATAGCGCGAGTGCATCTCGATCCACGTTGGCCAAGCTGGTGTGCAAATTGGCAATGCCTGCTGGGAGCTTTATTGCTTGGAACATGGAATCCAACCTGATGGTACAATGCCATCGGACAAGCAATCCGGGACGAGCGATTGCTTCGATACGTTCTTCAGCGAGACGAGCAAGGGTAAAATGATACCGAGAGCTATGGTCATCGATCTCGAGCCTACGGTTGTAGGTGAGTGGGGAATAATTAATGGTTGTGCGCAGAAATGGTATTGATAGGTTTATGAGGAAAAGATGGGGTTGATATATAATTGTTGTGTCCATAATTGTGTATTGGCTAAAATAGTATACAGTTTTCAATCCATGTTGTACTCTTTACTGAAAAAACCCGCATGTGAGATATTTATATGGGTCTCGTGTGGAAAGCACATGAAGGTTCCATGGTGAACCTTGTATGAACCATTATACCTAGAATCAATGTAGGAAATTGCTGATTCATTTTCCAATGGATTTATTCGAATTTTGTTAAATGTTATCAACACGCTATAAACTCATGGAAATGAGAATATAAATTGATTATTTTATAAACTTTGACTTTAATTGCATACATTGCATTTAACTAATTATTTTACAAAACTTTGTTTAAAAATTAAACTTTAAATTATCCACGAGGGGCTTACGTAGGACCCATGTGAGAAACATGTAAAAAATACATGTCTAGAATCTTTCAGTTCTTGCAATGTGATCCCTGAGACAAAATTCTACAACGTTCCCACATGTTTTCCGTA
Organism: Torymus tubicola; assembly: GCA_035583055.1. NCBI lineage: Eukaryota > Metazoa > Arthropoda > Insecta > Hymenoptera > Torymidae > Torymus > Torymus tubicola. The sequence continues at coordinate 6,652,073 of JAWWEQ010000001.1, forward strand.
TGGACTTATTCAGTAGATCTATATTTTGCATTACATATCTGAAATCTAATACACCTTCGATTACACCTAAATAGGTTTTATCAATGAAAAATAAAAAATTACATAAATCACCACAATAAATACACAATTTTTAAACCTTTTACTTCAATTTATCCCTTTAAATTCTTGCAGACGAAATTCGTAACGGCCCATATAAGCAGCTCTATCATCCAGAGCAACTGATTAGCGGCAAGGAGGATGCAGCCAACAATTACGCACGTGGTTACTATTCCGTTGGCCAGGAGATCATCAGTCTAGTAACAGATCGGATTCGTCGTTTCACCGACCAATGCAATAGCCTTCAGGGGTTCTTCATTTTTCACTCGTTCGGTGGTGGTACGGGTTCCGGATTCACATCGTTGCTGATGGAGAAGCTGAGCAACGATTACGGGAAGAAGAGCAAACTCGAGTTCACGGTGTATCCGGCGCCCCAGGTGAGCTGGCTGGCTTTGAGGGTAGAAAAATGATAAGGTGAGGATTGGATTTGGAAAAATTTTGGAATTGAAAAGGTTTTTGGTGTAAAAATATATAAGATTCATCGGATATTTATATAATATTTTTTGGAATTTTTTAGTTTTACAATGTAGTAATATATCGTCAAAGGTGTCCAAGATCAGTGATCAAATAATATTATGAGAACATTACAAAAAAAAATAATTATTTACACGATTCTTTTAAATTGAAAATAAAAAAAAATACAACATTAACTAAGAACACGTCAAATTCATCCACAAAAGCAACCCAATTATTCATCTAATCTAAAACAACCTGACGTACCTTACCTTTCAAGGTATCAACAGCAGTGGTGGAACCCTACAACGCAACTCTTACCACTCACTCAACAATCAGCCACTCGGACTGCACGTTCATGGTGGACAACGAGGCAATTTACGAGATATGTCGTCGTAAACTAGGCATCGAGCGTCCATCCTACACGAACCTAAACCGTCTTATCAGTCAGGTTGTGTCTTCAATCACTGCCTCGTTACGTTTCGATGGCGCTCTCAACGTCGACCTCACTGAATTCCAAACGAACCTTGTGCCCTATCCACGTATTCACTTTCCTCTTGCTGCTTATGCACCTGTGGTATCCGCTAACACCGCTTGCCATGAGGGTATGAGTGTCAACGAGATCACAGCCGAGTGCTTCGAACCTGGCAATCAGATGGTTAAGTGTGATCCTAGAGACGGCAAGTATATGGCTTGCTGTTTACTGTACAGGGGCGATGTGGTACCGAAGGATGTCAATCATGCGATCGCTACGATGAAGAGCAAGAGTAGTGTGAGGTTCGTCGATTGGTGTCCAACGGGGTTTAAGGTCGGCATCAATTATCAGCCACCGACTGTTGTACCTGGCGGTGATCTGGCCAAGGTATGTAAGAGTGGTATATGATTAAGTAACTATGCTTGTTACTTATACTTTTTGAGACTTTTTAAATGTTTATACATGTATTCTCACAAACTTAAAATAATATTTTTAAAAAAGTTTACTTTTGTCATAACAGAGAACATGCTGATGTTTATGCTTTATGATATATTTTAAATATTTTATTTTTTAATTAAACAATGGTGGACATTGTTAAAATTAAGTAATTTTAAATTCATCTAAAAATAATAATATTCTTTTTGAATTATGAATATAAATAGAATAAAGAACTCTTTTTACTATTCTATTGAATAATTCATAAAAGCTACATGTAATTAACATAAATGAACTATAATTGTAAAAAATCTTTGCATATAGTATCACATTTACATCATTTTAAAATACAAATTTTATTTTTCTACAAGAATTAGTTTTCTTGTACTTGACGAATTACAAGTACAAATTAATAATTTAGCTCGTAGCCATAAACAAATCCTAAAAATTACAGAAAAAAAAAGAAAATAAAAAAATAATTTTTCAGATCAACCGCGCGGTATCGATGCTCTGCAATACAACAGCAATCGGCGAGGCGTGGTCGAAGCTGAACTTCAAGTTCGACCTGATGTTCCATAAACGTGCGTTCGTGCACTGGTACGTTGGCGAGGGTATGGAGGAAGGCGAGTTCACGGAAGCTCGTGAGGATCTTGCCGCTCTTGAGCGCGATTACCAAGAAGTAGCAACCGACTCGATAATCCCCCCCGACAACAACAACAACAACGACTACTGAGAATCAACTATTTGGTCTAGCATTTGCTTTTGTATCTGCGGACAGTTTTTTACGTTTTCGTTTTTTTTTTGAGAAATTTTCAATGTCTGTATGTGTTGTGCAGTGACTGCTCTGGACGCGTTAAAATTTTTGTGATATACCTATATATACATGTCTACATTTTTAGATAGAAAAGAGACAAAAACATTGTATATCTTTTGAAAAGTATAAATATATATGACCTTTTTTATATCTGTTTTAATGAAGCTCTTTGGTTTTATTGTGATGGACTTGTAAAATTGAAGGAGAATGCTTGCCGTTAATTAAAGAACAAAGATCTATATATTCGAATCGTAAAATGGATAGATTTATTTATAAGTTTTTGTGTAGATTTTATATAGGTATCTTTCACTACTAAATGAGCATTGCTCAGAAGTATTCAGTCTTAAAGTTATGATAAGTTGGTCAGTATAATACACATACAATTTATGATGATATAAAATTAGGTATATTTTTAAGTTTTGCTTTAACAATTATTTATAATTAAATCTCATACAGTTGGCGGAGTTCTCAGTGATATTTTACGTATAAATAGTGCCAAAAATTATTAATAAAAAATCTTCAATATTAAATAATTTTCTTTTTCGTATAAAAAAAAAAGGTTGAATAATCATGTTGTTATAGGCCCGATGATGCTACAATTAACAGACTTGCAAAAAACGCAGATATTACCTTATAATTATACTTAAAAATGCGCGCTATGTAAATTACAAGAATTTGTTGGTGTATTTTAAATTCTGCACGAATCACTTTATTTGTATATTTAATTTTTTCCGTCGTCATAAAAATTACGCATTTAACCAATTCGAACGTCTTTCCATAAAAAATGTATGGCGTCTTTTTAAAAAGTTTCTTTATCTAAAAAATGACAATGATTTTCATAAAATCAATACTTCACAAAAAGTAATCAGCCTGGGGCTTTTTGCTTGGTGTCCCTCTGCTTTCTTGCGGCGCAGCTTCAAATATCGTGAAATCCCTCTGGAGGTGTTCATTTAATTCCAAAATAGCTGCTACGTTGCCGCATCTACGAATAAAACAAAATTTATTTAGTTTATTATAAATAATAGTAAAGAAAATATAATATAATAGAGAAAAAATAATTTACAGCATCTTACCTATAACAGTAGTTTGGAGCTGACCACACAGTAAGTACAGTCTCATTAAAGTGCCATTTGTATCCCTCCATCACAAGTTGATGAGCTCGGCAAATCATATCAATATCATTGGAAGAATTGAACTGAGCTACAACATCACTACCAAATAGATAACCAGCTCCACGTGGTGAAACGCCCCAGCCTTGTGTCTCTTCTGGATCGGACCACAAAAGGTCGCACATAGGACCGTCGTGCGGCACCTGAAAAAAGTGTTATGTTTAGACATTTTGAAAATATTTAATTTATTTATTCAACTATTTTAGGGAAATTTACTTCTTGTTTTCTATCTATAATACGGATTTGATCAAGAGTCTGTATACTAGGCGAAAGACCTCCGTGAACACAGAATATTTTTCCGTCGATAATTGCAGAAAGTGAAAGATAATCGAAAATCTCTGTGCAGTGACGCCATACTGTATTGCTACCGTATTTTCGAAGACATTCGTCGTAAAAACCATAAACTTGAGTGATTTGTCTTGATTCATGATTACCTCTAATTAATGTGATTCTGTCTGGATAACGTACCTATAAAATATGTCATGATAAATAATAAGTATAAGAAAAATTTTTCTTTACAAATATTTATAAAAATGCAACTTACTTTAAGAGCTAATAAAAGAAGAAACGTTTCGACACTGAAAAATCCTCTGTCAACAAAATCTCCCATGAAAAGGTAATTTGTTTCAGGAACATCACCTCCAACTTTAAATAATTCTTTGAGGTCATAAAACTGTCCATGAATATCTCCACACACCTATGAATTAATAGATAAAAGTTATTATTTGAAATATGCAATTGATCAAATGGAAAATAGTCTTATAAATTTTAAAATACTCACTGTAACTGGTGAATCTACTCTTTGTACATTACTTTCTTCAATGAGAATCTCACGTGCTTTTGCGCACAGTGCTTTGACTTCAGCTTCATTAATAATTTCACATTTTTTCAGTTGTTCAATTTGCCGATCCAAATCGCTGGAATCGGCCATTGTGCTAGCTTAGGTATTATCGTACTTAAGATTATTGCTGAAAAAAAAACATCAAATTTAATAAATTCTTATATACTACATAGGTTAGGTTTGATATAATACTTTTTAAATAATTTATTACAAAAACACCTAATTATTGTTGTTGATATTCTTAGTATAATGTACATAATGAATTTTAATAAGTTATAATACTAAGTAAGTTTAAAAATAAACTATTATGTTTACAAATATCATTCAAGTATATTTATCTTGTGTATGTATTGTTGCATATGATGCAAAATATATAATAGACATTTCACATATATGATAAATATTATAAAAATTATTAAAAGTAATAAATTTATTACAATCATTAGAAAAATTATTATGATAAATAATATTTAATAGGGATATATAATAAAACAATGACAAAATTGTGAGTTGATTTTTCAACTAATTAAATAAATTCAAACAAAAATAGCATTAATATGTTTTTGAATAGATATGAAAAAGTTTATAAAATAATTATTGAATAATTTATTAAAATAAATTTTTATTTATCAGTCTTTGAAACTATTACATATTTTGCAAGTATCTAAATTAGAAATATTATTTTAAGCAGAGAATGACAAAAAGATGTATAAATACATATAATTTATTCGCAACAAACAAGTTATTTTTGAAAGCCTTAAACTAGTTCTTCAATAAATAAACATTTTGAAAACCTAAACTATGAAATTTATTAAACTAACAGTAAAACCAAGATATTGTGAAATAAGCAACGGTACTAAAAATAAGGTAAAATTCAAAGGTAAGCATAGTTTTTGGTATTGATTTTTTCAACTAAATTGTAACAGTTTAGAAACAAAATTGCACATTGCAGTAGCTTTGAATGAAAACTATTCGCCAATAATCAATAAAACAAATGAAACCATCTGGTAAACATACGCTTATAAGACTCAACTTACTCATGCAATTCCATTAGAAATCTTCAGTCGTGCAACAGTGAACACCTTACCCTTTATAACAATCGAACGAACAACTTTCAAATCCCCACCAAAAACACAACAATTATAAACTTACAAAATTCCTAAATTAGACCCTGTAAGGTTAGCTCTCTCTCTATATATTACAACCCCATCCTCTATATATACCCTACACCTTTCCACATATCCTATACAATTTTCTTTATCAGAACAAGCAACAGGAGTATTATCAAAAACGCAAATCCCCAATAAAAGAACCCGTACAATATAAGCAATGCCATAATGGCAAAGCCGAAAATCGCGGTAACGACGAAGCACATTATTCCCTCGAGCCTCTCTTAAAACCGGGAGAAAATTAGCGAACTCAAGAACGGCACATAGCCTCGCGCGCTTGATACTGACCCGCAAAGAACATTTATAAAAGAAAACCACCTTTCTCCCGGACACTTACCTGCGCCACACAGCGCCTTCACAAGAAGAAAGTTTATAAGTAATATATCCTTCCGTGCGAGCACCAGCGCGGAGAAAGCCGCCGGCACACGTATATATATATATAACGAGCTTCCTCGCTATGATATCTCTCGCGGTTCGCGCGGCAGCTATCTACCACTCGTCCTCGGCACTTTACCTCCTGTTATACTTGTAGTCGTCCGCATTCGGAGCACTGCTCGCTCGCTTCTCACTCAACTTATTGCGTGCTGCTGCTGCTGCGTATTTTACTTAGCACTAAACCCGCGCCGCTCGCGCGTGGTTATGATGATCACTGCCGTATAGAGGGTTAGGAGTTTACGTGAGATTAAATTAGGTTGCGGTTGTGTCGATCTAGAAGAGCGACGACGATGGCTTTGGAACAGTGCGAAATGTAATAATCGACCATCCGAGGATATCGGCGAGAGGAGTGATGATGATGAGAGAGTATATAGATATATATATATATATAAGTGAACGAGAGGACACACACGCGCGCGCGCGCGGGAGACGTTGATGACACGGTTTCTGACGGTAATTGTGGATCTATATGACGCGGTGTGAGTCATTGTAAGGTTGGATGGGTTGCGGTTTTTCTTGTTGGATAGCGTAATTAAGTGAAAGTACGTTAATAATAACGTTATTAGACGTTTTGATAGTACGTTTGTTTAGGTTACTTTGTTGGATTTTTAAAAACGTACATTATACGCGTTCGAGAGTTTTTGAAAATGTCGTTTGAAATTCGAATCGATTACTCGAAGCAGAATGTGCGACGACTCAAAATTTGCTCGTGACGTCATGCGGCACTCAATTCTCGGAGTTTTCGAGCAGTCAGCAGTGCTCCATCTCCATTGCGGTGCAGTGCTCGTTCCGCTTCTGCTCTTGTTGGTTGTTTGGTTTGTTGTTTTCATCGTCGACTTGGCACGCGTGTTTGCTTTGCTTATTATAATTGTTGATAGAAACAGGATCAGTGGCAACGTGATCTTAAGTCAATATTGCCAAAGTAATGGTAAAAAAGGTGTAACGAATTGCTAATATTCTTCCTTGTTTTGACAGTTTTGCTCATTATCATGGATGAGGAAACGTTAAATAGGTAAGGTCCAAGTTAATGTACTTGTTGTTGATGTATAATATTTTCACTATATTTTATAAATTTTTATTTTATTTTATGCTTTATATGTATTAATTTATTGTCATTTATTGATAGTGAATTTTTACAAATTAATAAATATAGTAATTAATAGTTTCAATTTTGTCAAAACTGTATTTTTAAATTAGAGTGCTGTATTTTTTTTAGCGATATAACAAACAATAGATCTTTTTTCATCGATATTATGAAGAGTAGACTCAAATATGAAAAATATAGATTAAAATAAACAAGAAAATATTTTCAAATCCGTTATGTAATAAGATATTTTATTTCAACTTTTACAGATTGGCAGTGGAAGCTCTACTAGAAGAGGCTAAAATTGGAGCTAGGAGAGCAGCTGTAATGGGCCCAAGTGGATGGGTGAAAAAGAAGGAAACAATAAACAAAAGGTTTCTGCATTCTACTTTAAGAAATGTAGTCTTATCCAACAGGCATAAAACATCGAATACCAAAAAAAAGGAAAATAATCCACCCAAAAAATCACCTGAAAGTAAAAAGTAATAGTACCTAGGATCAAAAATGGATCTAACAATGAAAGTCTGCGAAAGTATTTGTGTCTTCACTATATGTATATATTCTTGTGCTGTTTTCTGAGAAAAATATTGATCTTTATTTTTCGTGTTAAAAAAATACATTAATGTATTGTATGTTTGTCTATAAAATTAATTAATTAATAATAAGTATAAGTATTTTATTATATATTTGTCAATTTATTTCATGAATCTTTTAAATTAAACAAAACTCCTGTACATATTATAATCTATATTTATTTACAGTTTCGAAGAGAAGTTTGCAGCAAAAATGCATTGTTCTGTCTAAAAAAAAATCAGTTTATTCATTGTTAAAAACAAATATTGTGTACACACTATAAACAAGGTATACAAAAACACGTTATACGCAATATATAATTGAATAATCTATCTAAAAAAAATCTCTTAATTTTTTGTTAAAAGCAAATTTTGCGGACTTTAAATGAAAAAGTTTACAGAATAAAATGGTTTTCGTATCGGAATTTTCCTGTTAATTACATATTGAAAAAGCCTTATAACTTAAGCACCAATACCACTACTAATCATGTTAACAACATAGAAAATATAATTGTACAAAATTATTTGTAATATTTGTTATTTTGCATTGATAGGTTGCACATTTTAGGATCATGGCATTACTTAACATTCCTAATACTAAAACTTGGCGCGATCACATTTTGTTACAGAAACAAATCCTCAATGAATAAAGTTCGCGCTTAAACACTTTCACATTCTCTAAACACTGATAGTCTTAACAAACTTTTTCGCTTCTTTTTTACACAACAAGAACGATGACAGTATCATTACTGTATTATCACTTATAACATAAGCGCTTATTTTATGCTAATTGCATTGATTTTACGAAAAAGTTATTCATTTCAACGTTGATCATTTAAAAATTAGTCTCACAACAAGATGCAACATCGTATTTGCAGAAATCGTATAGAAAAAAAAAAAGAAGAACTTAAAGAAAATGATCATATAATTCACAAAGATGGAAGCAATGTGTCAGTCGGAAGAAATTTCACACAGACGAAGAAAACTCCTGCATTTTTTTATGATATATGTAGCTACAGTTTTTACTATATTTAATGTATATGTGCGAATCGTTTTGTTGAAATATATACTTCGTTTAAAAAATTTTTTTTTTATAAAATTCATCGTCACCGCCGTAACATTGCACTCTAATCTCTGCTCATTTCTCTTGAAGTATGTTTGTGCGTCCTAGTAATCGGTAAAAACAATTTCAATTATCATAAAAGATCTATAAAACAGTTACAACTTGTGCTAACTTTTTAAAATTCTCATCAAGTAACAAACTCGCAAGGATTGTTCTGTTGTTTGCATTAATTTCATCCTCCGTGTAACGAAGGGTCGGGCACACAGTAACGTCATTACGTGTAACCATTCGCCTGACTCTGCAGCTTCTTCTTCTCCAAGAATAAGTTCTTAATATCCATCAGCGACTGCTGGATTCTCTCGGCGAACCTCTTCGAATCCTATACAAAAAAAACACATCAATTATTTTTAAATAAAAAGCTCGTCAAAAAAGGAACACAGCTTTATAAGAAAAACAATTCAACCAACCGTTTCTGGAGACGCAAACTTGCTCGAAATGTGGAAGAAGATCAAATCTTCGCCAGCAATGATATAAGACACACCATAACCATCGTCAGCTACCGGTCCAAATCCACCGCCAGCTGATATACAGTCAGGATACTTTTTAAGATCTAACTTTGACGTTTGTCCGTGAGGTGTTTGTGAGGTAGATAATTTCCAAGGCTCACTCAAGACTTCCTACAAAAGAAAAAAAAATAGAAAACTCTCGTTATCAACTATTCATAACTTCTCAAAGTAAATTGAACGTACCTTTAAGAACGGAGAGTCAACCTCTAAATACTTTGAAACGACGTACAAACAGAACAGATGCCTGTCTATTCCCTTGCCGCACATAGCGTCCTGGTATCCGCGTTGATGCTGAGCAGCTGCGGCCATCAGTAGCCTATGCTTCTCGTCCACCTACACAACGAAAACCATATTGTTATAAACACCTGTTTTATATATATATATACATCACTCACAAATAACAAAGATAAAGTATACACACCGTAGAGGTCTTGCTCTCCATGGCCTTGACCCAGGCAGCAGATTCGATAGTGCAGGGCCTGACCGTTTCGGTCCTGCCCTCCCGGTAAAGCCTCGTCATCGATGCCTCGTACGTCAAGCTGAATTTACCCGCGTCACGGTAATAAGCCAATTGCAGGGCCATCTGAATATAAGCATCGGGCGACATGTTGCTCTTTTTCATGAAACCCTTGCCGTAGTGATCGTGCACGTAAATGCGCAGGTCGACACCGTTCACAAGCTCTTCAGCTACCTGCAATGCAAAGTTTTTCAGTTATAGAATAATTTTAAGGATGTGGTGAAAGTCATCGTTGAAATTCAAAGAAGACTTACCAAGTACGATGTCTCAATAGCTTCAAGGCACTTTGGACTCAGGTCCCACTGAAGTCGAGTGGGCGCTGGGGGTGTGAATTCAGGGGTTCCTTTTGTGTGTCCGTCTTCTTTGTATCTAAAGAGGGAGAATATAGGTTTAGTGGTGCGATACATTTCACTTACATTGCGATACTGTAAAAGTGAAATGGAAAAAAATTATATGAATTGTAAACGGTAAATATTTTACAAATTAATTTAATGTTTCTAAAAAAAAATTTACTATTTTTATAAAACAAGTGTACCACTTTTATAAAAAAAAAGTGATTTCTATTAATTTTATACAAAGTTAAATAGAGTGAAATCAATAAATATAATACATATTTACAAAAAAAATTAATGTAGCGATTAAGCGTATTTGTTATTCACAAGCCAGCTGTAGTATAAGTGAAACAAATAGAATGAAGCGCAAAGTTTATGTATATGTATAAAACATGCATGAAAATTAATGAAAGAAAAATGAAAAAGAAAGTTTAACGGCCATTACCCCACTTCCACATCAGTACCAATAATGTATTCCCAAAGTGTTCCCATAATGGGAGCATCCGCCCTGAGAAAGCCAGAAAATTAAAAAATTATTTATATTTACAAAAGAAACGAACGTTTTAAAGAAAATTACAGATAATTTCAATACAGCATACCTATGTCGACTTAGGATAGATCATTGCAATTATGCTAAATACATATAGAGAAAACATTTATCATACCTTGCAATGCAAACACTAAGATATAAAAAAAAAAAAAAAAAAAGTTTTAACTAATAAGAAATTTACAGTCCTTATTTTATATATTGAGGCATTGATACTATGACTTTTTTTTCAAATTTACACTATTTTATCACCCTGCAAGAGCATACATTTTTCTACATTTATTATTTTTCAAAATACTTATATTCATCGTTTATCATAAAATAAGTTATTTGTTTTGTGAACATTTAAAAATGTTATCTACAAATACGTAGCTTTATAACTACTATATATAATTATATAATCTACGTATTATTGTAAACTAAGAAAAAATAATAAATACCAGAGAAACAATGCTCAGGGATACACATTATAAATCGTTCGTTTCGACTAATTACAATATATGCCTTCAACCATAAAATAGGCAATGCAGCAATGAAGGATAACGTAGAATACGAGAGGAAAGCGACGCCCTTCTGCCTGTTGCTCATTTCGTTTTCATAACATAATTTCTTACACTGTTTCAATTGTCTCTTCCGTGAGTATAAACTCCCACACGTGCGACATCACTGCGGCGTCTGCCCTGCTCATTGTATTTGCATTAAATATTGTGGATAACTAATGTCGATTATATGTCGACCATTAAAGTACATACACATCATTGTATATCGAAAGTAATTTAAATAACTTGGATTAGATATACTGACATTACTATTTCTTTTATAAATGGTTATCTCGTTCGAAGTAATACCAATAATTATAACAGTACATTGATTCCTTACACAATTTACAATCAACAACTGACATCTCTATCAAACTGTTTACTACTCCCTCTTATAAATATTCTATTACACAGAACGCGATAACACCTCTGCAAATTATCTGTTATTTTCGTGTACAATATATTTTCCTGGTCAACTGCAGCGTCATACTTACCACGAGTGTTCCGCATTGAATCCAATCTGCAAAGAAAAAAACGAAGGAAATTAGCTTAATTAAAAAAAACAGACATAATCATCATCATTACAGAATAATTCCGACATACCCTGCCGTTATTTCCAATGCACAGAGTGAAAGATTTGTCGAACCATCGGTCGTAACCCTTTCCATGCAACAGGACGCGGCCATAGTTGTCAAGCTTCTCCGGATGATTCTGCGAAAATCACAATTTTACAAGCATTATATAACAGATATACATGTTTTCATTGAATAATATACATTATAACATTGATTTTATCCTCATACCTTATCGAACTCGTACGGCACATCGTCGAGAACGACAACAAACGCGGATTTTTCGATAAGGTCTAGAGACACTTTGTTGATACCCTTATTGAAATGTTCCTCCCTCGTTTTCGCCCAATGTGTTCGTTCACCAGCTGTCAACGCGGCTAATTTCTCTTCGCCCTCGTACGGCGTGCTCTTGTCGTCCAGGATCGATTGAATTTGCCTGCGAGATAATATATATACATATTCATATAATAAGATCGAGTATATAATTTTTTTTAAAATAGATATAAATTAATCAAAATCACTCACATCTCAATTTCACAAGGATGTAGCAGCCTATTCTTGTGGTAAATTGCCAGCTTGAAGTATTTCCCTTTGTGATAAACAGCCACGTGCTTCGAATCCTGGTAATGGACAATTTTATCGGTTTCTATACCCGGCAGCCTCGTTGTATTAAAGACTCGTTCGTATTGCCACGAACATAACGGTACTATACCTTGGACGAGGATCTAACAATAAAGGAGAAAAGGATGAGTATAACGTTATATTTTTTTTTACATCGATGAAGAGTAGAAGTGTTTTCTTTACACAACAATAAGATATACTACATCTAGCTTGTTTTTACATCACAAAACTAGTTTGGCAGGTTCTCCGTGTACTTTGTATCATTGATAGAAAGGATTCATTGAGCCAAAGCCCTGTGACTAAACACGTCAAATTTTATCAAGTATTAATAGTCAGAGAACTTTTATATACAACTTTTTATGATATTGTTATCGTATTTGTATTCTATTAAAACGTATTGAAAACACTATACGAATTTGTAGAAATACACCCACCTATTAATATTTCATAAAATTTAACACGTCTATTAGCAATATCACCCTTTTCTTAATAATTTTAATTTCCTGCCTCTCAAAGATTCCTTTCTATATACACACACACACCCAGTAATTTTTCACCACTATTTTCCTCAAAAAAAAAAAACTAAATACAACCATAATACACTAACCGGCTCGAGTTCCTGTCTCTCGATCAGCCTACGGTACTGCAAGCAAGCATGAATAACACTAGCAGCACGAGCCGATTGTACTTTAGTCGGATGCATAAGAATAGCGTCGATTCCGTAGAAATTAGAGTTGACCATGATGGGCGAGCGACCGCGTAGATAGACGTATTCTTCCCACCAATCGGATACGTAGTTAGATGACCACCAGGATTTGAGGAGTAGATAACGTTGGAGTTTAACTGCAATGCCATGCTGAAACTCGTTGGCCAGACGTTCCATGCGAGCGTAGTTCTCGTCGTCGAGCAGTGGACGTACACTGCGCAGGTACTGTACAATAATTTTTAATTTATAAAAGTTTGGGTTGTAAATAGATATTAGTATATATTGTACAGTGTGTTTGGATTTATTTTATTAGAATATTGTAAGCGAAAGTCTATATATACGTTTGGCTAATGTAAGGTTCTAGATTTTCATTAACAAAGAAAATAGTATTTCAGTCGCAATCGTAATATTAACATACATGGAATTCAATAATACGTGAATAACACGTGTATAAATATATATGCAGAATTGTAAGATTTTTAACTTGACGCTTTTTTTCTCTGACTATCCATCGTAATTTTTATTCTCTGTTATTATAGCTGCTACATAATGATATATGAAACGCTAAAAGAAAAAACCGTAAACAAGCTTATAAACGGCATTGCTTATCAATTCAAACTACACTTATTTGATCGAGGAAACATCGTAGTTGCATTTCTATTACAACAACGAAAATAAAGAAATAAAGATCCCGTACCAAGGTACATAATACAAATCTAATTTATCGCTCTAGTAAATATTACACGAACCACACAGCACAAACAAAAAAAAACTTACCCTCTTCGTAGTTTCCTCAACACTGGGTAACGGTAACCTCGGCAATGATCCTTGAAAGCTGTACAGCATAGGTTTGTGCCATCCTGAGAATATGTTAACGGCATAAGCCCAAAGTCGCGTGGCCAATGAGACTTTGCGTCCTGGCGCACGCGACTCGTACATCCATCCTTTGTACATCAGTAGGAGTTTGAGGATATAACGGATTGTGTATATCGTGATGAGCCATAACAGAAGACCAACGACGAAGCAGCCCGCCAGGTGGGCTAGTAAGGATGATCTGGATTGGTGTGAGATAATTGGATGTAATGTAAATATATGGTGATATGGTTGTTGATCGAAAATCATTATTACTCGGTTTGATTATACATACGTATGTAGAGCGTTTTTTTTTCGTTTTAATACGTAAAAAGATTAATAATATTTTTATGTACCCGTGATGTGAAAAGTGTATAGTAAGAAAAATGTTTGAAAAGACAGTTAGCCAGATGTGGAAATTTGGCTAGATATATGATTAATTTTTTCTTTCTTCAATATAATTAATTGTATCGCAGAGAAAAGGAATTTACATTAAAGAAGTGCATTAACAAATTGACATTTGGATATAGACAAACGATTATTTCTCAATAGTTATAAGGAAATTCATTCATTTTAAATGTTTTCTTATATTAAATCCATTATTTCTTAATAATAATTTAATTTGCAATTATTCCAAATTCTATTCACGTGTATAAGTATTTAAAAAAACAATACATTAATTGCAAGAACATTTTCTTTCCCTCTGTGTACTATAAATATTTTAAAAGTTGTTTCAAAGTTTTCAAGATATATATACACATATCTTTATAGCTTGACCAACCGACCACTTCCTTACTAATAACGTCACCTTACAAAATCCTCAGCCGTAAACCGACAATTTACTCTAATATGTTTCAACCGCAGCCTATAAAATTATCAAAGTTCCTTTCGGCTTGGCAATTAAATTTTAAGTGCCCGAAAATTCGCACCACTGCGACTCGTGGAAAATACATTATATGGTTGACATGTCAACAGAGCCCGTTTACGTATATGCGTTATATATTTTTATACTCACGCGAATAAGTACGGCGCGACTCTCCCAATAGGGTCGTGTGGTATTTTGTAGCCAGCAAAATGCACCGCCGCAACTACTATCACTGTGAGCCAGAGACTGCCGAGCGAGGCTGGATAGACACCGCTTTTTATGTTGTTCTGTGGATGAGAATATGAAAGAAATAAACATGTGTTAATCTGCGGTTAGTGCTCGAGTTGCGTTTATACATAATCAGTGTAGTTATTGAGTTATTTAATAAAAAAAAAATACATTTATTTTAGTTCACTGAGATGAACATATATAGTTACTATTGACATAGTGTATAGTGCAAAATCTTTACAACCATATTTTATAATAAATTTATTAATAATATAGTATCAATAACTAATAAAATATGTATACTTTACTACGAAAAATAGATACCGTAACTACATATATTTTGACAATTATACGATACGGTAGTAGTGACTACGTACATTTTTCTCAGTATTAAAACTATATGTATAAGTACGTTATATTCGCAAAATGTATGTATATGATGTCATTTGAGATAACGAAAAATTATCCTCGCTAATGTTCGATAAGGATATTTGCGGAATATACGTGTAATTGTTATATAAGAACAATTTTGTGCGCTTTGTGAATGGACGTATCCGGCTATTCAATCCAATCGTTTATATATACCGAATTGTGGAATAATATCTCGAAGTACACGAAAATTTTCAAAATTTCAAGGTATATATACTACTGTACGATATCTGAAATATATATGAAATTTAATATTACCGCGTATAATTGACTTGAACTGATTTAAAGATTTCGATTCGCGTATAACATTGGTACATTCGAGGGGAAAAAAAACATGATGAAAGCATATTAAGAAATGATAAAATTAAAGATGAGAGATTTCAATAATAAAACTTTGAAAAGAATAAAATTACAATTTTATTCGTATTTGTTTAGCAGATTTCTTATATGAATCTAGTCAAATTGCTGTGTTGGTAAGAGTGGGTCACATTAATTACCACCTCTGAAAGTAGTAATTTTGCGATCATTGAATTCCGCCTTTAAAAATTATATTAGCTATATAAATTACCATACATAACTTGTGTAAACTTACAATTCTATAGTAATTTTACTTCTCTGGAATTGACCACACAATTTCTTTCTTTTACATATATTAATTTAACAAAACCCACTTTTAAAAGGCAATGTTACAACTATACTGATTACTTCGAACTCGCTATCATAAAAAGATTAGCTTCAATGTAACCCGCATATCGCACATAAAAAAACACACTTATTCCTCGTATATTGTTATGAACAATCCAAAAATTTACATATAACATTTCCTTATCTTGACATATCATGTATACCTTCAATCCCCAAAAATAATAATAACCAAAGTAAGCGTATCTCACCTGAAACCTAAAGAACCGTTTCTTCCACGACCTAATGCCCGACTGCCAGACGAGATTGAGCACCTCACGGTCAAAGTTCACGTCCCAGCCCTCGTGGGTAATCGAGAAGCTGAACGCAACAGCTGAATGGGCTTCTGCCATCCTGCCGCTCTTTTAGATCCTCTCAACGTGACGATTGATTGTTATATAAAAAGCCTCCTCCCGTCGTGTCCTGGACAAAAGAAAAACAAAAAATTCGAATGCGTTAGAATTGCAGTTTATATTTTTTTACGTATAGATAGTATAGGTATATAAGTTAAGAGTATAAATGTTATTAATTATTTTCATTCAATTTATTTAGCAGGACGTGTTATGAGAGAGATATACGCTTTCAAGATTATTGATAATATGAATGATTAACAGCCGGATAGAGATAAATTGAGAAATCGTGTGAGGAACACAGAATGTATATATGATAACTGATCAACTTTTCATAGAAAGTTATATATACGCAAGCAGAGGCTTTCTTTCCTTGTGTATACACATACACACTCATCAGAGGCGATTACAAAGTTCAAGTTGACGATTATACGCTAAATTTTATCGCAGTACTCACGAGAGAGAACCGTAATCTGAATGGAATTGAATTGATGGGACTGACGATGACAAATGTGATTAGAACGAAAGTTTCAAAGTATTGTAGCACGGTCCATTTTATGCAAGTGTATAATATGTATATATAAATGCAATTCCATCCTCTCAGTACGAAATCGTTACCCGCTTTTAATACAGCGCGGTGAAAAGTTTTCATTAACGCATAAAAACTAAGCTTCGACGTCGTTATGTACTTTAACGCAAAAAGAAAAAAAAATAATAATGCTCGGTATCGGCAGGAACCAACCGAACGTGGAAAATATTTGTGTTTTCAATTTTTAATGTACATTTTACTGCCCATATATCCAAAACCAACCGACAAACGTATACCGAGAATCGTGTATATAGTATATATATATACCCGCTTTCGAATCAATCAACGCGTTCGCCTACCGAAAAATCCGTCTCGAGGTCATACATCATATAACCACAGGCCACAGCTCTCCAAACTGCTATTAATTATATACATATATATACATACGCGTAAAACCAGTCGCAAGTGCGCGAGGAATCACATGTGTGTAGTTCGTCGGGACGCTTATGTAATTCGCGGCTGGATTGCACTGTGCGTGTGTGTATATATATATATATATATATATATGTAATAGCTGTAGTGCAAGTATATTATGTATATATTACATATATATACCTCTGCTAAACTGCGATCAGTAGCAGCAGTAGCAGTCGAGTTTCACTTGGCATTGACCTCTCCCGTAAATGAATGAAAGAGAGAGAGAGAGAACGATTGGGTACAAGGATTCCTTTTTAACACATCGTCCAATCGAACGATATATAGGTGGGTTTGGATACGGCTGGTTATGTGTGGATATGTATATATACGCAGGTTGTGCTAAATATAATATTATTGTACGATACGAGGATTTTTTTGTTGTTGTAATATGTATATATAGTTTTGAAAAGACATATCTATATATATACCTTGTTGAGAATTTCAAAGTTTACCTTGAGTTTACATATATATTCACGTTCTCAACAACATTAACTATCGTCTTGCACTAATGGACAACTAAACGTATACATTATTAAAAATACACATGTGATATACGTGTATAGTATACGATGGATCAACATCAGCTACCGCGGATTTTCCATTTTACGTAATGCAACGAGATTTGCGGAAAGAGGGAGAGAGACAACTACTGTTCTATGATGTTTATTTGCATGAGAACTCGTTCTCTCTCACTCTCGGGTTAAGTGTGACAATTCACTTTGATAGAGTCAAAAGTGCGACGATCAATTCAGCCCGGTACTGGTGCTCGTCGTATTTTCATTGCACTCGACGTGCCTGCTGCGAAAAGAGAGAGAGAGAGAGAGAATGGTACTCGAAATGATTTGCACGCGTCATTCGGTGTATATGATATATATATATTTATGCATTACCGAATGTTTTCTGAATACATGTTTCGGTAATACTGTTAAGTTCAGTGCAAGCGTTATTGAGATATTGATGTTATTTTATTTTCATTATTTAGTTTGATTTTTCGATAAGGTATGTCGTAACAATGTTTTATCAACGGTACGTACTGTGTTTCGTCATGTGTATTCATGTGTTAATTGTGATATTGAATAATCTGCAGGAATTTTATTAATATATACACTTTCTTTCTCGTACAACAAAAGTCAATTAAACAAATCTTAAAAGTAAAAGACGAATTATACACACGAACGAGAAAACCTGTATACAAACCAAATAAAATATCAGGCACGATTGTACATGAAAATAAGGTCAATCCTCCCCCCCTAAAAAAAAGAACTTTTAAAAATTCTTCTCTATATAACAATCCAAAATATCTTCTCCAGATTTTCCGTACTGTATACATATATAAATCCTTCACTCTTTCGCTCTCTATCTCTTCTTTGTCTTTTCCCTCCGCTCTGCAGCGCGCGCATGACTGATCGTCGACTATTTGACCTTACTTAAACGCAATTGCACGCGAAAACCAGCTGACGCTGTGATGTACATGTATATGTATATATGTGTGTGTTATGCGTGTCTGTGCAGTAATAAGGAGGTCGCTGAATTCCGGGACGAAAATCGTCGTATAAGCGCGGCGCGCGGTTACGATGATCGTGCGGGATATTTGATTACTATATATAATATTGATTTGGAAAAATTTGCTAAACGTGCGGTATTCTTACGTATTACACGATACAGGAAAAACAGAGCAAAGGTGTAGGTAGTATTACAGTATGCGCATTAGAATACGCAAAGAAAATAATAAATACATATATACAGAAATAATATCCGAAACATTAAATAATTATATACTTGCAATGCTACATGGACTATGATAACGTTCCTTCTATAGCGATAAAGACAAATACATTATAAATAACATCCGCGTATCGGAATTTCGCGCGCTTTCTCCTTTTACTTGCGATAAGATATTATACATATAACTATCTGCGCGCCCATATATTATAAGACGATGCACTTGAATCCCCTCCCCTTTCCGCACGGTTCTCCAAATCAGCGCGCGAAGGTGTGTGTGTGCTCCAAAATATTTTACGTGCTGTAAATATAGACACGCACGTATATGCAATAACTAAACATTGTCGACGCATGCGTGTATGGAAAAAGAGGTTATAACCCGATGTGTGCCGCCATACGCGGCGCTAACGTCCCTTGGCGCACTTCTCGAACAATATAATCTGATAGTGCGCATTATCAGTGCGCGAGCTTATTTACGCAACGGTTGTAAGTATATATATGTGTGTGTGTATTGTATCCGCGATGTGTGAGTGATTATCAGGTCACGAATTATAAATGTACGATGTACACGAGTCTGGACATCGAGTAGAACAGGCCTTTTTTTGACACTTGTCAAACACGTCGCCGTTAATCGTGATTTTACGGTCAAGTGCTGATTGGGAATAAATGCTTTTGCGAGGGTTAACAACGCGTACGGGTTGCTGAAATTGTACTTTAGTATAATGAATGCAGTTTTTTTTTTTTAACAAATAATTATAAGTTTGAGAGAAGTTGAGTAGAAGCGTTTTATTATAAATATTATACACTTGTTATTTTTACCAAATACGGTATGAAAATAGATAATAAAAATATAAGTTTTAATTAACAATTGGACTGAATATTAATAAATAGAAGTATACAAATGTTAGTAAATAAAAGTATAATCATTTTGTAAAAATAATTTAACAAACAGTATAATTATATAAAGATCAAATTTAACCGGAAAACGACTCTACCGTGGGAAAATTTTCCAATTGAATTGTCGCAATTACACGTTTTAATTACAAAAAAAATACGTTTATAATTACACTTCGCAATGTACATTACTCTAATACAATTATATCACCAGAACGTAAAAATATCCATGAGAACATTTTTCTTCAACCTTGACTAAAATTACGAAAAAAAAAATAAAACATTATCATCTTCCTTCGTGCAACTTAAAATTCTTATATTCTAATACATAGAAGCCTTCCGCCACGTTGTATATAGTATTCCCATTAAAATTCGTGCTCTCTTGTCGTTTTCATTTCTCCCCTTTTAGCATGCAAATTTATCTCACTTTCCTTATTCATTACACCAAAACGTTTTATTACGTCTACATAGCAACGAAACTATAATAAATTCCTTCAGTCAACAACACCCCACGTATAATATATATATAATAACAACTTTCGTTTTGTTCTGATTCATAAATCAGAGATTTTTTACAAAAAATGCGAGTATTATGCTATACATATACGTATGTTAAATCAATTGAATGTCTTTTTCTTTTCGAAATCCGACGTATACAGTGATTTGAGACATTAAGCTATAATGTTAATGCGAATTGTTGTTGCATGACAAATGACATACATTACGATTCACCGCGTTTATCTATTTACTAGTCACGCAAAGATAAAAGTTCCGTTGCCTTTATACTTACTTGTGTAATATATATGCAAAAGACAAGCGCGAAACAATAATTCATATATACTATTTTAACATTCCAAAACAAAAAAAAAACAACACACACATATATAAACCTGTATATAACATCGCAAAATGAACACAACGTTGCATTCAATCAACAGGTCAGTAACCTTCTCTTGCATATCTAACTACACTTACACACACACACACACGTATGCGTAGGAATCTCAACTATTTTCGTACTATATACACACACGCGTGTAAATACGCTAACGCAGCGGAAACCTCATATTCTCTCTCATACATATATTATATATATATGACACTCCCTCTGTAAACGCCAATGAGAACCAACCATCAATCCGATATACCAATCGCTTTTTCTTCTTCTCGGGACGGATAAGGAAAAAAAGAAAGAGTTTCGCGATGGATATAGATAACACTGTATAGCGAGCGAAAACAGAATCACAACGCATGAGGCGGACGGGAAACCTGGCAATTGCATAGCTCTTGTCTGTATAAGCTTTCCTTTAACAGTCGCTTGCGGAATTCCACAGAGATACTGTAACGTGTGTGTACATATATTATGTGCGTATGTTTGGTATCTTTGCGTGGGCTAAGAAATATTTTTCTTTGTGGAAGAAAAAAGTATGATTAACGATTGGTAATTTCTTTTTTTTTAATGTATAGCCTATACATGGTTCTCGAGCGATTTTAATTTTCAAGTCTAATACGATGCGACTTTGTACGATAACGAGTGTATAGAGGTAAAGAGTAGTGATAAGGTCTTTAACCCGGTATATGGAATACTCAAACGTATTTTTTTTTCAAAAAAACGTACGCTCTTCGACCGAATAAGCAATTCGATAAATATTCAATTGAATGGCATTATCAAGTAACAGACCAACCGACACAATTTTTATTCTCCTTCCCTCGTGTTATCTGTTATCGCAAAACAAAGTGGCTCTCGTTGCGGTTCAATAATTAAAAGTCTAACATCATGATGGAATAAATCGTACACAACATGCACACGGATATATATACATAAATGTCATACATTGATCATGATGTTAAACATATACAGAGTACACGAAAAATTTTATTTAAAAACAAATGAAAACGTGCAATGCAAACCACCTGCATAATTTTTTTTCTAACGGATGCATCATTCTCAGCACGTCGTGTCATTATTATACGTTTAAATCTTTTTATTTTAACCATCAATTACTCATAACAGACGTATACGCACGTATATACATCCTTACTTTCTTATATTATACACAACAGCGTTTATGAAAAACTCGAAAGTGACGACCGTAACGCATATACCGTTACGATGGAAATCTCAAATCACGCATTAACGACAAAGAAAAAAGAAAAAGTTTCACTAATGTATACGTGCCACCACGCAGCTGCTACCACAGTCTTGGTCTCGAAAACTACATATATATGTAAAAACCTCATGTATGTAATTTACTATTCATATATATATATAAAAACGAAAGACACGTGTATACGAGTGAAACTTTTAAACGTAATTCATTGCAAATATATAATATCTTCGCACCATCGAAAGCACGCACAGAGATAACACCGAAAATCTGGGTTATACACTTGCTTATATACATATGTATAATATATACTATACGCGGGTGTACGGCTACGTTTGTCCGATAACGCGAGAGGCTCGAATATATACATATATGTGTGAGCATACGACCTTGACGATGTGTATATGTACGTCCCGCGGGCTGTGCGGCACGTGTGTGTATAATGTATAGAAAGCGCGTGCGCAATGAGACGAAGACGACGTGCAGTATATACAAGGTTCGAAGAGAAATTTTTTTTGTTAAGTTGTTTTTTTTCTTTTTTTATCAATTGAGGAGTTGATTCTAAAATCTTTTGAAATGGATATATTCTTGTGATAAAAAGAGAGAGATTTTAGCGTGAAGCTACGAGAACGTTCGACAGTTTTTGCGTAGCTTTTTAAGTGTTCACATACGTATATATACACATCTGGGGTTAGAGTCCAATGTATTCAGATAACGACAGTCGTGTTTAATAATTAGAAGAGACAAACGTGTGTGGTTGATTCGAATCAATTTTAGCTCTGAACGATCGCGTAGTTGTATTTATTAATAATGATATAGTGTTACGTTAAGTGGGTATAGGTATATATTGCAACGAATAACTATAATTATTTCCGTATATTTACATTATACTGTCGAATATCACTACCATAAATCTACATAAAATGAACATAGCTATTATACACGCGCG
This sequence comes from Torymus tubicola, assembly GCA_035583055.1. NCBI lineage: Eukaryota > Metazoa > Arthropoda > Insecta > Hymenoptera > Torymidae > Torymus > Torymus tubicola. The sequence goes on from JAWWEQ010000001.1 coordinate 6,675,163, forward strand.
AACTAAAAAAGAAAGCGTATACCGTTGTTCTCGATAGATTTTGAATTGTCACTGTTTGTCTAAGATATATCGTTCAAATGTATAGATCAATAGATTTCCGTTTCAATTTAATCTTTCTCCAAAGTGTACGTTGCAATCTATCGGTGTATACTATAAAAAAAATCGACAAATCGACAACTTTTATAAATAGATTACATAAACCCCTCAACTATACGTCAAACCACAAAAAACCCCTCGGTTTCTTATATATTTCCATATAGTAAGTATATCACAATCATATATACGACTGTATACAAATCGTCGATAACAAACCGACAGGCAGACAAAACCTCGTCCAAAAAATGTGCGTTAATCAAGCGCAAACCAAAAAACTCTCTTCGTCTTCTTCTAAGTATACAAAAACTAGTTACGCATATGTTCATCTCTCGTCTCTCGTCTTATTATCGGCTTGTTAATGTATACAAGCATCGCCGTGCAAAGTACAAAATCCGCGATAATATATAGACGCGCGGGCTCTCTTCGTCTTATCTCTTCCTTGTTTTCCGAAAGAATTTCTTTGACTGCGCACAGCGGGGAGGCCATATTATAGAGAATCTTGTCGTCGTTGCGGTTATCGGGTATATCGTCGATGATGCATATATATATTGTTGTTAGAAGAATTCAGTGTGATTATGGGTGCGACGTGATTTGTATGTAGAGATCTTGCATATAAGGTGACGGATTATACGGAGATTTTTAATGATTGATTTTTTTATGGTTTATTTGTGTGGTTGGAGATGTGAAAAATGTGTACGATCGCGCGAAGGTTTTGTAGAATTCAATGAAACGTTTTTGCAAATGAAGTCAAGAAAGAACGTGCGGGATATAAAAAGTTTTTATAATTCAATTTGATATTAGTGGAAATTGCTCCACCATTTCAATTAGTGGAAAAAACTACTTATTTATTAGTGCATATTTACTATTTTATTCAGTAGTTTTTTAAAACTACTAATTTGTATTTTCTACTAATTTGATTAGTAGTTTACAAAAAAATACTAATCAAATAGTGAATATTTACTAATAAATTAGTAGTTTTTTCCACTAATTGAAATGGTGCAGCAATTTTCACTAACTGAACTTTAGAGTACGTTTAGTGAATGTCAAAGTACACAAAAGTATATACATATGTGATGATTCCAAATACTTGTATTTTAATAATATCTTCTGTTACTTTTTTCGTGTTTATAAATTAACTTAGACAGATTGTAATCTTTTGTTTTTTTATAGTCTTTGTTGACTTTACAAGAGACTATTACAATTTTTACAAAATAATTAATCATTTTCATTAACCTTTTTTTCTCATTGTATCTTATATTGCTGCTGCGACAACGATTAAGATGAGCTCCGCAGTCGTTGATAATAATTTTGCAAAGCGAAAGAGAAAAAGAAAATTGAGTGTAAATAAACGTGACGCGCGTGTGATAAAAGTGCAAGTCATCATGTTCACGCGTATATATACATTCTTGTCTATACCACACGGAGAGTCGATGCGTATTTGCAGTATATATATGTACATATATTAGACTTTTAAATTCGTGCATACGTGTTTATTGCACTCTTCGGTCAAACGACAATATATCCTACCTATACATACCAACAGTTAATCGTTTATCTACAATTCTCACAGTAGTAATATACAACTGCTTTGTTACGTTCAAAACACCATACAGATTTATAATTTCCGGCATAATATTCGACAGCTTACAAACATTCATTATACAGATCCTGTATTTATATAGTACATATTATACCCTTCTACATAAAACCCTCTCATCTACACACACACATAGACACAACCCCATAACCCCACTACAATCCTCACCAACCGCACAATTCATCCATCCGCGAGACCAAAAAAAAAAGAAGAAATAGTAACGAGGTCACTTGTTTATAGAGCGAATTTCCGAGCTCTCGCACTATACGACGAATTAAAATATTCCGGCACGACGCGACGTATGGCGAGTTTCTGCGACGCAGACATGGTTCTATAATACGCGAGGTTGTAGCGTGTATGTATATACGTCTGGACAAGAAGAAGAAGAAGATATATGCAAAAGAGAACGCGCGCACACATGCGAGTACATGACTAAGCCGCAGCATGAGAGATCGAGATGGAGTGTCAAGGTTCGATTGTTTTCCTCATAACCGTCGCTGCGATGCGGTTGAGCTATATATAATGCTAAAAGGTTCGTCGTTCGTGTAATAGACGCGTGTTACGTGCGTTTTTATGTACACCTTCTTCTATATCGGTGTGTGTATAAATTGCTGGTTATATTTATAGCCGATCAAAGGTGTACTATGTGTATAAGCGACTATAATGTCGCGAGGTGTCTGTAGATGTTATAACATATACAAAAGTGGACTAGCTCGTAATATGATAAGAATGAGACCGCTGATTAAGGTATACAAGTGTACGCACGGAAATTGGCTCGGATTACATAACAGCTGTTTATGTTTATTTGGCAGTGGTACTATACACGGTTATGTAAGGGATTTTCGCAAATAATATAAGGATGGGATTGGTTCGATATTATTGTCATTTACATACACCTGACCGAAAAATGACTCTTCGAATTTTCCCCTTTTAGTGTCTTTAATTTTAATTCTTCACAGTCATCGTATGGTCATTTTCGATATAGCCGAACCTTCCAGCTATCATATATATACGTATACACGCATACTCGCTAAATTATCGCTACCGATAAATACGTCTATACACACACACACACACATACGTACATTGAATCGTGTTGTTCGTTTACTACGTTATAATGCGATCGCTTGCCTATCTAGTCAGCTAAAATTAGACTCCTTATATATCTGTATACATACGTATACGCACGTATGCGCGCGTTCTCGTTTACGACGCGCCAATGACAACGCGCCATCGGCTGTGCCGACGCTGTGCGATTTCTTCTATATAGATACGATCGTGACGGTCTTGTATCGGTTATTTTTTCGACGAGTGTGTACATATATATGTTTCGTACTGTCAATTACTGCTAGCGGTAATTATACCAAGAGTGTTTGACAGTTTGAGAGTGATTATTGACTTTTTTTCTTCTTTCTATTAATGTAATGGTTCTTTTTTAATTTGGACGGGTGGAAGGAGTATCGTGTAAAATATAGAGAGAAATAGTATAGAGATTCTTATAACGTCGATGATGTAGTACGACGATTCTGAAGAATATATATAACTTGACATCCACATGAAGGTTGTTGTGCAAAGAAACTTTATACACTAGTCTAGTTAAATTATTATTTTACAGACGTGGTCTACCACCAAGTGTTATGTAAATGAAATATCCGACACTCGGGAAAATTTCGTTTTTGATTTTAGTGATGCTTTTTACAGGGAATACAATTTTGTATATAGATTTTTGAAAGTAAACGAGGGACACAGGCTCATTTTTCCATTAAATTATTACAATTTAGAGTAAAAATCATAGAAACTAATCGAATTAATTTTCTGTATAAATTCTAGTATTTTTATAAAAATACTAATTATTACTATGAATAATTTTTTCTTATATAGCAAACATTTCCAACAACCTATACTCCCTTACAAAAAAACTCGCATTATTCAACCGATCGTATAATCCACAATTCGATAAATATTCGAAATATTAAAATGCATTTCCTCGTGTGAATCACGCACCTCTCATTAAAACATCCACAACCCAGACATTCATATTAATTCCCGGACAAATGATTATTCCACACACTGAAAATATCACAGCAACAGCAGTCGTAGTAGTTTCCACGCATATCGTCGCAGTATTAATTTCCCTATCAAATTTGTATTATATTTTCGTTCGTTCATGACGATATTAGAATTCAATGCCTCGCACACGCTCGGAGAAGGTCAAAGGTGATGATGATGATTCATCATCACCGTCGTCGCGTTGAAATTCGTTGAAAATATATAAAAAGACGACCTGCGCACACACACTTGTGTACGCGCGTTATCGGTGTACCCACGTGCGTGCTTATAAGGGACGTTGCGCAATGTGCAAGTAGTTGAGGGGATCGAATGCGTTGACCCCTTTGTATATATGGATTGATTGAACCATGGTAGCGAGAACGAAATGTGTACTTACGACACTTTTTCTTTTATCGGTCGATGTATATTGCGGAATTGATTGTTTCGTTGGTATATATATATATATATATATATATATATATCTTGCTGCGTACAATACATGTTTACTTCGTTACTATTAAGAAGTTTCAAGTATAGAAAAACTGTTGGACAAATTTTTTCTTCTCTCCTTTTTTTTAATCGCTTCGAGCGAGTCATCGTTTCGCGGGTATATAGTGCCACAGAGACACGGATCAAGAATCTATTTAGCGCTCATTTTAAAATACAATGGCTTTGTAAAAAAAAAAGAAGAAAATATATAGATATATACACTTTTGTGCATTTTGCAGCAGTTCTCACAGAGTTTCGTATAAACAAGCCGGTATGCTATCCGGTTTAATTTTAACGCTTTTATAGACGCGTGAATATATATGGTTATACGAACAGGTAAACGATGACGTGCTGTTTTTTCCTTTCTCTGTTTTCGATAAACTTATGTTTGTTACAATGAAAAATCAATGTTGTAACAGTATACGGTCATTAAAATGTTGGAAAAACTTACTCACAAACCGTATATACACACATACATATATCTATCTAATTAACGAGAACTTCGCATCGTCATCTTCTGTCTAACCAAACTTCCTTTTTTTTAATTGCTCACAACCAAAACCAATTCTTAATTATACATGTATACACACATAAAACACTCACTCCAAAAACATTTCAAGGTAAGATATACTCATTACTATAACGAGCCCGTACCACTGTATACATTTATATACACTTTAAAAGTCATCAGCGTGTACATACATATGTGAGCAAAGAATATAACAGAAACCAAGAAATAATATAAAAACTCGTGTAAGATATATACGCTCGTGCGGTTTAGACAAAACAAAAGCTCGACGGAAGCTTGTAGCTCTTTAAGACAGACATTAAAATGCAAGAAGAGTGGCACTTATATAGCCGATGATAAAAAGAACGAAATTGCAAAGAGTACACTCGACAGCTTGTATATAATATACAAAGTTGCATTCGAGTCTTTATGTAATTCTTTGCGCGTATATAATCACTTTACGAAAATATTGTTTATCGCGGTTCGTCTCATTATATATATCGTTACGAAACCCGCACATTAAAAAACCTATTTAACACCTATATGGAGAAATACGTCTCTCTCCAAACGATGATCATGGTCAAGCTATATATCTACTATCTCTATTCCGTAACCTTTGGACGAGCCTTCTCAACAACGTCACACAGCTGTTCGAAATCTACGGGAGAATTTCGACATGCCTCGTCTCCCTCTCTCTTTTCTCTCTGCGGCGTATAACGGACGACAACGTCGCTTTCTTTATAATTGGAGTTTCAAATGTTGAATGGCCAACGGTAGTAAGATGTTCGAATAAGTTTATTAATTAATAATCGATTGGAATTTATATATGTCATGTGAAAGTTTTGCTGATACACAGGTTTTTTTTTATAGCGACCTCAAAAGAAATTCGATTATCATTACCACGGGTATAAAGTTGTTGCAAGCTGTCGTTGCATATATATACTTTAAACAAGTTATATCTACGATGAAAATAAACTTTTTATATAGACATTGAAAATTTTTAAGAACCATTAGCGTTTCTTCTCGCTTTATGTATACCAAATTTATAGAACAAGTGGGAAACGCAATAATTAACAATTACCATGTTTGTAAAGTTAAAGAAAAAAAGCAATAACATATACAAATCATATTACGCGACTCGATACGCAGCGACAAAGTTGTTGAAGGTATTTTGTATATATATGTGTGTGAATATATGCTTAATCATTGATATATCAAAAACCGGTTTTCACCAACATTGTGTTAACCACTGTACCGTGTTTCTTACCAAGGTTATCAATAAGACTGTGCGTTATAGCTGTTTTTCCAGCTTCGAAAAATCACTTCTCATTTTCTCAATATATACATAACAAAGTTTCCATATAGAATAGACAACCACAAAACCACTCGCCTCTATAATATACCGATAAAAATGTATTGAGAAAATTCACACACATCGTCAATCGATATTTTCCTCTGCAAAACGAAATATACAACCACATTTTATCTTTTGTGTGGTGCACGCGAAACACACACCAGATGTCGACTACAACTCCTGGGGTAGCCTACACCGCATATACAATTATAAGAATTTTCGGAAACCTCACTATACAATATACTCACAGACTATGCGCTTTTCCAGTCCTCTATATATCTGCTATACACACAACACCGACACTACACGCACACAATAACGTTTACACGTCTGCACATACGCAGACGACGACGACAACAGCTGCTTTGCTCGCCGCCACTGTCGCACTGCACACGTTTTCCGCGCCGGAAAAATGCTTCGGAGTCGTCGTCGTACGCACCGCACGTGCGTCTACATATATATATATGTGTGTGTGTGTATATATATATAAAAGTATACCACTACAACGAACGACCACGAGCGTATGTATATATCTATATATACGCCGGCGGCGGCAAGTCAGCGAGGAATGCGCGCGACGATTGGTCAGGCCGGAGGGTGTGTGCCTTAACCGCGCCTCCGTGCGCCTCTCATCGTCGCTTTCTCTCTCGTATATATACGCCTTCGGCTTATATATAATACGACGCGGTGCGTGCGTGCCTGCCTGCGTGCGTATGTGTGTAAAAGCTATTTTCAACACTTTTCGGCGTATAGCTATAATAGAGAACGAGAGAGAGAGAGAGTGGGTTGTTACGTAATCGAAAAGTATATAGAAGAAGAAGTATGTTAGTATGTACACGGGTTGAGTTGAAGTTAAGCGAATATACAGGAGGGTGAGGTTGTTATGACGCGTGTATTGATTTTTCTTAGAGGGGGGAAAAGGGAAGAGAGAGAGAGATATGTGTTGTTGGATGCTGAGGTTGTTGTGCTATGATATGGGTGTGTGTGTGTGTGTGTGTGTATAGGGTTTTAGAAACAAAATGCGTATGTTGTGTATATAGCATTTTATCGATAAATGTATGTACGCGTGTGGGATAAATGAAGAGAGTATCTCTTGTAAGAGGGAGAGATAAGAAATTGGGCTAACGTGAAATTTGAACCGTATGATAAAAGTGTTGATAACGTACAGACCTATATGAGTGTAGGACTGTATACGAACACGTGGTTTTTTATTTATTTTTTTTTAATTTTTAATACATAATCGAAGTGCGGTTTGAAGTCGATATGTTACGTAATTATATGAAAATTTTGGGTAATGTATATAGTTGTGCAACGGTTTTTTTGGTATTACTTATTCAAGCGATATACATTTATTATAGTGTATATAGAGAAACCGACGCGGCGATCCTATTTTTCTGCTTTATATAAAGTTCAAGCTAAAAATACATCGACGCCTTTCTCCGTTCTAAAACAACACTGTCGACTATTTTTAAAAGAGCTTAAGTCTTCAATACAGCGCGACGAAAGTTTCACATTCTTTTTTCTTCGGGTCCGAATAAATCTTTTCAGTTTGTGCGTACATTAAAAAACTACTCGAAAAAAATAATGTTTAAATTATTTTCAACAAAAACTATTTCCGCTATATATATATACATACACACACACACACACACACACGTACTAAAATTCTTATCTGCCACATAACAGCGGTTTCGAAACATTCCTGCGGATATATTATATACTTGCGTCGTCGACCCATTAAAAAAACGAGCGGACACCGCGCCGCACAAGGTCAAATTTATACTTTGCGCCGGGCTTAATATATTGTTACGCTGTGAGGTATATATATGTGTATATCTAAATATGTGAAATACCAGTACTATCCTCTTTTTTCTTACAATATATTAAGAACGAGGGGAGTTTACAAAAATTTTGTTTTTTTTTCAGAGTTCGTACGTTAATATCAATGCGTGAAGAGTTAAAAACGTTTTCTTACATATATACACATACTTGGTATTATAAGTGTTTGCAACTTTGTATTACCAGACTGGTATAATATGTGGCTGTTCACGTATACATAATATAATCAAATGCGTCGGGAATCCGCGAAGACAGAAATAAAACGGCGCAAATTGCGCGCACATTCCTATACATACGTGCGATCGACTGAAGAGTTCTCTGTGAAAATACACCGCAGACGTTGTGCGATAATAATTCTCGGTATTAATCATGGATGATATATTTTCTAACGAGAGAGACGATAAGAGGTTCAACTCATGCTGTCTCCTATACGGATATGTGCTGAGGCAGTGATATGATAATAATTGTATGCGCATATATAGGTAACATAATAATATATTAATCATATATTATACGTAAAATAATTCGTTTATGCCGTAAGTAAATATATATGTCGAAGAGAAAAAATACGTAATTTCAATGGCCATGGTTAATTATCGTGTGAATATTCTTTGTTAAAGTTTCGGTTGAATATAATTAATTTTCGATTTAATTTGAAAATTTAAATTTACCGCGCGAACGAACTTCGATAGGTATAACCTATTACCTAATCCGGCACGTTTGATAGTTTTTGTACTGCGACTATTCATTATGTCGGAAAAATGCCGTTAAAGCAAGCGTGATAGACAAAGAGCATTGTTTTTATTAAAATCAATCCGTACAAATAGTGAATCTTTTTATTGTAAGTCGCAAAAATCAATAATTCAGTCAGGTGATTATATCAATTAATTAATTATTTTATATCACAAAAAGGTATAATAATATTTTTACATAAAATTAATTATTTCATTAAATATTCGCATTTTATTTGTAAGCACGTGGCCAGCAATGTAAAACATTTTTTTGTATATTTATATGTTGCAGGCGCCTTTTGAATTCTATTTATTTAAGCTGTATGAAAAAGAAAGAATAAAGATAACATTCATTCATATCGAACAAACCTACATCTTAATTCACTTGTTAACCCATACAAGTTTTTATGACTGGGGCTATCATTGAACAAAATAATATTCTAACAGTTTCGCTATATAAAACTAGAGTGGACATGTATACGCCATTATATAGTCGAGTATACTAAAAAGTCAATATTTTGGCAATAATAATACGCTCTCGCGGTCAATGTCCTCATTATTTTCCCCGCTTTTGTAATCAATGATGTGCAACTATACCCGATAAAATTAAATAAATAAAACATTTTCGACGCGTCGTTTAGTCCGGCACTAATTTTTTTTTTCTTTTTAAGTATTTCGCGCCTATAAATTTTCAGAGTGTGTGTGTGTGTTTGTGTATATATGTATAATTTCTCGTTATACCATCGGCGCTTGTAATTAAAATAATCTCAACTGAAATCTTTGTTAGGTATACCGTTATATAGCGTAGCACTAGCAGCAGCAGGATGGACTGAATAATTTTTGATACTGTTTGGAGAATAGCTATTTTTTATGGACTACTTAGTAGAAAAAACTTGGTTAAAACTTAGTAGAAAAACACATGAGACTCTCCTGATTTTGACCATTTAAGACTAGATTTAATCATGATCGCCACTGTTGATTTTGATAAAAATGAAGTGCAATTTCAAGAGACTTTTGTTTAATAGTTCTATGTATTTTAACGCTAATTAGGGCCCGCCAAGTATGTATGGGAATAGGTGAGCTGTTACACTAGCTGTCACTTTATGCCTGCTGGCAAGGTACAAAAAATTGTATTACGTCAGTCAAGTCAATTGATATGGGTACTTGACTACAATAAACTGATTTTAGTACTTTCTTGTGTTTGATTTATATAAACAGTTGTTTTGGGGAATAGTTTGCATTACTTGATGAACGATAAATGATTTCATAACTTTCATTTGTTTGATTTGCACTTATCAATTTGAATGTATATAATTATAGCTTATATACATAGATTATACAGAAAAAACGTCTATACTTGCCTTATTTTATACTTTCGTAGAAAATTTTACACTAACAATATTATTATTTTTAATACTTTTTAAAAATCTATATAATCCACACGTTTGTTCGCTCGCTCGCGTTTACTTTCTCCGATCCAACGCCGCCACCACCTCCGTGGCGCTCTTTAGATCAATGGGCAAGCGAGCGAGAGAGAAAGAGAGAGAGAGAGAAAACGCGTAGTAGTATACTATTATGATCGGTGCGCCTACGGGGATGATGATACCAGAAGTGCCGGTTGTCAATCCAAACGCAGCGCTTGGCATACCACCAAGGCTTAGGTCGAATGGCGAACACGAGCCTGTGGGCCATGATGGCGAGCAACATAGTAATGATGATGGTGAGTTTTGTTGGGTTTGGGAAAATATATGTTTGAATTAATCGATAAATTGTGGTTAAAAAGGGTTTTAAAATGAGAAGGTTAACGAAATATTTGTCCTTCTTTATTGCTCAATATTTCAAATACTTTTATCAGTGATTGTAATGAGATTTTTTCGACCTCCATTTTTGCAATAAAGTTTGAAATATTTTCTGGATCTGGATGGGGCTGTGTATGTCACAAGAAAAAAAGGCAATTTTTTCCCTTACAACTGAGAGCGACGTTTCGTTGGCTTGGTCTGTCAACCTCTTCAGGCTAAATTTTATTTAATAACAACAAGATTACAAAGTTTAAATGTACAAACTTTAAACGGACATTACAAACTTTAAACGGATTACCGAAAATAAACAATGAAAACGCACCACTACGTCCAATTATATCACTAGTAAACAGTCCCACACATCTTTTCGCCAAAATAATTTATCAGGAATTAAAGGAGTCAATAAAACTGCCCGATTCATATATTAATAATAGTTTCAAATTGAAAGAGAAATTAAAAAATACAAAATTGGAAGGTGAACATATTTTGCTATCTTTAGATGTCAAATCATTATTTACCAACGTTCCGTTAGAACTTGCAATAGTATCGATAAACGCGCATCCATGATCATGAAAAAAATGTTCGATTCCCGTAGATGAAATAAAATACTGTATCCGTTTCTTCTATGACAATACCTATTTTACTTTTAATAACAATGTTTACAAACAAATATACGGGATACCGATGGAGTCACCAATTTCTCCGCTGCTTGCTGACATTGTGATGGATGATTTAGAGAGAACTTGTTGAATGATAACCATAATTGCGCACCAGTGTTTTATTATAGATATGTTGACGACACTATCATTTGCATAAAAAGAGAACATTTGGATCCGGTTCTAAACACGTTCAGCTCATATTATGATAGTTTACAATTTACTCATAAATTGGAAGTTAACTATATGATTAGCTTAGTTAGTTAGAAACAACAAAGATATTGAATCTGTTGTACGCGTTCATGAGAATAAGTTTAGTCATGAATTTGATTGGGAAGGCACAAAAATTATAGATATTCAACGTAATTACAAAAAAAAATTATTTCTGAAATGATTCATATAAAATATAATAGACACAGAATAAACAAGCAGGAGAACATTCATACACTCAGCCGTACTTATTTTCCTGTTTTCAAAATTTAAATAGCCAGCGCTGTACAGATTGTTATTGTTTTGTTCTGACTTTAACCCCGCCCCCCTCTTTTGTTTTGCGCTGAGCATATATAAAGTGTGAAAATCTAACTTTATTTTCTATTGACTGTCAAATTCATTACGAATTTGCACCTTTAAACAAGTTTTTTTTCGACTCGTTAACTATTGTTAACGTATAAGGTAAATGTTTCTCTAACGGTTATATTATTAAGTTGATTTACATTTAAAATTTGTAATCTTGTTGTTATTGAATAAAATTTAGCCTGAAGAGGTTGGCAGAGCAAGCCAACGAAACATCGCTCTCGGTTACAAGGGAAAAAAAAATTTGCCTTCTTTTTTCTTGTGACGTACACAGCCCCATCCAGATCCAGAAAATATTCCAAACTTTACTTTTATCAGTATTTGCCCAAAGGAAACATAGAAGAAATTTGGTTATACCGGTTCTTCCTGTGTGTGGGATATAATTACATTATAAAAGTTTCACGTACTTGTTCTTAAACCATAGTTAAAGAATAAAACGTGTGCCCCACGCAATAACTATAACACATTACCCCACGTCAACGTCTTCATCATCAACTGCAAATAGCTTTTGTAATAACACGACTAACCAAGGTCATTTTCTCTCTTTTAAAACAGCCGGCATAGGCGACCAAGACGACCACAAGTCGGACTAGTACGACATGGACCCGGAGATAAATCCAAGCGACTTCCTCGAGATGGGCGTCGTAGTCTCAGAAGAAGGCGCCCACGCGTTACCTCAACCTTTGCCACAGCAACAGCAAGACCCTGGAGTGTTCCAGCATTACAACAAGCAACACGAGTTATACGTCTGTTCACTCTGTAACAAAGCCTTCAGCTCGAAAGGCCATTTATTGGCGCACGCACATGTACACGATGGAGTCGTGATCGGTAAAAAAGTGATAACGGACGATCCCACGTCTTATAAAACTCATCAATGCGATCTATGCAACAAATCGTACGCGAGCCATAAGCATCTATGGGCACATGTATCTAAAATACACAAGGGCGATCCTGCACTAACGTGTGGTTACTGTTCACGCATCTATTCGGCACGTATGAGACTTGAGAAGCACTTACACTTTTCGCACCAGGTCATACCACCATCGTGTTTCCAATGTAAAACTTGTCCTAATATGTACACAAATGACACAGATCTCAACAAACACGCGATAGCGTGTCTTGGCATGCAACAGCGTAAAGAGCAGCAGTTAGCCAACAACAGTTTTAATGCCCCGCAATTCGGTAAGAAAGGGGCTCAAAGATATAAGTTTAAGGTTATTTTATTAGAAATAAAGCATACCAGTTGCACCTTGTGATTGAAATTCGTTGAAAATTGGGGTTATAATTTGATAATGATTATCAGAGAGTTTTTTTTTGCTATGGTGTGATTGAATATTTATATATTGTTTTAATGGTAAATGGTGTATGTGTTGATTGATATTTTTTAATTACAGTGAAACTTAAAAACGCTCTGGAACCAGGTATCTCGGATACGTCTAGCGTAAATTCGGATTATGAAAATAATGATTATAAGAGGGCTGAAGCGAGACTTGCTAAAACCCCTGAGTTGATTATTCAGAAGTACTCTCTGATAAAGGTTAATAGTGCGCAGAAAGGATACGAAGAGCTACAGAATATGTTCTGCAAACAGAAGGAGCAAACCTATGTTGTTCATGAAGGTAAAGATTGTCACCAAGGTTTAATTATATGTTGTTTATGGTGTTTGGTCAGTTTTTAAATGTAAAATTGAACGTTATTACAGAATCGATGGAAAATGAAAATAAAAGATGGTATTGCACGGCCTGCACCTTGAATTTCGGCAGCGTTGACGAGTTTAGGCAGCACGAGAAAATTCATGCCGAGAAGCCTTTCGCTTTATGCCAGAAAGATTTCAGTTTGAAGTCGTCCTTGGGTGGGCACATAATTTCGTCGCAAGATATAGACCCTACGCCATTGGTTGAGAGCGACAAGTGTCTGAAAAAGTCCGTACAAGAGAGCAACATACAAGTGTCACTCATTAAGGAGGAACAGAATATTACCAAAGATAATTCCATGTCGCCATTTTCTACTGACGTAAATTGTACTTAAGGTGATGTGACACCCACGCTATTACTTAATTCTGGGTTCCCGTTTTTCTCATTTAATTTTGAATTTTGAGAAAAAAACTCTCTGGTACGTTATAGTTCTTCACTAAACTTACAGTAGCATGGGTATCACATCACCTTAAATCAGAGTTTTAGAGAGTAAGTTACTGTTTTAATAAAAAAAGATGTTAAATATCTATTATAACTTTACAGAATATGAATAATGATGACGAAGAGGAGCATGTGAGCGGAACAGAAAATCTGCTCAATACGAAGGTAGTTTTCGTTTGCGAACTTTGCACGCGTGACTGTAATGATCGATACTCGCTCTGGTGCCATATGTGTGTTGCCCATAAAGAATACGCAGCCTTTGCTTGCGGACTCTGTCTGAGAATCTGCGAGGACAATACACAGCTACGTAGCCACGTCACTATGTACCACACAGGTCCAAAACTTACTATGTCCGAGCAGAGGAAGTTCAGTTGCAAGATATGCGGTCGACAACACAATATACGCAAGAATCTCATAGCCCACGTTTCTATACACAATATTGATCCTGACGCTGATCCGGCAAGTTTCGTTCAATTGAACACTAACTATTTTGGTGAAAATGTGAATAGCAGCGAAGCTGGTAACGAAGACCTGATTATGAACTGTAATGACGACAGTGAGAAAGTTGATTGTTATATTTGTTACAAATCCTATCCCAGCGAGAAACTTCTGATGATACATCAAAGACGTTCTCATAGAGCCAAACAAATGGTGCCAGTCGGTGAGTTCGGGCCCGATGGTGGACAATCCGGACAGAATGGTACACGTAAAAAGCGATCATATCAGCGGTCGTCCTTCCCTTGTCAGCTATGTGGAAGCTCTCACCCTAGCAAATGGCAACGCTGGCTGCACGTCAATAGAATGCACAATAATGAAGCGTCTATTAAGGTAAGTCTTTTATTTATATTTTAATTCAAATTTCTGCATATAACTGTTAAACTGAATACGTTGTTTTTTTTTTAAATTATTCTGACACTGATGTTTAATAATAAAATTAAAAAGTATATCCTCTTGGACTATTTTTTATTAATAATTGATTTTTATCATTCTACAGTGCGAGCATGACGACTGCGCTAAAGTCTTTGCAACGAAAGCTCTGCGTAACAAGCATATGCAGCATCACCAGGTGCAAGGTAAATTGCCCATCACTTGCGAGATCTGCGGTAAACTGTGGGATAATCGTGCTGACCACTGGCAACACGTAAGGAATGTACACATGGACATTTTGCCACTCATTTGTAACGTTTGCCTCAAAGTCTGCCCCGATGCAATGCAGCTCAGTCAACATGTCAAGCTTAAGCATTGGCCACTGATCAATGGTGATTTTAATTGCGATGTATGTGGTAAATCATACGTATGCAAGAATTATATGTTAAGGCACAGGAAGATTCACGGATTGGATGGGGAACCATATATATAACCCAACTGAATTAATTATTAATGATGCCTCCACGGGCGACCTACCTGGTGAGAATGGTAGCTATATCGTCTACTTTTTATTATATGTTATGTGTGTTTTGTTTGGTTTTTGGGGCTAGAGATAATTTAATTTCGTATACATGAGAGTGACCGTACACGCAAGTTTTTTTAATTGACCGTATATGTATATAGAACCGAAATTTGTGTTTCTGCAAACATTGTTATTCGATTTAGTGGTTTAGATTCATATTTTGGCACAATTATATACGTGAAATATACAATTAAAACTTCATTTTTCACATTGATATATCTAGATGTAGAGTATAATGAGGAAGAAGAATATGTCTCACAATTAAACATAAAGAACTTTTCTTTTTTATCGTTATAATTGCAAAGACAATAATAATGACTTTTTCCCGGAAAACGAAAATCTCTCTGATTCTCCGAACAGCAAGCGCACGACAGTATAGTCGTCTAATTTTAAACCAAGTTAAATCTCTTCTGCTTCCAACGAAACGTTGCTACTGGAACAGTGTATAGAAGAGATTTTCTATTCTACGATACAACGTGTCTTATAGAGACAAAGGAGACAATTCGTTTTATACGACTCGAAGGTTCTTTTGTGTTTACCTTATTCAAGAACGCGCGCGTCGCTTCATTTAAACGAATGGTTTTTCTCACTTCAAGAAAACGAACGAGAGAATACTGATTTTCACTGTCGGACGCTTTTCATTCCTTCTTTATTGTTATATATACAATTGAAAGAAACCCGCGCTGCACGCGGAATTCTGAATTAAACAACAACTGTATATATTGATAATACCCTCTCTCTCTTTCTCTATCTAATCTAGCCTTCTCTCTCTCGTCTCTACTTCTTTACCGTAATCTCGGCGCTAGATATACCTCGCAAGTACAAGCGGCAACGTGCACAAATGCGCTCAGAATAGTATTTTTCGTTTCAAGGACGTAAAGTATGATTTTACGATATTTTGCGTTGTAGAAGGAGTAAAGTAGCACTTTGTCCAATACTTTTCACTTTACGCCCGCAAAATGCAATCCTTTCGCTACTTTACTTCTGTTATGACGAAAAATGTCATATAGACGAGTATCTACGAGAAAAACTTCTCATTCTCTCTCTCGGATACTTTCGTCGCGCGCGTATCCATATAATGTATACTTACTAAGTGACACACGAAGCAGCGATGAACGACCGCGGGTGTCGTTCAACTCTCGAAGACATAGGAGCGAATGGATCAGAGAGGCGAGGTTGCTATATGGATGTTGATTTTTTTTTCGCATTTTACCGTAAGAGTTAGCTGTGATTTGAAAGACAGGACATTAAACCTTGGTTTTTTTTTATTCCTTATAGAGATAGGTATCCACTCAAGGTCACGTCCTCTTGAGTATAAGATTTTACTATACACAACTAACAACGCGACCGGTTCTATGATTTATTGAGCCGTTGAAAGAAATGTTTACTCGAATGCATGATTCGTTTAAATTCGACGCAAATGACACTGAGCGCGGAAAAGGAACTATATATCCGAATATAGCACACAGTGTTCTAATTGGAATATTAATCGTACAAGAATTTTTTCGAAACACCTTAAGGTGGCTCCGGCGGTTTTTTAAAAACATAAGAATCTAAAAACAAGAATCCTAATCGAAAGCTGAAATTCCAAGCTATTTAATGGAGTTTGTCTCGAATAGGGTCACCGACTAAATTGAGAAGGAAAAAAATGTTAAAATTCGTTGAAATTCACACTTCTGATACAGGCTCTTATGGGCGAAGAACAATTTTTAAGTATTAATTTTCCTATTGTGAGTTGAAAACACATAAGTTCTTCGAAAATAAACGTGCAAATAATTGTTTATTATCTGTAGTTTACAATGGTATGTTGAAATCTGACGATTACCGACCAAATTTTCAAGAAATCTTTATGCATAAAATAAAAAACCGTTCTTACTATGTATAACCTACAGTAGCAGGGCCGTAGCATTTGACCAATATTGGTGAATAACATTTTTATTTTTAACCTTCCAGGGTGCTTAAATGGTTAAGAATACCTTACAACTTGTCATTAACTAAATCTTATTACAATTTCGTCGATTTTCTAAATAAAAATGCAATGCGCCCTAAAGGCCCCTCCAATGATACGGCCCAGCGCGCCGGAACCACCTTAAATATCCAATGCTGTTCAAGTAAACATACACAAGTGCGCGACATAGGACCTCCCACATTCTTCTCTTGGAAATTCTTCTTTCCTCCTTCCTCTTCTTCCGCCCCACCGAACAATCGCCACGCCACGTGTCTCAGACTTTCAAGGACTTCGAATCCACAAGAAAAAAAATATAACCGTGCGCCACTTCTTCTCTTTCCGAAAGTCGAGAAAGAAGAGGAGAGGGGAGTGTTCGGAAACCCGCAAGGAAGACACGAGGGATATACTCGCTCAACCGTGCTCCCGCTGCTGCTGCTGCTGCTACGCCTGACACACATATTTTCCCTCTCTTTCCCCCCCCCCCCCCCGGTCCTGTATATATAGCACTATAACGCTGGGGCACGCACGCACGCGTGCAAAATGCCGGGTTATTAATTCTCTTCTGCGTGCACGAGTTTCCGTGTGTGCGCGCGATTTTCAGCTCGTGATTACAGGGTGCAATGTGTATAAGTATATATATAGAGAGAATTGGGCTGTTTAACAGTGCTGTTTTATTTTTTGCTATTTCACGGGGTGTTGCCAAGTGCATGACTGAGTGTAGAGAGAAGAGAGAGGTGTGATTGGTAAACAAAAGCAGCTGTGTGCGAGTATGAATCGCGATAATCGCGACGACGGGAGCTCGTGATTTAATTGAATAAACATGAGCAAAGCTCCTGCATGTATCTATATACATACACATACATACAATGCGCCTCAACGACGGTATATACCTATACCGTCAATTGAATAAAAATTGCACGCAATATCATTTATATTTACGCGGCGATTGAGAGTCGACGACGAGTGCCTGCAACCCTATACCCACAAGTGTACATAAGTGTATCTATATATAATACGACACCACATAATCGCCCTCGGTAATGAAGTTATATATATGAAAAAAAAAAAATCCAACCACGTGCTTAATGCTCTCTATATACTGTCTCTCGTTTATAATCGTAAACAAACTGCGAAACTATATACCTACCACATTGTATGTATATCGCATATTTATACCCCCACGCACATATCATACACACATCTATACGCGTGAGTTACGATGTATCATACACATTGTGACCTCGAGTCACATAGAACGCGCCTTCCTCATTCGCTCTCTCTCTCTCTGTCTTTACTTCCTCGTAGAAAGTTACTGCTGCTGTATAAGTGACAATATGAACACTTCAAAACAAATATGTTTCCTCCGCGTGCGCGTATAACTTATATATATTATAAGAATGTACATCTCGGGTAGCGCGAGAGGACGACCATTTTATAACCCTCTATATAGATATACTGGTATACTTAATTTATACTTTGAAACGGTGTCGCCCTTCCGTAATCATATAGCGTTATGGTAGATATAAACCAATAAATCATATAATATACCTGCGCGTGAATATACTTTTAGCGTATAGATATACACACATATATATAATATATACCTGCGAATTCGAGGGGATTTCGAAAGTGTTTTGAAAGAGTGAAACGCGCGTTGCTGTTCCGTATATACATACGGGAGGCTCCCACAGAGCGCAGAGAGTATAGTAGCAGCAGCAGCACACAGCAAACGTGCGCTTGATAAAGAGAACCACGTCTGTCTACATATAAGTATATATACCTATACGCGAGGCGCCGAAAGCTACTGTATGCGTGTGTGCGTGTATGTGTGTCATTGACTTTCCCTCCTACAGCAGACGCACTTTTCTCTCGTTTCGTCTCTCTCGCTCTCACGTGCGTGATTATATATATGTGCTAAAACGAGCGAGAGCCTCTCTCTCTCTATTTGGCGTAAGTAAGAGTATATAATCAGTGGGACCGCGCGCACGGATGAACAAAACTTACCTCTCTCGATATATATGCGCAGCACTGCCGGCCGTCGTCGTCGTCTACTATACCACCACTACCACGCCGTTTGAGCTGTTGATTATTCTTACACTACTCAACGTCGTGGCCGTCGTCGTCGTCGTTGTCCTCGTCCGCGCGGTATATATATGTTTATACTATTCGATGCAGAATATACAGCATGTACAACACCGCCGAACGTACACGCGGCGTCTTTATATATATATATGTATATATAAAACACACAGCTGCTGATGCTATACTACCGCGGAGCGCGCGGATGGACGCTGGGCGATATATTAATCACGCACTTTCACGCGGACCGTGACGCGAGCTTTTTTTGTTTGTTTTGTTTTTGAAAGATGTGAGTAGATAAAAAGAAAGGACTGTACTGTAAATGATGTGTCTTGATATGATGGGGACGAAAAAAGACAGTCACGCAACAACGCACGATACGATACGTGCGTTCGCGCGGCAGGAGGACGGACGACTGCGGCGCGCAAGCAGCACAGCGCAGCGCGGGATCTGTGCGATGTAGAGTAGAAAGAGAGAGAGACAGAGAGAGTGAGTGAGAGATGATGAGTGGGGGTAAAAACAGGAGCGGAGTATAGGGAGAGGGAGCCTAGGGTAATCAGGTTTTTGAATTTAAATTGTTTTAAAATTGTTTTAAAATTGTGAGAGATATCATGGTTCGGTAGGTGGATATATAGAGCCGTGCTGAACCTTAAAGTAATAGGTACTAATGTTGGCTATGAGGCGATTATGGAATGTACAAAAAGGTCTTTGGAAAGTTTGATTGAATGAATTAAAATTTATTAAAATTAAAGTTGAATTTTAAACATGTATGTGATTGAAGTTATAGCTACGTAGCTTTTTGTGATTCATTAATTATTTATTGTAAAATAATAGTTTAGTTGATGCCTGGCTTTACATTACTGAAGTGTCAGTTTGGAAGAACCTGGTATCACGCTTGTCAACGATCCATATACAGATTCTGCATATATGCGTTAGAGTCGAGATTAGGTATACTTTATTCGCATAGTTTATAAAAAATTTATCGAACACACACAACATTTTACGGTACAATTATTATGTATTCTGTATTGTTTTCAAAAGCGCATTTTCAATATTCAATTCAATTACAAATTCGCATTCGTTTAGCAATGTTTTTGCATTTTGAAGCGAAAAGGTCAATAAATGCACTGGACTCTATTATTAGACTTAGAAGTTCCTGTAGACTACAAAAGATGAAAGTTTCCTTAACATTATCATATCAATATTTTCCCGTACACGCTTGTTCCGTATTTTTTTTTATTCCATTAAGGAAAAAAGTATTTCAATATAAATATAGTCAGAATTTATGCACGTATTTTTGCTATGATTCAAAAACACGTTTCTACTTATACATTAGAAAAAAATTTACGTCAAAAAGATAACAATCAATATTGGAATTTTTGTAAAATAAATAGAATATGAAAAATCTTAAGATTGATTTCGAAGCATTTCGAAAGTATCTTTTAAATTTTATCCTCTTATCCAATAAATCTTTCGGAAATTCGGTCTCGAGTTGACAATGAGCATCGATTATTATAGAGGTATATATCTTTTTTCATTTCGGAGCAAGTACAGATTTCTACATCACAATTTTCATTATTCTACTTAGTTTTTAATTTTTATTTATTTTTTTTTAATTTAAGTGATCTCAGTCATCTCGTTTTTCTGCTAAAAATAGTTGACAACACATAAAAAAAATTACAGAGGCATAGTGAGACATGCAAAAACGGTGTCCTTTTGAGTCAGTAAGGTGATGTGAAACCGAAATTAACTCAACTTAATCACTTAATAAAGTAACACTCGAAAGTTTTTTGGAAAAATAATTCTGTCAGGCACTCCGGTTGTGTAAACACTGTACTCAATTTCAATCATACAGATGCAGATTCCTACTTACCGGCATTACGGTTTTTATTTAATTAAACAACTTTCGAGTATTTTTTTGAAAAAACAGATTTCTCAAATGCTCTATTTAACCAATATAGTTAAATTAAACAAATACATTTTACATTCCCGGGGGCCCCAAATATTCTCACTCCATCCCTGACTACAGCTAGAAGGCAAGCAAGCTCTCGATGCCGCGCTTGGTGGGGTCGCCCTATACTCGGCGTGCCAAAAGACAGCGGCGGCGAACGACCATCGCGGTGACGCGAAATTATACGAGAAACCCTCCCTCCTCTCTTCTCTCTCTCTCTCTCTCTCTCTCTCTCTCTCTTCATCGCACACATCATCATCTGTTTACGCGCAGCACAGACACGCGAGTCCAAAGTCCATGTTATATAGCAAATGCTGCGTAAAGTCTATTACGCAGTATATATATACAGATGGGAATGGGAGGGAAAGCCGAGTATATACGTATATCTATATGTATGCGTGTGTATAGGTATATAGTACGCATTTTCGAACGTTTTAATGAACACTAATTATAAGCGCAAGAGCGCAACTCGATTTGGTATTAAACGAAAGTAAAGAGGGGAACAACAGCGTTACGTAATCTGGGTTTAACCTGCTAGAAATAATCTATCAAAATAGATTGAATTCCACTAAATTATATTCGATTCCAATCGGTATCAATCGCTTCAATCGACTTTTCCAGTTTTACCGATCCAAAATACTTCAAGTTTAATCGGCTTTAATTGCTATCTAATTTAATAAGCAAATTTTGCATTAAATGCTATCTACTTCTATTATTTCTATTGAACATCATACTTTCAACAGGCTTGAATAACTATATTTTCTATATATATTTCAATGTACTTCAATCGAAATTCAATTGATATAAAAATGTATCGATTTGATAGCAACGAATACGTTATATTGACTACCAACCTACTTTAATCGACTCAAGTCGATATAAGAGTAAATCGATATCAATGCAAAGAAATCACATTAATAGAATTGTTATAAATACAAATAAAAGCATATAATTCACAAAGAGCATTGGAAAAGTGTACTTCTGACGCTTCTTGTAAATATCTAATACTTGCCTTAGGAGCGCTCCCGCGCTCCTTGATCCCATTCTTCATCTTCATTCCCTAACTGTTTAGCAACCGCAGCTTCGCAAAATGTAGGATATATTACAGAATCAACAGTACGTAAATTTTCAAAAAAATAATAATCTAATAAAATACCTTTGTCGATCTTCTGGATTAACTAAATATATTCTACTTGTTTATTAATTTGTTTTCCTTTTATTCCATGTTTTTGATTTATCATTAAAAGTGTAATATATTGGTATTTCAGAATATAAATAATTTCGGGCTTCTGAATCAATTTCTTTTCATTTAAAATATGCTGTTAAGGTGGTTTCAACATTTTTATTTATTATTTCATTTTTCTTTCCTTCATTAAAACATATTTCTTGTTGATTTTCATCGTGTACAGACAAACGTTTTATAGTATATGATGTTTTATGTAAAACATATTCTAATAACCTGTACATATAGCTTCAGAATGACACAAATATCTTACATTAAGCACGAACACTTTTTCTCCGGTTCTCCGGCTTGCTGTGCTTAAAGGTTACATAATTAATTATTATTTATCAGAGGTTGACTTTTTAACTAAAGGGTTAAAGAAAGGGTTAAAGAAAGGTTTAAAAAGGGTTTAAAAGGGTTTAAAAGGGTTTAGAAAAGGGCTTAAAAAAGAGGGTTACAAAGTTTGTATTTTTGCCCTTCCAGCGTTAGTCAACGACTTTGCGTTGCCCAGCTCTCACGACGTGTGCTGGTAAGGAATTTTTGAGTCATATATTTTTTATATTTTATTATAATTCTAGCGCTGCGTTATGCTGCTGCCGGTTTTTATATTACTTTATATTATTCCAGCAATTTACAAAATTTCTTTGAATGCAATATTTTTAGTGTACATTTTGTTATTAGTTTTCGTTTTTGATTCTTCTATTCTAGCATTTTTAAGTAATGATAATTTTAAATTTTTTCTGTTTCTCACCCTTGTCGATGGCTAAATACTAGTGTTAGTAAGTAAATACCAACGGTACTATATGATTTTTTTTTATTTTTTCTTCTCGCAGTTTTTTCCATAGTTCAGTTTTGATGTTCCAGTAAGATTCATTTTTTCGAAATGCTTTTTCACGTTGTTCTTGTAACTCTTAAATATTCATGTTCTGTCTTTTTTCTAACGTTTGTATTTTTCTTTTCATTTTTTTTTTCTTCCATTTTTTGGCTTTCGCATTCTTTACTTTTCGCATAAGCTATGTACTATCTTGCGTAACGCTTCTTTTTCTTGTAATTCTTGATGATTCATGTTCTCTCTTTTTTCTAATTTTTGTATTTTTTTCAGAGAAAACAGCGTGAAATAGCAAAAATAAAAAAGATAAATAGTCAAGAATTACAAGAAGAACATGTAAAAGAATCTTTGCGCAAGAGAGTAAATTACGCGAAAAGTAAAGAATGCGAAAGCCAAAAAATGGAAGAAAAAAAATGAAAAGAGAAATACAAACGTTGGAAGAAAGACAGAACACGAATATTCAAGAGTTACGAGAACAACGTGAAAAAGAAGCATTACGAAAAAATGAATCTTACTGGAACATCATCAAACTGAACTATGTAAAAAAACTGCGAGAAGGAAAAATAAAAAAAAATCATATAGTACCGTTGGTATTTACTTACTAACACCAGTATTTAGCCATGGACAAGGGTGAGAAACCGAAAAAATTTAAACTTATCATTACTTAAAAATGCTAGAATAGAAGAATCAAAAACGAAAACTAACAACAAAATGTACACTAAAAATATTGCATTCAAAGAAATTTTGTAAATTGCTGGAATAATATAAAGTAATATAAAGACCGGCAGTAGCATAACGCAGCGCTAGAATTATAACAAAATATAAAAAATATATGCCTCAAAAAAATTCCTTACCAGCACGTTCCCGTCGTGAGAGTCGGGCAACGCAAATTCGTTGGCTAACGCTGGAAGGGCAAAAATACAAACTTTGTAAACCCCCTTTTAATCCTTTTTTAAGCCCTTTTTTAAAACCCTTTTTAAACCCCTTTTAAACCTTTCTTTAACCCTTTCTTCAACCCTTTACTTCAAAAATGAACATCTGATAAAAACTAATTATGCAACCTTCAAGAACCGCAAGTCGGTGAACCGGTGATCCGGAGAAAAAGGGTTCGTGCTTAATATTAATGTATGACACAGTATATTAATGTGTATTAATATAATATTTAATTTCATCATATTCTTATTCACCTTTTTCTGTATTATTTTCATGAAGTGAACTGTTGTTATCTTTTTTAAAATTAATATCAACTTTATATATTTCAAGAAATACACAATCATGGCCTTTATAACAATATTTAAATAAGTACATATTTAAGACACTGTACGGTAGAACATACTTCTACGTTAATATGACTATTAAATTTTAACAACAAATGTGGATTATAAGGAACAGCAAATCGACTATTAGCCACCTTATCAGAACCTTTATAATTTATTTTTCTACCATTATTCCTTCGCATATATAATGGATATCCTAATGATACGATAGATGTGCTATTCTTATAATATTTTGGAAAGTCTTTTGAACATTTTTGTGTATTTTTATTCATGCAAGGAGAACTCATGTTTTGTTCTCCACAAGGTTTATGAATCATAAATTGTTTTATAATATTATATAGACACAAATCTTCAATTGGAATTTCCGCACTTATAAGTTCATCTATTTTTTCAGGTCTATTAATTTTATTATTTTTATCCAAAAATAATAATATATGTCTGTGAGGTAGTCCTCGCTTTTGAAATTCAATAACATAAGTATAAGCAATACTTTTACTTAAAACACCTCGCTTATATACTAATACTTTAAATTTTTTTACTTTTTGTTGAAATACTTTAAAAATAATATCTGGTCTATCATTTGCAATTTCATATTTTTTTTAATTTTCAGATATTTCTTTCCAATTTGGATTACAAGTCATTGTTATGAATAAGTCAGATTTTTCATAACGATCATAAATATTGAATCAATATCATTTTGTTTTAAGAATCTTTGACTTCCGGTGAAATTTGAAGGTAAAATTAACATTTTTCCAATTTTTATATTTTCTGATTCTATTTTTTTATGTAAATAGTCCATTACACCTTTATAACATTTACTTCTTAAAGTACTTTGGTTGTTTCTTATAGAATACAATCTTGAACTCTCAACTTTTATAAATGAATCAGTTATTGCCTGTTAAAAAAAATAATGAAATTCTCGCTCACCTGTTTCAACGTATGAATAGCACAGTCGCGTCCCTCAGGCCTTTGACACATACTTGCCTTCGGAGCGCTCCCGCGCTCCTTGATAAAATTGCAAAATTGATATATTATTATGACCATTTTTACATTTCATATAAGGCATTCATCCATAGCCTCCACTTGGATAAATAAGTGGATATGTCATGCGATCAGTGTTTTTACTTATTAGAGGAATACTAGCAGATTTTTCATATTTAGAATATATAACAAATACCATTGCAACTTCATTGGAAGTAGTTTCATTATGAATATTTTTATCTAACTTATGTCGTTTTATAGACATGGTAACTACTCTTCTCTACTTCGTACATCATTTTATATGCTTTAGCATATGGATTAATATTTCTTAATAAACTATCTAATTAACTTAACAATTCTAATTTTATATCAGCATTATTTTTAAAGTATTTTTGTTGAGCGGTAGCTATTTCATTATCAAGAACGTACAACTGTTCACACTTTCGTACTTCCTTTTTATTTGGATGTAAAGTATAAATATTATGATAAATATGCCCACAAATTCTAATTACTTACGGTTCATTACCAGACACACTTTGTAAATTAGCATCAAAACTTGCAAAAGCAATAGCATCATTATATGATCGAATATTCTTGCGGAAGTTAATCCTCAGATAATCCTGTAGCTATTAATTTTAACTGATTCGGATAAGGTAAATTTTCCGGTAATTCTATTTTTCCTTTATGACAACAATTGTTAAATTTTGTATCTTTATTATATTCAAAAACAAAATGTTTAGCATTATACTGTTAATGCATTTTTCTCACGATTATTTATTAATTTATTACTATCATTATTTTGCATTTCTCCGAAAATTGTTTTCTTGTTTTCAAGTGCTTTATGCTCATTTTTTCATTTCAGTTGATACTTTATTTATATCACTATTAAAACTTGTTTCATTATTATTTAGTAAAATTACGTTTTCTAAGTAAATATTTTTCAAATGTATATTTGTATCAATGTAATACAATGAACTGAAAGGTGCGATTTCATAATCTACTTCCATTGGAGTAAGGGTATTATTGTACAAGTACAAGTTCTATTATGTCTACTATACAACTTCATTAGTTTACTTTGATCGGTAGTTAATTTTTTTTTGGAAATTCTTTTTTTGTTCAATTTAATTTTTGTTCAAAAAAAGTAAATTTAAGAAAAAAAGTTTCGTATCGGAATAGCCGAAGAATCATAATTAATATATTGATTTGCAGAATTTTGTAAAAGTGGAAACATTTTTATGCTATGTCTTTAAAATATTTTTAACAAATGTAAACGCATTTGAGAAATATTAAAATATAAACTATATGGACATATATTAAAAATAATAGAAATTGCAAAAGTTATAGCAAAAATTCCACAATCATACCAAGCAATTTGTTTGTCATTTTATTGTTTCAAAAATAATTTTTAATTCAGGATCGTTCGGAAGTAATCTGTCAAGATATGCTTTATGTTCATCTCTTACGCATTTACCATTTAAACTATTATAAATATGATAATATTATTGCTATAATACATGCAAATCCAATGACCTTTTTCAAAATCACCTGAAAATAATAATTGTATATATTCTCAATTAATTGGAATTGGCATAATATTATGAGGTTTTTGAAAGAATACGGCGATTGCATATTAAAGATTGAAGAATTTTTAAATATATTATTAAATTCTGAAATATGTTCATCATTAAACATGGAATTATAACCAGAATATGATCCAAATCCTATCACAACTAATTTTTGTTCTTCCGTCAAACCCATTGTATTCGTAATACCTATATTGATAAACAATTATTCAAAATAAAAAAATACTTATAAAAATTTTTTATATGTAAGAAGATATTCATTTATTTTATCAGTAGTAAATAATATAGTCATACACACACACACACATACACACGCACGCATGCACGCACGCACACACACTACACTCAGAAATGAGAAACTATAGTTACATTTATATATAATAGAAGTTCTCTTGTTTACATATATTCATAGTCTCACTACTTGTAGTATCAACAGATTAAAGATTTTGCTAAATTTTTGTAATTATTTTCTATCACTGTTCAACGATTGGTGCATTAGTTTATTAAATAAAACGGATTATTACGTAAATATGTTTTATACATATTTTTTAAAATAGTAAAATATAATTGTAACCGAAAATAGTAATCAATTTTTGTACATAAGTTAATATGTAATTATTATTATGTAATCAGATTTTCTTGGAATGTTATCTTTTTGACATTTTTCTTTTAAAACATCAGTGGTCATAATCTAGATTTTTAGATTTTTCGTTTGTTTCTTTTTATTTACAATTGAAAATGACCCTTTCATAAGTTTTATAATATAAATTAACAATATTTTAAAAGTGTCAAATTATATCTAATTAGAAATTCAAATCCTATAGATTGTATCTATGAAATATACCTATTTAAAATTTATATGTGTAATACTATTCTTAGTAAAATACAACCGAGCGAGCGAGATATCTATTGCTAGTTAATTAATTAATATGGATCAATATAATACAAGTGGTATAATGCGGATTAACATCTCATAAAAATACGATAGAAATCGATAACGACAATTCAATCGGGTTTGAGTCTGATTCTTTCGACGTACATTGACTTCTATCGATTTTCTCGCATTTTATCAAGTTCTAATGCAGAAACTGGAATTAAGATCCATCTTCTTTTATGAACTTTTTCATTGCATCCAGTCGAAATGATCTATAGGTTTTAGTCGAGTTTTATCCTTTTTATCATAAAAAAGCGTTTATTAAAATTCGAAAAAAGAAATTACATGTTAGTGTTATATTATTGTTTTTAATTTAATTCTATGACACATTTTAGAGAATGTTAATGTATTGGTTATAAAGATAATTTGAAGCTTCCTTTCTTTATGGAAATGGAAAATTATGTATTATAATGTCAAAAAATATATATAAATGTAAATAAGTATATATAAAAGTTGTAAATGGAATATTTTTTTACATATATATATATATATATATATATATATATATTTGTGTTATTTTCCAGAAATTTATGTGTGTGTATCATTGTTAGATATCTATACGCATGCTAGAAAAGGTAGAAAAATCTTGGGCGTAAGTAAAAGTATCACGATATTGTAAACATTGTAGCTATATTACATAAGTAATTTATTATTTGATAATAATAATAATAGTTATTATTGAAATCTAACTCCCAACTAGAGCGGAGTCATTACATATTTTGTTTAAAAATTGTATTTTAAAAGTCCACTTAATCTAATTTAAGTGGATCTTCATCATCTTCTTTGCCATCAACAGATGAATAGTCACCTGCTGTGAATGAATCAACATTTCCCTTGTCAACGTAGGCCTCAGAAAAACCATGAGCTTCTTGATTGTGAACCGTTTTTGAACAATCAGATTCTTGACTATCAATATTTTTGGGATTCTCCTGAGAGCAATGAAGTTTTTCATTTGGAATATCTTTCGAGCAATGAGGTAATTCATCCCCTGATTTTGTTTGATCTGGTGTCAAGCAACGAGACTTAGAATGTTTCCCATTTTGATTTTTTTTTCTAAAAAAATTATATTAATATTATTATAATACTTTTCAGGGTTAGAAAAAAAGGTTATAATTTAAAATTAAAATGACATAGCATCTATCCAATAAGAAGAAATAAAGCATGTGAAGCATACATAAATTTAGATGTTTAAAATAAACTTGCATATAGATGATTTTGCTGGTCTCTTTAAATAAGAGATTTTCTTCGAGCAGTACTCATTGAAATTGCCCATTTCTATCAACTAATTATAACTCTCTTTTTCTACATCAGTTAAACATGGCTCATAAACTGTCTTCAGCCAATAGCTGTACAGATCTAGCAAATAGTTTTTATTAGAATTTTTCTTATTTTTAATAAATCGTTTATCTAATCGTGATCTATAAGCGCGCGCAGTAAGTTTACAACGATTTCGCGACACTTTTATTTTTGTAATCTAACAACTCATTAAGTACTCTCACCAACTAAGTCACGAATAAAATCATAACAAATCCATCATTTCTTTAAGGTAGGAAATGATTACATAAAAAGCGCTAAAAAAATTCCATACTAAAAATCTCTTATTAATCGCGATTAACTTTATATTCATGCTTATTGAAATTACAGTAATGACAATTTATTTTATTTAAATAAATGTCTTCGATTCTTTTATGGGAAAAATAAAAAAAGTATCATCAAAATAAATAATAATTTTAAAAATGAGATACCTTTGCATACCATCAGTACGGCAGAGTTAAGGTAGGATTGATACCGATTGGAATCGAATAAAATCTAATGGAATTCAATCGATTTTGATGGATTATTTCTAGCAGGGCATATAGAGAAGAATAAAAAATCTTTAATATATTGGATTTAAAAAAATGCTTGACTGGTTCTCCGATAAAAGGAATAAGTATGTAACTCTAGTTAGTAGAGAAAAAAGTAATAAATACTTGCCTTCGGAGCGCTCCCGCGCTCCGTGATCTGCAACTCACTTTACAATTAAGTTATCGCAACTATAGAGGTAAAGCTGCAGCTTTTAATTCTTTAGATGATTTTATCATATTTCATGATAATTAGTCTCTCTGAATAACTATCTGGATGTGGGCCCTTCCAATAGCTATCTGGATTTAACAATAATTAGTGCTGCAAATCTGAAAAAGAAATTTTTACAAAGTATGTAGGCTTTTTAGAAATTTGATTTTTATTCAGCTAATTTATACTTATCTAATATCCAGTTAGTTGAAGTTTTGGACGAACACAAGATATACACAACTTTACTTAACTTAAATTAATTAACGTATTTTCTCAGTTTAATCTGTAACCCAAACGCTTTTTTCGTAGTATTTTTTTGTTAAAAAATTAATTAAAAAATTATTTTTGTTAATTCTAAATTAACCTTTTTAAATATTACGTTTTTTTTTTAACCATAAAATTGGTTGTAAGAAATTAGTTCTTGATGTGGCTTACGTTTGCGTGATAAGACCCAAATCGGTATAGATCTATGTAACACACTGTACGAAACTTTTGGGCTTTTCTACAGTAATTTACATGAAAACTACTTATGTAAATTAAAATTAGACTGCTTTTCGGCATTAGACTGCGCCTGGCCGTCTTCGGTTCAGATGGCCATTTACACATGCTGTGGACTGGCCAACTTTTTACCTCCCTTGTTGTGTAATATTCTATTTTTTCAATATAATTTATATTCATACACAAATTAAAATTGTAAAATTGATTGAGGTCATGCAATAATAATCGTTTATTGTTTGAAATATCAATTGAATTCGATTTTTTTTGTTATTCATGTTAAATTCAATCGTATTGATTGATATAACGTTTCAATTTTATATAAATAAATGTTAAATCAATCGAAATGAATCAGCTATTTTTAACTCATGAGTAGGTTGAGGTCAATTCATAATCAACTTGCATTCATCGCATTAATATAAATTAGTTCTTGAATAGTCTAAAGTCGATTGAGGTATAGATTAATGGTCAACATGTTTGTTTTAGAACCAATTCATTTTTATGGCAATTAAAATCGTTTGTAGTCAATTAGCGATAAATTTGTATTCGTGGCATTGATACCTATTGAATCTTATATTAACGAGATTAATCCGAATTGGTAGTCAATATATATACATACGTTGTATTAGGACCGATTTTCTATTAAATCGAGGAAAGTCGATTGAAGACGATTGGTTATCAATGTGCATGCATCACAACAGTACCGAATCAATCTTACGTCAATGAAAGTGGATAAACACGGATTGGTGGGCAATATCCATTCATTGTATTAAGATCGATTTTCGGTAGCACGGATTATAGTAGATTGAAATCGATTGATTATCGATGTGCATTCATCATAATAACGCTGATTCATTCTTATGACGATTCAAGTCAGATGCGGTGAGATAATGATCCATGTGAATTCGTTGCTCTCAAATTGATTCATTTTCACGTAGATTAAAATCAATAGGAATCGATTCATGATTAATGTGATTTCTTTGCATTGATATATCGATTTACTCTTATATCGACTTGAGTCGATTAAAGTAGGTTGGTAGTCAATATAACGTATTCGTTGCTTTCAAACCGATACATTTTTATATAAATTGAATTTCGATTGAAGTACATTGAAATATATATAGAAAATATAGTTATTGAATTCTGTTGAAAGCATAATGTTCATTAGAAACAATAGAAGTAGATAGAATTTAATGCAAAATTTGCTTATTAAACTAGATAGCAATTAAAACCGATTAAACTTGAAGTATTTTGGATCGGTATAAAACTGGGAAAGTCGATTGAAGCGATTGATACCGATTGGAATCGAATATAATGTAGTGGTATTCAATCGATTTTGGTGAATTAATTATTTCTAGTAGGGGCAGGATTAAGAATTTTGAATCGTCGATGCATTGATCAATGAGTTCGAGTCGATCGATTGATCAATCGATATATATTTATCGATCTCGCTAAGAAATTTATACGCGGTAAATTTTAAATGGCTATTCGAGGTGTTATGCTCAACGATTCAAAGACGTAAAAATGAATGAAAACGTCTGCATAATATATATAGAATAATATTAGTATTATCAAATTTATGAATGAAAGATAATTTCAATCCATAAGTAAATATAGAGGTCACGAAAAGTACGAAAAGACAATTTGCCGCTTCGATAGACTATGCAGCGCCGTCTACTTTCACCTTGAAAATATTCCAAAAAGGCACTTGACTCACGACAAAACAAAAATTCCATTACACTTACGCACTTCAAAAGCATCCAAGCAGAAGCAATAAAATCTTTCCCGATGTATGTATATATATATGTATATGGCGTCTGTATCGCTTTTATATCCCTCGACGTCGCAAACTACAATACAACAGCAGCAATTACAGCTCGCGAGCCGCGCGTATATAGATAAGAAGCGCGTGCGACTGCGCGTCAATATAGGAAAGAAACTTATTATACTTACGAAGAAAAGCCTTGGGTTAATCGACCAGGGATTCTCAATACATATTCCCTCCTCTCTTTCTCCTCACAACAGCTGATCTGTTTACCCACACATACATGATATCATGACACATACATTGACCGCGCTCTTATACATTGTAGCGTGACGTGACGTCTGCCATAGTATATAGCGTCCGCGTGCGCGCGGTCTCTCTTTCCAGTGTCACGTGATTCCTCGATTGTTTAAGCTGCCGAGAGTTAGTACAGTTGCTGCGCCTGCGGGCGGAGGAGACTGCGAGAGTGAAAAAGAAAAAAAGAGAAATAGGTATATAAGAAGCGGAGAGAAAAAACCATTATGATCACGTTGTAGTGCATACATGTGCGAGATATATATAACAACAACAAAAAAAAAAAGGTATTGTGTACAGAGATATAGAGAGTGAGGTAAGGGGGAAAATTGCCTGCGTGGACGATGTCTGCCGCTCTCGTAAAGTGTTTTGTTATCTCTCGTGATGTATATAGCGCGCTTACGGAAGATCTTTATTGAGGTTGTAATTTCTATGCGCGAGGCAAGCAAGTTATAACCCTGGGACCGATGATAGCTGTGGACGACGACGATCGAACGTTGCTGATAGAGATCCGCGTGGGTGCAGTTTTGCTAACTTGTTTTGTGGAATTGTCGAGCAGTCGGCTGTTTTTTTTCTTTTTTTTTTTAATATTACTGTAAGGATCTGGGCTGAAATTAAGGTATAAGATTTTTTCTTGAGGATTCGTCAGAGAAACTGTAGAAGAGTAATTGTTTTTTAATTGAACTGGATTGCCTTGTTAAGCTAGGAGAGGCTTTTTCATTTATATGCCGATACATTGAGAACACTGCTGCGGTTGGATTAAGGAGGTTCAAGTACACAGTGCGTGCAAATAGGTTAAACTCATAATTCGTTGACTCAACCTTTTTAATCTGCCTCTTAATTCAACATACGCAGCTGTATCTCATGTAGGCTGACTGCTCAAATACAGGTTTATTACTAGTGAGCTACAATGTTGCCGACAAAGAATTGGGCAATGTTATAAAGGAAGGTGTTTCAAAAAAGTCTGCTTGATGCTGGATGCACAGCGTGCAGGTAGAATGGTACTGGTAAACTGGAGGTAATGATAGAATTTTTTTTCTTTCAGAGTCTAAGACTCCAGAGTTGAACTAGCCAAAATGAAGTTTGCGGAGCATTTGTCTGCTCACATTACGCCTGAATGGCGTAAGCAATATATTAGCTATGAGGTAAGGATTATAAGAATTTATTTTATGATTAATTTTGTGTAATTATATGTTAATGTGATAATTCTGTATTTTAGGAAATGAAAGCTATGCTTTACACTGCAGTGGAGGAAGCGCCTTCTGCTGAAAGTGTAGAGCCTGAAGTCATAACTCGACATTTTGCTTCCTTTGATGAAGTATTCTTTACATTCTGCGACAGGGAATTGAAGAAAATTAACACATTCTACTCTGGTAAATATATTCTCTATTCAAACTTTGTATATTATAGGCTATACTAGATACAAAAGTCTATAAAAAATGCAATAAACCGGTAGAAATAAGTGTTAAACTATTATATATAAGTGCTACTTATTATTAAATTTTCTGAAGTCAAATTCATATTTAATTATTTTACAGAAAAGTTGGCAGAAGCGACTAGAAAATATGCAGGTTTGCAGAGTGAACTCAAAACTGCCCAGGATTTGCAGCACGGTGGAGGCAAAAATAAGGGGAAAAATGCCTTTAAATCATCTCATCTTCCAGCAAGAAAGATGAGGGAGCTTAAACTTGCCTTTTCTGAATTTTATTTGTCACTTATTCTTCTTCAAAACTACCAGAATCTTAATTACACTGGTTTCCGAAAAATTTTGAAAAAGCACGACAAGGTAAACTATACAAGATTTTTAGAAAAATTATCAAGTGAATGCATACAAAAATTTCTTTCATGATACATCAATTTGTTAATTTTACAAGCAAAAAAAAAATTGATGTTTATCATTTTTCATTTCTAATAAGTTTCATATAATTGTCTACCTTTTTATATTTTTATTCCTTGAAATATCTAATGAAATATTTTTTTCAGTTACTCTCTGTCGACACTGGCGCAAAATGGAGAGTCGAATTCGTAGAAACTTCTCATTTCTATACGTCAAAAGACATAGACAAACTCATTCAAGACACAGAAGCAACTGTCACAAATGGCTTGGAAGGTGGAGACCGTCAAAGAGCCATGAAGAGGCTTCGTGTTCCGCCTCTCGGGGAACACCAAAGTCCTTGGACGACGTTTAAAGTCGGCTTATTCTCCGGTAGTTTTATAGTACTTTTTGTAGCAGTAGTATTATCAGGTAAAAAAATCACTCTGCTAAATTGATTTACAATATTTCTACAAAGAAAAAAATCTTACTAAACATCATTCTTTTTATTTCTAGCTATATTCCACGATGGTGGTGACAATCTCAAGATCGCCTTTAGGTTGTATCGTGGCCCCTTACTCATCATTCAGTTCCTTTTCCTGATAGGTGTCAACGTCTACGGCTGGCGCTCGTCTGGTGTAAATCACGTGCTAATCTTCGAGCTTGACCCCCGCAATCACTTGTCGGAGCAACATTTGATGGAACTAGCCGCTGTGCTAGGAGTCGTCTGGACCCTCAGCTTGCTGAGCTTTTTGTACAGTGCCAGCCTCAGTATACCACCTTATGTCAATCCACTGGCATTGGTCGTTATAATGACAGCTTTTCTTTTAAATCCGTTTAAGGTGTTCAGGCACGAGGCTAGATTTTGGCTTTTGAGAATCATCGTGAGTATTATTTTTTATACTTAATTTCAATTAAATATCTCTGAGCTACATAATTTTACATTCAAAAATCAATTAATATAAAATCATCAATTCTTCAGTGGCGAGTTATCATCGCGCCATTCGTCTACGTGAACTTTGCCGATTTCTGGCTTGCCGATCAACTCAACAGCCTTGCCACAGCTCTTTTGGACTTCCAATTTCTCACCTGTTTCTATATAACCAATGGAAATTGGCTGGAAGCAACTGATACGAAGCAATGCACCTCGGGGTCGCTGATCATCCGGCCGCTCGTCAATTGTTTGCCCGCATGGTTTCGTTTCGCTCAATGCCTGAGGCGTTATCGCGATTCCAAAGAGGCTTTCCCTCATCTCGTTAATGCCGGAAAGTACGCCACCACGTTTCTCGTTGTCATCACGCTCACGTTGCGCATGTACAATGCAGGTGATTTTCATATTTAAAATAGAATAAAAAGTTTGTGTAACGTTTCGAAGTTGTAAATCCTTAATGATTCTTTCAGATAAATATGAGGGTACTTGGGAGAGCCCATGGCTCTGGTTGTGGCTTGTTAGCTGTATCATTAACTCCATATATTCTTACACTTGGGATATAAAAATGGATTGGGGTCTCCTTGATAGCAATGCGGGAGAAAATAGATTCTTAAGAGAAGAAGTGGTTTACTCTTCTGCTGTAAGTCTGGTTGTACGATTTCTTGCTTATATAAAATTAAGGAATGTTCTCATTGGGTGTTATTATTCTTTTAGAGTTTCTACTACTTCGCCATTATAGAAGATTTTGTACTGAGATTCGTATGGATAATGAGTTTTATACTAACTGAGTATGGCTTCATTGGACACGATTTGATGACTTCTGTACTAGCTCCCCTTGAAGTTTTTAGGTAAAATATACTTCGACAAATTTTTTCATTTTAAATATAAACAAAAAATAAGTTTAATAATATAACACTAACATCATCAATTTTTAGGAGATTCGTGTGGAACTTCTTCCGGTTGGAGAACGAGCACCTGAACAATTGCGGTAAATTCCGTGCCGTGCGCGACATTTCTATCGCCCCTCTCGAGAGCTCAGATCAGATTCAAATTCTGCGAATGATGGACGAAGAGAATGGCGTAGTGAATCGAGGCAAACGTCGAGGCGGCGGTAAGAAACAAGGCGGTACAAAGGAGGACAAACGCATGCTGCTCAAGGACGAGACCATCGACATCGACGTGTCGAACGCCAGTTGAAAAAGGCCCTCGCTGATATGTACTCAGCGAATGTCGACTCTATTATCCGACTAGAATTTAACATTTTATTGGAGGAGATAAAAAGAAAAAACACTATGGAACTATGTGTGTGAAGGATCGAGAACCGTGCGTGCGATCATGAAGATGGTTGACAATATAGCAGGCCTTTGAGCGAGAAGAAGGTAAAGTGCTTTTTTCTTTCTTGATAATGGAAACGATTGGAAATTCTGTCGTTTGTTGAAACGATGGACAATCATCAAGAAATTAGAAGTGAATTAAATCACGAGAATCAAAGTTATTTTTTTAGATTTACGTTATTTCTAATTGTGTTTAGCAGTCGTAAGATATCCTATTTGATTCAGTTGAACAAATTGAAAAAAGTTTTCTGCATATTCAACTTAGCAATCAAATTTTGTACTCATTTTGATGAAATGCTTATTCTAAACTTCTACTTAATAATTAATGGAAGTACGTCTAGATTTGAAAATTGATCTTTGTACCTAAACAAGCCTTATTAGTTTATGTAGTTCATATTTATACAAAGATATGAACTAATGTATTGTGTTGTACATCAATATTTTGTTGGGCTTTAATGTCTTCCACAGAGAAACGATGTCAAGTGTATATGTACTTATTTTTGGTACTATTGATATATTTTGAATATTCCGATTTTTTATAAATCACTGGTGCTCTAAAGTTTCAAATTTTATAATAATAAAAAGTAAAAATAAATGAAAGTATTTTGAAGTGACACTTTTGCATTTCAAAATAGTTTTTTTAATCTTCTTTATATATAAAGAAACTGTAAAAATAAGCATTTTTATTAATTAGTTTAAGATTTAACATGCCTTTTGAAGACTTTCTACTACCACTTTCTATGATTCACAATTTTTCTTAAAAACTTCTATTTACTGTATTATAGATATTTTGTAAACTTTTGAGCACTAGTGTGCATTATTTCCATATTTTTAAATGATACTTTAATTGGCAAAAATTTTCATTCCAAAGAAACTGTTCCTTCAATTGCTGATACATATATTAACAAAATTACGTGTTCCTGAATAGAATCATTTGTAAAGCAGTATATATATTGTTGAATTTAAAATAAGTAAAACTAATATATAAATATGAAGTCTTATTTGGGCTGTATTATAATACGCTTAAAAAGTAACAAAAAATAAGTAGTATTTGTTATTTTAGTAAGTAAATTTGTTATAGTTATGAAAACTAAAAAATTAAAATTTCAATTATAATCACTCAATGGAAGGAACGATAATATGGTTAAAAAGTACAAAACAGTTAGATTAACGAGTTCGAGTATACAAAGCTTTCAATTATATCTAGTTTTGTTCTGACATTAGATTTTGTATGGTCTAAAAAATGTTATTACCGTAAGACTATTAACATCGGTCGTTGTACTGATCAATCATAAACAATACATAATTATAATTATAGCTTACTCAATCGCATCAGTTAATTGTACATGTAATTATTGCTTCCATCAAGCGATATTTAGATGTTTTTGTAAAAAAAAAGCAGAAAAATATATTCACTGTATATTATAGATCGATTTATAAAAATCTTTTCATGGAAAAATATTGTAAATAAGTAATTTATATCGTATTAGAGCAAAGAAAATTGAATTAATACGTTATAATAGTTAGTATAAAAATAAAACTTATATATTTCTGTAGACCATTAAAATAATTGTATGAAGAATAATTGTGATATTTGTAATTGTTAAGTGCAAGTACGATTACACTTGCGCTATGAACGCTGTATTAATTTCAATTATATTTTGTAATGTCTTTTTGTGCACTCTGTCAATATAATAGAATCATTGGCATGCTTTAATTCAAAACTTGTATTATAGTAATATGAATAATATTTTTATAGAAGTCTGTACAATGAAAACTGTCTATCCTTGCCTGACCAAACAAATCGAATAATAAATCTTTTTAAAAACCAAATCAGTATCAATTATTATAGTCTGTAAATATAAAGATGCAGTAAATGTGAAAGAATTTGATCTACTAGTAAATTACCAATCAACGCAGATACTTTTTATAATTTCATTTTATTTGATTTTTTAAATGGAGTAATGTGTTCATACATGTTACTGGATAAATATATAAGCTTAATATAATTATAATAAATATATAAATACTGTATACCTCAAAAAAGTACGAAAATTTTTAAATATAAATAAAAACAATTAAAATCTTCCTTTAACATTATGGTTCTTAACTATACCTTAACAAAATGTTTGTATAAATCGATATTTGGATAGAAGACATTTTTATGGCTATTTTAAATTCAACGCTATGCGAGATTTTAAAACAATAATACAATAATGAATAAATATTTTGGCACTCTATACGAGTTGTCACCCTGTTTTTACCTAGGAATTATTAT
This sequence comes from Torymus tubicola, assembly GCA_035583055.1. Classification (NCBI taxonomy): domain Eukaryota; kingdom Metazoa; phylum Arthropoda; class Insecta; order Hymenoptera; family Torymidae; genus Torymus; species Torymus tubicola. The sequence goes on from JAWWEQ010000001.1 coordinate 6,714,205, forward strand.
TTGCATGAGTCTGCTAGCTTATGTGAGTGAAATTACTATTTATATTGATGAGGATAATGAGTTTTAATGTTATTATTACTTCTGTTTTACCATAATTGGATAATACATTTTAAACTATTGTACCTAAGGGGAATTCATAGATTGATAACTTCTTTTTTTTATAATTCTAATTTTGTTTTTAAAATAAATAGCAAATAAACGATTATACAAATGGAAAATCAACTAAAATTAAAACTTAACAAAATTTTAAATTGGAAAATCGTAAAAAAATACTTTAAAGGTTTTTGAAAACCTCTACTGATATAATTTATTGGAAGCCTATAATCAAAAATCTTTTTTATTATAAAATCTTAATTTTTTTTGTATATATAAAACTTTTATTACATTTTTCAGGCATATTTCTTTTTTCATTTTTTGAAATAGTTCATAAAATACACTAAAAGATTTGTAAAAATATTTTGTTACAACATAGAGTATCTAATAACAAGTTGCTAAGAACATATTCAAACTCACTGCAAGAAATCAGTTTTTAACAGAACTTCATTTAAATAAATCACAAATTATTTTAAATCGTTTAACCTTTAAAATAATTGTTAAATGTTGCCCGAAAATTGTATTATTTGAAATTCAATTACAAGCTTCCCTTTTTGCTATATGGAAGAAAAAAAAATCCGCACAAGCGCTCTATACATTTCTTATATACTTTCTTACGTCCCGTAAGCTTTACATACTTTGTATGTACAATCGCGCTATCACGATACCTATATTAATAAACTTACATTAGATCGTATACATGTGTAAATAATTGTAATGAAGCGTATTTTCTTTGTACCCAAGTTCTCAAGGAAACTTCATTATTCGCGAGTCGCAAGCATTGTATATCTGCATTTCTGGTTATTTCAGTTTAATGTTAGCGTTTTATAAACTTTGGTACTTATAACTTTTGGCACTTGGTTGCTTTTTAATGCACGGGAAGTGGCTTTGTTGAGGAGCTGTTGGTATACTTGTGTCTCGCGAATATATGGAAAAACTGAATTTTTAACGCTGCTAAACGTATATACAAAATGAAAGCTTCTTAGAGTTTTTTTTTATATAAGTATGTTTGTACTATTCCTTATCAATACGTGCTGTTCTACTGTTTCACGCCGGTTTCTCGACCTCCTTTACTTCCTCCTAAAAAAGAAAAGTTTTAGTTTTTGTTGTCTAAAAAGTATATTTACAGAAGTTGTAGTTTTTACACTTTCAGTCCATCCAAGTTTGTCGATAAGCCGTTTACATCCTTTATCGAGAGTCTCAGTTCTGATCAGCTCTGTATTGCTATCTAATCGCATATTTTTTGGCGGTGATGGTACCAAATTTAAATAGTCTACTATGAACATGTGCTCTATTTCAACTGTAGTTTCTTGAATAACAAATAGTTTGGGGCATTTATCTTTCAACCTGCAAAAGTTATTCAATCATATGAATATGTCAAAGTATAAATTATTTATTCTAAGCATGATATTGATAAATTACCACTTTGAGATAGATGCTAAACTGTTTGTAAAAAAGATAAGTAAAGTAGCTAAAGAAAACTGACAACTTGATTGAAAAGAAAATGAGTCTGGTACATTATCTGGTAGCACTGTGAATTTTTCTTGTGCAATTCCAATTTGTTTTTCAAGATCTCCTTTATTTCCTGTATAGTGGTGTAATAAAAGTCCTTTTTCATACAACAAACGAATGAAGTAGTGGCAGGGTGTTGGTTGAACTTTTCTAGATGTTAATGGTTTTACTATAATGAATATGTTTGATAAATATTGGCAATATCATGTTTATATGACTGAAAATATTAACAAAGTAAAACCTACAGATTGAGCATTCAGGATCAAACATTGTAATTATTTTATTATTTTTATTATTTTTTATACAGTCAGCCAATGTTTGCAAATTAGACATTTTAATTGGCTTTTTTAGCTGCTGATTTTCTAATGAAATATTTTCTGCTAGGAACTGTGAACTTAAATTTTCTTTAGCATTATTAACTGAACCACTCACCATTGTTAGTGTTTTATCTGTGAAAAATATAAAATTTAATATACAATATGATGAGTGAATAATGAACGTTTTGGGAAGAAGTTAATAAAAATTTATTACACTTTTAATATATTGTAAAAATATGTTACAAGAAAAAATTTTATGATTGTTTTATTAACTTTTTCCTCCTGTTAATTGTTTCATTGTAAAAAAATTATTTTTAAGTTATTTTTTACATTACCCTCTAGCTTTTCTGCAAAATTTAAGAGATTTCAGTAGCAATATATGAGCTGATATATTTAAAGTAAAAAATCTTCAAATATAAACGCCATATTCTATTATCTTCAGTGATGCAAACAATTTTCGCGTATAATTCAAGTACTATTTAATTTTACAAAATATTAGAAATTTTACTTTAAATGTGAAAATTTATTTTCATAGTAATTAACCGAAATCAATGTAAAAGCTTTTTAATTGCGTATATGATGTATGAAAAATATATACTAAGAAATATAATATTTTCATTTGAGTACCAAGTCTACCTTTAGAACTTTCTTGATTGGAACAAGAAGTATTCGCAAGATGATTATTATCGTTTAAAGAAAGTAATTCAGGCACTTTTATCTTCTGTGTAGGTGGTTCATTAATCTTCAGTGTTGTTGATGATACTCTTTTTCTTCCAGGATGTTCTGTAACTTCAGTAGATGATTCTAAATCTTCAAATATGTTTTCACCAAGTTCTGGTTGAATTTTAATGTCTTCTACATTCTTCATCTGTACATCATCGGATTTTAATATATTTACGATATAGTGTTCACCTTCATTATTTTCAGAAATTAGGTTTTCTGCAAATGGTGTTTTCGAAAAATCGTTCATTGTTGTATCTGAATTTAGTCTTAAAATGAACGGATTTAAAGGTGCATCAGTGGACGTTATAATAGATTCTTCAATGGGTATTGCAGAATCTTTATTTTCAATCTCGGATAATCCAAATTCGGAAATTTCAGTCAACAGCTGATTTTTGGTATTTTCGCATGATGCTGCTAGTAAAGAATCTTTACAATGTAATGAGTTATAAGGCTTATCCGATCGAGTCGGTGAATATTTTTTTGTAAGACGTGGATCTATAACATCCTTCTCGGAAAATGAAAGTTCACTTGAAAATAATTCCATACTGCTGGGATCGAAATTAATTAATGAAGGGACTGCTTCTTGCGGGATTTCTTCATGCAAATCATCATCTAAATCAGCAGGTAGTAATTTTGCTTCAAATGTTAATTCTATATTGCTTAATAAATTAGAGTTATTTAAAATGTCACAAATGCAATCATTAAATAAACTACTGCACTTTACACAGGGATTATTTATCTCACTATTTTGATTTTCCTTATCTTTGGTAGTATCACTATTTTGAATAACGTCATTAGAATCACTTAGAGTTGGTATATTATTACTTCTAAAGTTATCACAGTTTTCACTATTTGAATCAATCTTATATGATTCGGAAACTTCATTATCAGATATTGGTAAATTAACAGATACTGTTTCACTTTTATTTTCTATATTATCTGTACTATCTGCATTGTCAGTAGTTTTCACAGTATCTTCTAAACTCTTTAACTTTTCACGTTTTTTAATATACTCTAACCATTTGATTTTTTTTTTCACGTGTTTTTCACTTGCTGTTGCTCCTCCTATTATTCTTTCTTCTTGTTCATCTGTTGTTAAATCAACAACAAGTATTTGACCAGGCCTTAATCTCCTTCTTCGTAACAAATTTTGGTTTTGATTTCTTGCTGGTGGTACATTTTCCTCAACTTGTTTATGATAGCAATATTCACATTCCTACAAATAATAATTTTTAAAATAAAAGTATTAAAAAATGTGATTAAAATATTTTTACTTCTTACTTCAATTTTCTTCAAGGCAGTTGAAATGGTCAATTGATGTAAATTTTCGGTGTACTTCAAATAATGTTCTATCGTTATCTTCAAATCAAATGATTCTGTTTGTAAATACCATAAAGGTTTGTTGAAATAGTGTTCTGGAGCTTGAGGAAAGAAGTCGAAATGCTTGAAGTTCCAAAGAGATGCGTCAGAGCCCAAAATATTTAAAGCTAAACGATTTATCTCGTTGTCTGTTTCTTCATCATCAATTGTAGATTTCCACAATTTTAAGGCAAGTATATAACGAATGTACATAATTTCAGTTATATCTTCATATTTCATTTTAACATTCAAGAAACATTTTCTAAAAATCAATTAACTTATTAGTTTATAAATCAAAATAAATCTATGAAATGGCTATCAGAATCAAGAGATTACATCTAATAAGAATATTTTTAATAGATTAAAATAAATGTAGAACTATAAATTATAATTAGTAACTTACTTAAGTATTGGTACAAAAATGTTTTTGTTTTGCTTTGTTACAAGTTTACTCTTGAACAAAACTTTGAAAATATGCTCTTCAGAATAATCTACAATATAAATAAAAATAAAAATGTTAAAATATTTCATATAGTACAAGTTATTCATTCTTTAAAAATAACATTACCTAAATATATACAAATTTTATGAAATAATATGTTTGACATATTACACTCTGAAATAATATTTTTATTAAAAAATCTCAGCTCTAAATTTACATATATCACTAAAATATCTGACATTTTTTGTAGATAAAAATAATTGTCACGGAGTTTCTGAAATAATAAATATATACTTAATTATATAAGGAAAATTAAACAGTGTATATAATGAAGTTGGAATTTTTTTTCTTATTACCTCCTTCCATTTAAACCAATGAAAATAATAATACAATATAACATTGCTTATATGTTTTCTCAAAGTATCCAACCTAGAGAGCTCTGATTCCCATGTGAAGGCATCCTTGGCTACATTTCTATAAAAATCATATTACAATTTAAAATGAATAATTAATTTCAGGCCTGAAATTTATTTTATAGACAATAATTACTTTGCGTATGCAGCTAAAAAACGTTGAAAATATTCATACTTTGTCGTGCCAGTTAAGCGATTGATGACCTTGCTGTAATCAGACAGCCAGGATTCACAATTATCGTTTGAATTTGATGTACAATTGCTCATCTTGCGTATCCTTGCTTTTTTGTATTTGCCCCTTGAAACTTTCTGAATTGTATCACCTGAAACGATCAGAATAGATATGATTAGCAAAGTCAACGGAAACCTATCCCTCTATAACTAATACTCAAATACAGCTTAATAACTCATGTTACAATGTTTACATTGGAAGTTGTTTTCAATGGTATAAGATGGAGAATGTACGTTGGTCACGGTACTGCTGACGACTGTATCCTGCATTGGAGAGGCCATATTTACACCACCTGTAAAATTCGACCTGTGTATGCGTGTACTCATCAAAACAAATCACAAACCCTCGACACATTCAAATTCGCATCTACATCCTTATCATATACACAAACACACGTAACATTAAACATATCATATATATCCATCATCATCAAAACACTCGCGTATTTGTTTACGCTAAAAGTACGTTCTCTCACTGAACCGCGCGCGCGCGTATATACGCGCCATGTGCTTCGCACGCGCGTCTGTATTTTCAGTCGGCGCAAATTAATATACCTTCATCGAGGGGCGGACCCTCCGTATCAGTTCGCCCTCTTTTCGGCATCCTCGCTTGTCTCACACACGCACTAGGTGATGTTAATTTCCTCGCATTATTGCGAAAAATTAGCGACTAGTTGACGAGGAGAGACAAGAATCACGTACGTATAGGGTTGAAGCGCAGCAGCAGCGGCGACGGCTCTGAGAATGTAATATGTATAGGTACAGCCGTGATAAAAAGGGTGCAGATGGACGCGCGCGCGCGCGCGTCGCCTGCGCCTATAGGGCTGTGCTCTGACATGCGCGCGCGCGCGTACGTATATAGGTATGTGTGTAATACCTATGTACTGTGTATGTACATGGTTGAGATTTTATTTTCATGTTTTTTTTTAGGGTGATGTCTATGTATAAGGAGGGCCGTGTTCTGTACCGAGGATAAAAGGCAGTATATGCCTGAGATTGTGACGGTCAAAAGATATAAACACATCGCTCCCGCGCGGTGTTTGAGTATAACGATTAAGGGCTTATATGTGAATTTTGGAAGAGGAGCGCGGTTATAAGTCAATAAGATTCTTTGTTTTTCTTTTCAACATTTACCATACATAATTCGTCATTTCACTCCGAAATGCAAAATGGAGTAATTTTTCGCATCAAACGCGCGCGAAGTAATGGATAGCCATTAATTTTAATAAAAAGGATTTTATTATTTTTTTTAGTTTTTAAAGGCAAAAACTGTTGCATTAACTATTTTTCCTATAATGTGGATTAAATATATGAGTCTAACTATATTCCTCGATTTTTCACGGGAATGCGTAAAAGAAATATCAATCAGAATGATATTAATTATAATCATATCCTAAAAAACAAAGGATTTAATAAATTCTAACTTATATAATTATTCCAAGTATGAGAAAACGGTTAAAAATTGCTTCGGAAAACCCGTTTAGAGAAGAGGATTTATTAAACATATAAAAGTAAATACAACAAGGTGACCCACATGAATCCGTAATGGAGGTAAATCATGTATAGAGTGTGCGTTATAATATTGCACATTCTCCAATACGCCCCTATTGCATTTTATAACACTTACAGCGCATCAATTATTTATTCATTCATTTTTTCTTTCGCAATCCTTTTCTCAACCTTCTACCATCATCTTATCAATATCCATTTATTCTATCGCTTATCAATCCCAAATTAAAAAAACTATACCGTAACAATATATACCAAGTGCATTTCAAAACTTCCCAGAATGCACTTTTATCTCGTGTAGACTACATTATACCCGTCTGCATAACGCGGGTATTATACTTACCCTCCTAACACTTAAACGCGAGCATACATACGCGTGCGGTACATGAAATAATAATAATCGTCGCGTTCACCTGGCCAACCGGGTGGCAGCGCCTATCCGAACCTCGTCTCGCATTGGTTCTGATAAGTGTACACACACTTCCACTCCGATAACGGACGACGACGCGCTCTTCCTCCCACTCTATGCACCGTGTATATAGTATTATATATACATATATAGCAGCAGTATAAAGCAGAAGTGCAGAAAATCCGCGCGAGCGCGCGAGACGCATACACACGCACACAGTCACACATACATATATAGATATAAAGTGCAAAAAAGCCAGAACAGCAGCAGCAGCAGCCTAGCTCGTTGTGTGTCGTGTGTGACATGGCGTCCGGGTAGCACAGGAAAGTACGCACCTCCGCTGCTGTCTCTCTCTCTCTCTCTCTCGTGTTCGTTCTCGCTGTGTGTGTGTGTGTGTGTCTCTGTCTATCCGCGCGTAGAGAGAACGAACGCCACCGCCGCCACAGCGCAGCGCAGCCGAGGGGAGGAGAGCGAGGCGCGAGCATAGAGAGAGAAACGTCAGAAAGACCAGGAAGACGACGACGCGATACGGGTGTGGATCCCGTCGCGTGAGTAAAGCCTTCCTCGCTGTATGGCGGATGGTGGTGTTATATATATACATACATATATATATATACTGTGGTTGGCTCTAACTCTGCGTGCGTCTTCTCTCGCTGCACTCACTCGTACTCCTTTTGGACGCCGAGCGAGCGCGGGGTTTTTTATGACGCTGAGTGAGCCGAAGCAGTATAGCATCACCGAGACGCAGCAGTGTTGATATAGGCTTGTCGTCGTCGTTGTCCGTCGCTTTTAAGGACACAGCCTACTGCCATCGCTGCCGTCTGCATTCGCTCCTGCTGCTGCTGCGTTGCTGATAAGAGAGAGAGCAAAGAAAAAGAAGAGGTGCAGGTGTGAAGGAGCGGAGGAAGGGTCGATACATCCGAGGCCGCGAATTTCCCCAAGACACCGGCATTGATGGTAATGCATGCGAGGAAACCACAAAGGATCAACGATGGGTAGGGCACCGACCTTTTTTCTCTTTCTCTTTCTCTCTCTTTCTGTCTCTCGCTCGACTTCGTTTTGATATGCTCTCCGTCACCGTTTAGTCGTTTAAAATCACTTTTGACAAGTTTTAAAATGGATTTTGTGATTAATTAATTTTAAAAGTTATTATAATCATCTGGGCCTTTTAATATTTTCAATTTTTTTTTTCTTCTCTATACGTATATACTTGTCAGAGAGCGTATCAGAAGTTATTTATGCCTCCTAATATCACTACATTGATTTTATAAAGGGTTTTCTCCATTTCTGTTGCAGGTACTTCGAAAAGCATCAGGCCCATCCCTATCAGGTAAATATAGCATCACCCACAATGTCTGAGAGAAGAAGCGAGCTTTTACTTTTGCCCTTCCCTCCTCTGTAGATTTCATTGAAATATCCTTGTAGAAGCTGTTGGTTGTCATTGATAAAGCAATGTTATATTGTACAATGGAGAATTTTTTCAAAATCAAGCCTGATTGAAATTGGAAAATAGGTTTGATCTACCGCCTTAACCCTTTCATTGATGCTGTTAAGCTGAAATTATTGATTTTTTGGAACCTGCATATTTTCATCTAGTTCTTTCAAACATCTAGTCATTGAATAAAAATTGATTAACTTTTTAATTTACTTGAAATGGAAAACTTTCATCTTTAACTTTGGAAATTGTTTATTTAAAAGCAAAAGTTTATTTACTTAATTAATGTTTTTTATCATAAAAATATTACTTATTCATTGTTATGATTGTAAATATTTTATGAAAAAAAAAATAATATATTGTTCTTAAAAATTAAAAAATTATAGAATATTTATAATTATTTAAAAAGTTAATTTATTCCTTTGGAGCACACTACATCTAAAGAAATTCATCATCATTATCTATAACTACCAAATATTTTGATCTTTTTTTTCACAAAAATAATGATAGTTAAGTCTCAATACTTTGTTGTACAAAATAATATTTGCCATATGATTTCATGATAATATTTCTCACCAAATGTACTTTGCAATTGTATTGTCATATTTGTTTATTATTTAACTTTATTGTCAATCCTAATGTTGAAAATCAGAAATATATTTCGTCATTTTAAACCTTCAATATTCTGTGTAGTAGTAATTTTTTTTTAGTGAATTCGTCTCGTGACATTCTCGTTATCAGTATCAATTGAAAGCGCTTAAACCAATTCCAGTAATTTATTTTGGTTATGCTTATACGATCTACTAATTAAATACAACAATCAATGCCTCTTTTAATCATCGTTTCTTGCTCTCCGCTCTTTTCAACCTTCGACAATAACAAAAAAAAGATTAAATATAATTGCCAACACCGAGGTAAACAAAAAATCAGCCGCGCAAAGTGTTTTTATTCGATGGAAAAGTGACAAGCGCTCGATCGAAACAACGATTATAACGACGCTGTGCATCTCTCCCTCGAACTCTTTCGTCGGAGAAAAAAACTCGCCTCAATCCCACAACCAAAACAAAGCCTCCCGGTGTGTAGCTATATATATATATGTATACACACACATGTACCAAACTGTCAACTACCTGCTCAATAGCCGGGCAACAACAATCGACACTCCAAACAAATCGTGAAACATTCGAACGTCTTTGGCGAATCTCCGCACAGGTCTTATAGGTTATAAGACGGAAATTCGCACACGCACACAGCGACACAGTGAAGTACCAGAACCCGTATATATATATATACGTAAGCAATATATAGTATATATATATGTATATATATACGTGTACCTAGCATCCACACAGTGATACTTGCGGGGAACTATTCGCCTCTTTTATATATCGGCACGGCACAGCCGCCGCCGCGGGCTTTGGTGTGCGAAACTCTCTCGGGGCGCGCGAGTATAGCTCTAGGTACAGCCGAGACTCGCGCTTCCCCGCAAAGATGGAGCCGATTTATCGTCGTCCCGCGCGTAAGAAGAGAGGCGGCCGCTATGCCGCCGTGTGATATGTGCGAAAGCCGCGCGCGCACACACGACGACACACACCGCATACTTTAGCATATATACCTCAATACATATATATATATACTATATACTATATATACGCACACGCACGCACATATCATCATCATCATTATATACCTACATCCTTCGCAACTTGCTTGCCTGCTGGCTGCGTCGGCGACTCTCTCTTTTTCCCTCTGCTCCAGCGATATAGCGAGCGAGCGCGCGAACTCCTGCAGACACCGTGTGTTCGCGCGCGCTCCAGTAGATTATATATACAGCTAGAGAGAGAAAGAGAGAGAGAGAGAGAGAAAAACCGGAGTCGACGACGGGTATACATACACATCAGACACCCGGAGCGAGGGATAGATAGAGAGACACCGAGAGAGAGAGAGAGAGGGATATAGAGCGATTACCACGTCGTCGTCAGAGAAGGAGAAAGAAGGTGGAAGGAGGAGAAGGAGGAAGAAGAAGGCGGCCGACGACGACGAGGACCGAGCGCGCGGGGATATGCCGCGCTGGCCCGGGACCGTCGCCGTCCGCGTAAACATAACCTCGAGCCGCGGGAAAAATCAATAACCCAGATTGAGAGAGAGGAGAGAGAGAGAAAGGGAGAGACGGACAGAGGAGAGAGCCGACGGAGGAGGACGAGGACGGCATGTCGTGGAGGCACTGTCAGAGCCGGCCGGCCAAGGACGACGAGTTCCCCCCGGCGTCGAGAGTACGCAGGCACAAAGTCTCGCTGTCGTTCTGGATTTTTTTTTGTTACTCCTTCACCCCCCTTTTTTCTCTCTCTTTTTTTTCTTCGTTCTCGTCCAGTAATCTGGACGCTGTTTCCCGCTAATCCAGACGACGAGGTGGTTCTTTTACCTGAGATTCGGGGATAGGGTTAAGGGAGGTATAGGTTGATTGGTAGGTATCTCTGGGTGGGTACTGGAATTTGGAGCTTGAAATGGCAATTTCAAGTCCGAGTTGTTCCGTGATTTTATTGATATATTTAGCTGTAAAGGGCTTATTCAGTAATTGATCACTGTCTTGTTGAGGTTGTGCATTGTCCTAAAGCTTTTGGAGTCTAAAGGGCAGAAAATGATAAGCAGAAATGGTTGAATTAATATTGGAGGTTTATAGGTTAGAATCATAAGACTTGGAGTTTCCTAGAATTTTTTGCATTTCTCATTAAAATTTTCAGTTCTAGGGCTGATCCATAGTATCACTGAATGTCATTAATCCGTTTTGTAGATCCATTTTGCAGTTGAAATTAGTTTGATTAGAGAGGGGAAAGAACTACCTTGGAGTCAATGGCCATGACTTGATAACTGATTGCTACTTATGATTTCTGTTGCAGAATGCAAAATACAGCAGTTCGAAGGGTGGCTACTCATCGTCGACCACATCAGATGGCAGGTATGAAGGGCGGATGCGTGATTCGCCCAATGGCAACTCATACAGCCCTGCTGGGGGCTTGGGACTGGGCATGGGGACGGATCGTGACAGCCCACGCAGCTACTCCACCAAGCCTCTATACAAGAAGGAGAGAGAAAATAGAGACTACAAGTTGTCCTCCTCTAGGGATAAGTATTCCGGTAAATAATCATTTTTCAATAAATTATAAAATTAGATTATGTAAGTGTATAATTAAGATGAGATAGTTTTAATAATAGTTTAATAATGTCTAATAACTTCAAAATATTTACAAATTTAGATTATCCCTGAGGTTATATTGTAGAAGTTGCTGATTTGTTCAAAAGATATTTTAAAAGTTATAGGAATAAAAACAAATATTGAACATATTCAGGTTATGAAATCCTATATAATAAATTGTATTCAAATTTTTGTTAAATCTTATTTTATATAGGTCTATTACTAAGGCTTATTATAAACTGTAAATCTAAAAAATCTAGCTTTTTATAACCTATTATAATTTGAACTAAGTAACTCCTAATTTGATCAATGTTTTTATTGATTTATCTTATTTATTGATAAGTAGTAAAACAGTTTGGTAATATTCTTACAATTAGATTACTTTTCAATTTCATGGGTTGACTATTGTATTTTTTTTTTCAATATTCTTCCTTCTTAATGTATAATGTATGTATTTTGTTTATTTCTTTAGATTGTGCACGATCTCCAAAAGACAAGAGAAGTCGGGAGTCTAGAGACTCTGAGCACAGGACCAATCATGATAGGAGCAGCGGGGAAGTAAGTGTTCCTAATTTAAAGCTAATCTATGTAAATTCATAGCTATTGGATTATAGTTTATGAGTCCAAGAGCTTTTAGACAAAAAAGTCAGAATCAAATCATCATGTGTATTATACAAGCTAAAAAATAAATACAAATACAAAAATAATTATTACTTTCAACCAAGCGCATTGTTAAACAGTTGTATTATGTGACACATATCTATGTGTTAATATTGCTGATTAGAATCATTTATTAAGTTTTGTAAATTAAAATTTTTGAGGAAATTGGTATTAATTAAGTTCAGTGCTGAATAAGTCTTCATTAAAATAAAAAAATATTAAACTATAAAGAATCAAACGTTCATTTACTTTAAGAAAATAATAAATTTATGTTAATAGTTCAAATAATAAATTAATACTAAACTAATATAAAAGCTAATAAAACTAATTTATGAAAAAACCAATTACATGTTTTGTATGGACAAATACTGTTTTGTATTTTGAAAATTAATTTACAAGTTTGTTTGTATTTATTTTTCTAAACACATGCTTCTGTCACAGAAAACATTAATAAACAATTTTATATCCTTATTTACTTTAATTTTATTTTTAATTAAACAGATTTTACATCCAATAAAATTATCTTCAAACTCGTCGAGGGATTCTTCTTCTCAACGAAAACCAACACATAATTCATGTCAGGTTTGTGTTTAAATTATCTGTTTATTCTATTTACTTTGAAAGATAATCCTCGATCTGATAAAGAAGGAGACAGATTATAAAGAAAGTTAAAGCAATTATCTAATTTTTTCTTTCTTCATTAAATCAATTTTTTATGATGAGAATATTTTAATGATAACTATTTATTACTTTTTATTTTTACATAAGATCAACAATTATTGAAGATAGTTCATCTGTAAATATTTTTAATACCTGTCGTTATATTTGAAAGTTTTTTTATAATTATTAATACTTTATAGTATTTTTGTAAACATATCCCTTTTTATCAACATTACTTTTTAATTTCCTTGATAAATTCTTTATTGAGAAATCCTCGTTCCGTGGACACCCTAATATCGATCATTTTCTTCAGGTTCATTCTTATATTCTTCATTATATTCGTCATAACATGTAAATCATTTTAGGATAAGCGTGGAGACGAACGAGGCGTGATGGAGCGGACGGCGAGGTTCGGGGACTGGTCGGAACACATGAGCTCCTCGGGAAAAAAGTATTACTACAACTGCAAAACCGAAGTGTCCCAATGGGAAAAGCCACGAGAGTGGATTGTTCGAACGGAAAGTCGTCAGCGCCAATCCAACGACTATTCATCCTCTAGGTCAAGTAAGTAGTCGAATTTTGTTTTTAAACATTTCTAAAAATTGTTTAATACTTTAGACTTCTCTCTGGTTATAATCACAACGTGCAAGGATAGATTTATGAATTCATTTACACCATGGCTTCTCTGATAAACATATTATGATTAATAATTTATTAAGTTGCTCAACATATTTATGGAGCTATAAATAAAGTAGTTTGAATAATTCAAATAGTACTATGGAACGTATTTTATTAAAAGTTAAACTCAAGTATGCAGCCTTTATTTTCACCATATTTATGATCATAAGAAAAAATTTATATATTTTTACGTTACATTCACGGACTATAATAGTGTTTTTATGCGAGCATTAAATTATCAGTTAAATATAAGTGTATGATGAGCACGAAATAGGCTCGACGATATCATAAGAATTAATATTTTTTTCGAGAAAAGGTATTTCCCTTTTTAAAAAAGAGATCTGAGAAAAGTGAAGCCGACTTATTTTGAATTAAATCTTGAATGAAATTTTGAAAGTTTTTTAAATGATAATAAATGTTTATAAATTAAAATAATATTGCCATTAAGTTTTGTTGTATTTATTATTAATATTGTACTATAACATAATTTTTATGTATTAAGAACTAATGTGTATTCACTCAATGTTTTGAGTGTAAAATAACGGAAGGAAAAGGAATGACCGACGTTCTTATATTGCGAGTTCTTAAGTATATGTATTTATAAAAATATTTTATTTTATTTAATTTCACTATAATCTATGGTGTATGTACAGAAGACTTTATTTTAGTTATTATTTATCCATAATATATCTATTTATAATATTTTTATTGCCGATATTGATATTGCCCGCGCGTAGCACGTTTGAGTAAATCTAGTTATACAAAATTGTGCTTTGAGGCAGAATAAAAACATTCGGTGAATAGATCCCGTATGTAGTTATAATCATACTAAAAATTAGGACTATATATATATTCAAATATATATTTAAAGCTTTTTTGAAATGATTATGATCAAATAGAGGCATTAATTGATTTTCAAAAATGTGTATACCAAACTTGTGTTACAACTGCCAGCTAAAAAGATACACTTGTTCATCATCTACATTGCACTCAACAAACAATATCAACTAATTCCAAATACGCTTTTCTTCTCCCACAGGTCACGATAAACATTCCAACTCGCGGTCGAACAGCGGGAGCAGCAGCGCCCGGGATGGCGGTAGCAGCAAGTCGTCGTCACGGCAGTCGGACAAGCGTAGCGGCGACTACTGGGGCTCGGGTGCACCTGGCAACAGCAGTAGCGGCGGTCGAGACGATGCGCCGTCTTCGCGAGATCGGGATCGCGGAGACAAGGACGGCAGCAGAGAGCAACGAGAGCGGGAGCGCGACCGAGACCGCGATTCCTGTCGTGAAGATGCTCAAGCAGCACAGGCTGCGCAAGCTGCTGCTCAAGCTGCTGCTGCGGCGGCTGCTGCAGCTGCTGCTCAACAAGCACAGCAGGCGCAGGATAGACAGGCACAGGACATGGACATCTCGCCAGGCGACTCGACGCCAACGTCCGAGCCCATCACAACGCCCAGCGCCCACGATCCACTGCCCCAGGGACCCGTACTCCTAGCTACTGGTGAGTTTAGAAACAGTTTTTCTTATGGATATTTGTTCTGATATGTGTAAGATTTTTTTTTTATCAAAATCGTTTGTTTTAAAGTGTTTTAATAGTTTCACGAAGAATGTTATTGTAATACAAATATTAAAATTTTAAAAGAAAATTTCCTTAATATTTACAGGCAAATTGTAGAAAACTGTTGAGAAATACTAATTATTTATTCCTTGGTTATCTATATTTGAATAAAATATTCGTTTATATAGTAATACATTGATGCCTACAAAGCATTAAACAACGCTGTTCATAATTTCTGATAATTTAGCTATTTTTCGATTGAATTTTTAAAAATTTATTACTACTGTTAATTACTTTTCTTATTCGTTGCTCTACACGTAAAAAATCGAGTATTCTTTGTATTTTATGATATCATCCAGGTTTATGAAATTTTTTCTTCTTGTAAAAATACGTAGTAATAGTTTAAACTATATACTTGACGCATTTAAAATAACTTTGGTACTCCAAATAAGTTACTTATTTTCAAAATTTTATAAATCGTATCTACTTCATTATGTTATCAGCATTTCATGATTAAAGATAAAAAATAACTACGAACAACTTCTTAAAGATTCTCTCAGTATGTATCCTAAATTTATTCACCACCTTAAATAATAATATAATTATCGTAAATATTTAATCATAACATATATTCTATCATAATATTTAACTTAATCACGTTCGGAATCCCCTTTCATCTGATCCTACATAATATGCATGTGCCACACAAAATCCCTAATCTAATTTACAACCCAAACACTCCAACCCATTATTTACCAAGAATACGCCAGCGTCAACAAACGCTTCACGCAACTATACTCCTCACACCAGATAAGATCGCTTAAAGATAAAAAAAAACTCATCCTAAAAAAGAAATTGAAACTCTAATACTTTCATCGAAAAAAAAGCTGTCAACAATTTATAATCATTATCATCTTTTGTCTTTCTCTCTCTTTACTCTTGAAACACATACACACGCAGCGTTACCTCGACTAGCATCGCACCCGACAAGCGCATCGCAAGCGCCGGGAAAGCTGGGCTCGCCAACGCAACAGCACGGTGGCAGCAATGCGCCTGGACCGCCGGTCTCGCTCTCAAATCTTCCCCGCCTGCTATCACAGATCGCAGGTAGCAAGGAGCAACCCGACGCCCAAAAGGCCCTGCAGACCATACAAACGGCCATCCTTCTATCACGACAAGTAAGACATATACGTGAGGATATTTCGGGGTCTGTGAGAAGATTGACTTAATTTAAACTTTACCATGGAATATGTCGTTTTTTTTTATGGGAAAGGATAAAGAGGCATTTTAGTGTAGCTATACTTTTGCGAATGTTTAGACGTTATCTACAACAATAAACGAAATGGGTATAGAAAACATACTAATACATCAACGAAAAGATATTTTAAAAAAGACTATAAGTTTTTATGATGTCTAATGCTCATAATGATTTCTTCAAAAAATCATCTACCTTTCCGGTATTTACCTGCATTTATCCACAATAGCGAAAAAGAATTAACAATACCGCTATACGCATACAACGCACAGCAGCCTTGGGCTGAAAAGTAAGGAACGTGGATTACCACTGCTCCGTCTTTCTAACGATGCCCAAGACAATTTTGCTAATACCTTTATGTCAGTACTTTCCATGCCTGTTCTTACCGGAATTCCCTCAATCGCCCGGGGAAAGCCCTAAAGGTAGCATCCTCAACCATCAAGTTAAATACATTGCAAGAAAAGGACAGTTCTTGCTTAGACACAGTCGCAGTAACATCGCTCTCATGCGCCCACTGTTACTTGCACATTTCTGAATAAACGATACTCGGAAATCAAATCGGCAACTCGCTTAACATCGCCATGATAATTTTAACCGAATAGTTATTATTTATTTATTTTTTGAAACAACGGGCAAAAGACCCTCTGTATATAATCACGATTATTTAAGTGTACAAAAGTTTATATACAAAAAAAGAAACGCAAGAGAAAAACAGCGCATAGTACAATAGTTAATAGTAGACGGCTATCGAAGACTTTAACATTCTCTTAAAAGAAGAGAGGTTAATACAATTTTTTAAAGTAAACGAAAGATTATTCCAAAGTCTTCGTAACCTATTTGTGGTAGAATTAAATTGTAAGATATGCATCTTTGCTGAAATAAATTGATAACATGTTGACTATTTATATTAGAATATAATACTTTTCGAGTAAAAAGAATGCCACTATAATTATATAGAGATTTAATAGTAGGAATATTCAGTGAGGCTATTAATAATTATTTTTTGTTTACGTGATTGACAGTCAGGAGGAGACAGAACTAGCTGTTCAAGCGACGTTATGGCTCCATTAAAAGTGGACACAAGTAGCAATGTTACTGGCGAAGGGCCTCCAACGCCAACGCACTCTGAAACTCAGGATTGCATCGACGTTCGGAAGTGTAAGTTGTTTCGAATTCTTTTTTTTAATTAACTAAATAAGTTGTATTAACAGTTTTCTAAAATCGCTTCATCGCGCCAATCTGTCTATTACTGTCGCTTTATTTACAAGAGGATTTTCGACTTGTTTATTTGATTGTCGTATGATATATATATATTTTTAATTGCATGCATATACCTTTACAAAATCCTTCAATATTTTTTGTCATAAGAAAATATAAAATATTGATCTACCGTAATCTATCACATCAATCGTACTAAAAGTTATGGAATATTGATCGTGCCAATCTTGTAACGCGTTTTCCTTTTTTTTTCATTGAAAAATTAAAAAAAAAAGTATTCATCTAACAATTTATATGAACAATCTAATCATGCAATGTATTTTTTGACCAACAGTGAACAGTCCTGGGAGCACGAATAGCGGTGTACAAGGTATAAGTTCCCTACAGAGTATAAGTACTTTGGGCACCTTGGGGAGCTTGGGCAATGGTGGAGGTCTCCAGGCGTTATCCCGGGTGCAACCGCCCCTCACACCTTCATTGACACCCTCACTCGCCAACCATTATCGGGAGGATCTGACGCAACACGTGCGCGCCTTCCCTGCGGATATCCTCGAGAAACAGGTAATGAGAAATAGTTTTTTATCTTAATTTTTATTATTTTTCCTTTTATGCCCGATTGATAAGTTTTATGAAAAATTGTATCGGGATTGCTCTAGAGATTTTATCGACTAATTGTTCTACATAGCTGGTGTCAATGTGAAAATGCAATTTCTTCAATTAATCGACCTCGATTTAGAAATGATGTCAGGCTACGTAATGAAATTTTAACTTACTGCTGCGTCGTTTCATTTGTCGTTAAATAACGTGCATAATAATTTTTGAGCCTATAGTAAAATAAAAATGTATCATTAATTATATAAAAGAAAACAAAAATTTGAGGTGTAAACAACTTTATAATTATTTTGTTATTAAATCTTACTTCAAGGCGCAAAAACTAAGTGAAGAAGCACATACAATGGGCAGTCTACAGTGCACGCGAGTATCGGCGGAACTGAAGACTGCTCGCTCGATAGTGAGGCTGACAGAAATACAAGCAACCCTACAGGAACAAAGGTTTGTAATTTCTTTTTTTTTCCTTTTAAATTTATTTAATTTATATTCTATAAACGATTTTTTTGGCTGAACATTAAATTATGTATAAGTACAAACTTTTACTTTTAAAATTACCATAGTATACATCAAATGTACATTGATAAATTTATAACGAAAGTGTAAAAAAGTATTAAAAAAGATTTTGACCATATGTAATATTTTTTATTTTCAGGATATTGTTTCTTCGTCAACAAATTCAGACGTTAGAGGAGCTGAAATCCCAAAATTCCTTCATGTCTGATAATTCTTAGTGTAAGAGACTTTATAAAAAGTAATGATAATGATAATAATAATTACGAGCTATAATTAATTCATGCAAACAGAAAAAAAATAAAACATACTTATTAATATTCTCATTAATATTGAATAATTAAGATTGTACCTAAATTATAATATCATGAAATAGAAGTGATATACATAGTGAATGATTGGTGGGGCTATTACCCAGAGAGGAGGCCAATCGAGTCTTATTACTGATAATTAGTGAATGTACCTCCCTGGGTTACACGGGGCCTATTTCAATCGAAAACACTCGTGATGAATGCAAAAAAGAGAAAAAAAAATAAAGAAGGAAGAAAAAAGCAAACGCATACACACACACTTGCGCGCGCAACACTCGCACTAAGTGACTAGAGAGAGATAACAAAAAAAAAGTAAAAAGTTATAAACTTTATCAGTTTGATTCGACATGTATTTCAACAATGAATTGTATATTTGAACTGTTCACGATTGTCTTGTATTACCTATGTTGTACGTGTCAATGTTTCATATCCCTATGCGACAAAGCGGCATTTTAAACTAGTTCGAACGGTTTTGTTGTAAATCTCGGAATAAAAATTCATGCCACAAAGTTTTAAAAAAATCACGGTTCTTTTACTTGAACATTATCTGCTTCTTCTTCCAGTCATCTTCCTTAGATTCTGTTACTTCGTGTACAGTGATATTATCTTTGTACCGAGCTAATAAGAAAAAACCTTTTGTTGTAATATGTATATATGTTAATGCTATTCTTTCGATGTTTTAACAAATATACTAAAAAATGTAGCACCAAGGACCGACGCTGAAATTTCTAAATTCTTACTTTTGCATTGCACTTTTATAAACATTAGTGATCTTGTAAAAGTAATTTATAATATACATTTTTGTAAATACACACGTATGTAATTATTTATTCCATAATAATTTTAAGAAAATATCACAAAAATTATAATTTAATTCTTTTTATAATTTTCTGTCTCACATTGACATTAAAAATGCTATTATTTTTATGTAATAAAAATATTAAAGTGTGTTGTGTAAATTATTTGAATATCAATTATTGTGTGAATAGGTTTAGTGTCATCTCGTATGGGAATATTTGGATAACTGAAAAAAAATGGATGTGCTGGGTCGATTGGAATGGAACAAGAAATTCTCTTACCAAAAAATCAGCCATCTTAGCCATTGTTTATTACAACGAACATTTTTTTTACATCTTTAAATTACATACTCAGCATGTTTTTAGGGTATGATCCAAAGAATTTCAGCACTATGCTTCTTATTAAGTTCATTTTTACACTATATTACAAAATGTTGTTTGCGTCGACAATAAAAACAGCAATAAGAAAATAGGAAAAATTAAAGAGATAAAAGGAAAATGAGATTACATGATACGTCGCAGAGGACCTAAAAATTCTTTGGCTCAGACCTCTGTATGCCTTCCTAAACGTCTTCAGGATCCAAGAAAAGAATAAAGAAATTATTAAGAAACAACGCAATATCGCTTTCATTTTCTTAGTACTTCTCGTATACGCTACATAGAGGATAATATAATTGTTATCGATACAGAGGAGAATATCAAGGATAAATTGTTAGAAATAACATTCGACTTGAACCTATTTGAAGGTAGTTTTGAGCATCTTTTTTCATTTTATAAAAATCATGTTGCTTTACTATTAAAAGCAATTTTTACATAACAGTACTTAATACTTGCATTTTTATAACGAAATGCTTCAATAAATTAGGGTTTAAATAAAAAAAGATATCTGACTATTATTAACAAAAATAACACATTTGTAGATACTTTAAAATAAATAAAATCATATTAAAATTTCATTAAAAAACATAGTAAAGCTGTTAAATCAATTATTCTTTTAACCATAATCAAAGTCGTACAAATTGATACAAGTAACAAGAACAAATTTTTTTATTGTGAAAACCCAACGTCTATATCTTTACACATCTGCAAGTTTTCTCTAAAGAATACACTTTAACGTGTAAAAACGGAAAAAGTCGCGTTCAACATTAACTAAATAAAGTTTTATAACGAATAAAAAAGAAAATTCATTTTTAAACCAACGGAATTAAAACGAAAAGATGCTCAATACTCGATTCAAACGTCGAAAGGGCCGTTGCTGTTGGTTTTGTTTACGTTTTCCTAACTATAATCGCGACTTTTATATCGAAAATCCCGTGGCGATCGAAACGGTTTACAATGTTTAGCTGCTACGAATAAGTTGTGCCCCGTATGGTACTACTTGTCTCGCTGCTACAACACAGGCCTCCAAAGAAAAATCACACATTCTTTCCACTTCCGCTTTTTTATACGTACTCACGCCACACACATATTCATTGTATACGCACGCACGCACGTTTCGATCGTTTATTTGTGTAATATACGCTGCTATACAAAGGGAAAAATTATGTACGCTCTCGCAATTCGCCGGTACATACTTGCGCATCGTCCAACTTAAGTAAAAAGAACATGTCATTTCGATAGGGAGATTCCTTGAGGACCATTCGCGGGGGGAGAAGGGAGAAAGCATGTACACGGTGAACATTCTCTCTCGATTCGCTTTGCTTAGTTAACGCTTTATACTTTTTTTCTATTTTATTTCTTTAAATATTGGTACAGTCAGTCATTGGAATTAGTCGTTTATAAGAAAAAATTCTCTCGCCGCTCTTTTCGTCGTCTTTAGTTTTTATTTTTTTTCTCTTTTAAAATACCTATGATTTTTTTTTTGTTAAAACTTTTTTTTATTCAGTTATTCTGTTATACGCTCTCGCACAAGATTTCAATCATCGTTTTTTTTTTATTCCTTTGTTATAGCAAAAAACGTTCAATTTAAGTAGACTAAGGTGATACGATAAGGCCTCAGATTATGTGATTACCGGATCGGGTATGTTTTCTTTTACAAATCGTCCTCTTTTTTTTTTAAAGTCGCAGGATCTTCGACGTTCAATGGTCAATTCATTTAAGATTTTTTTTAGTGTAAAAAATTTGACAGTTTCATCCTTTTCTCTACAAAATCATTCGTTTCCAATTTTAATATAATGTTTGTGTTAAGCATTTTGACAGATTTTTTTGTTAAGGCAATACGAGAAATGTACGTTACAGTGATTCCGCTAAAGACAAAATGAGCAGAAATAATGTTTATCGATGTAGTTTTTTAAATACCTATAAATTATTTATAAAAAATATATATGTAAATTATAGTTGAATAGTTAATGTTATTCGTTTGTAACATAGTGTTTAGAATTAAAAAGTTCAAAAATAAAAAAAAAATTTAATACCACAAAAAATTTGTAAACAAGTAACATGGTTTCCAACAAAGAATTTTTTAATCACAGATCGAACTGACAGAAATGAACAGGAAAAATATATATATGTGATTATTTCACAACTGCAAGGCAAGATCCTGCACTACCTGGCGTTGGTATTTCGTTCTCTTTTTCTCTCTTTCTTTATTTCAGTCTGTTTAAACGTCATCATTATTCGTCGCATCCCTCGGTAAGTATTTCTCGCATTGAGTACGCATCGTGAAAAAAATGCTACAAAAAACAATCTCGCAATTTGACTCGTTTACACGTATTTATTTTTTTCTCTTAAGGCCCACACGAGCGCAAGTTACACTCACTCATTTCATTTTTATCGTTAGCCGGCATCGAGATTTTCCTTTATTTAAGAGAAATCGCCTGCTCGTTGTTGGCAGTTGTATATTTAAATATTTTTATTTTCCGAAGAGACGAGACACACAGCCAAGACACAGAGAATGTTCACGGTATTTTTTTTTCTTTACCTTTATATGTATTTAAATATTTATAAGGTAGCAGCAGAGTAGATATGACTCACTTTTGCCCCTACTTCAATAAGTTTGTTTTTTTTTCTCTCTTTTAAATACCATCGTACATTGAGCAGAGTACCATTAACATTTTGTAAACTCATTTTATTTCACTTTTTCGTTTTTTTTTCATATTTTTTTGTTATAATTATCACCATTATTTTCACCTATTACGTTACACAAAATAAAATAATTTCCTTTATTCAAAAGCTCGACGAGTTCAATAGTATATAGTTAAAAATTACACGAAACAAGAGTCAATGAGCTTATTCTCCTATTTTATACGTTTAACGCAATTACATCGCGTCACGTAAAAGAAATTTGCGTCTATAAAAAAATAACAAGTAGGATTTTTTCTTCATATCTATCATTTCGTTCACTAAAACGTTATCAATAAAGCGTAACATAAAAAAAGATTTTCTTTTTCGATCTCTGAAACTCTTGATTCTGCGCTTTATAATGATTTGCTTTCTATTTTTAAACTTTTATTAAATACGATCCTTGATGTTTCCTCCATTTCTATAAAACAGAAAATCTTAATTTTCGAGAATATACTATAGCATAAAGACTATATTGCATTGGAGGTTTTCTTCTCTTTTCTCCGTCTTTTCTTAATAAAGAACTTTACAAACGCGAATAGAATGAATCGATTCAAATTCTCTCTGTAAGATCTGATCGTCACTCGATTCGCATTTCGAAAATTGATAATGCAAGCCGAGAGCTACAAAAATATGTATCATTTATAAACAATTTTTTTCAATGAATTGTTTCTAGCTAATTTTAACTTTAATTTTGGTATATTATTAGTTGCCGTTATACTTGAATAGTAAATTTTACTTTATATATTACTAATATTACAAAATATTTTTTTAATTCATTTTGTGAAACCTACTTTTTTCAAAAAATTATCTTCGTCCATGATACGTATCTTTTCATTTTAAATTATCTAAAATAAACTTAATCGAGTTCTTCATAGAATTGATTTTTACAAACTAAGTCAAAGCTATTTTTTTCGAAAGACTGCACCATACAAAAGCTATGGTTAAAAAATGTACAGTATATTCAAGTCGCTAGAAACACTTCGAATTTTTAATTATGAAATAATGCTCGCGTTCTAAAAGCGAAAGTCAAGTGTATACTCTCTCATTACGAAACGCGTAAACATTAAACTTCTTAGACGCAGCCCTCGGCAAGCATATGTACAACGTTAATGATAATCGATTCCCTTATATATCCTAAGTTTTACAAATTACACGACGAATTAGACACGCCATGTTCGTCCTCCTTTCTTTTTCTCTCTCGTACGTTCTACCTCACTCTCTCTCTCACACACACGCATTCTTTATACCTCGTCGAATCGGTTCGAGTAATTATGCTGCGAGTACAATGGCACGCTCTTTGCAGTTCACAGTAATTAACATTACCAGGGGGGAGGTCAGAAGGGGAGAGGGGAGAGAATAAATGAAATTCGTTTTCGCAGTCTCCATTGTATGTAATATGCACTTTTTGTTTATACAGTTCGCGGTGTGTTAAACGAGGCGAATCGAAACTTTATAAAGTTATATTACGCGCACGTGTTTTCGTTTGTATTTTATATACCGGATCCCGGAAGATTGAGTCTTTTTCATTGGGTTAATGTTGATTGTTGCGTCACTGCTTTTGTCGACCGTTGACTTTTCTTTTTAAATATATAAGGTTGCATGAAGAAAGCTGCACGAAGATTCAATTATTTATACATGTACATATATATAACAAGAAATATAGAGCAACAATGCAATTAACAGATCGTCGCCGTCGTAGTTTATTATTTAACCCGTCATTGATGATGATGACTATACAGGAAATTTTTCATTTTTTTTTTCATCCTCCTTATGCCTTTTTAATTGTTACCGATACAATTATACAAAGAAAAGAAAAACTAAAATAATAATATAAGTTTGAGTTTCTATCAGTTCGAAATTCCGAGTTGGGGCATAAAACTTACTTTTCAAAATCAAACAACTTTTACTTATATCTGGGAAGACATTTTATTTAAAAGACAATTTTTCATTTTCAATAACCAGAAAATACGTCTCGAAATCTCGAAATGATTATAAAAAAATATTTAACAGTGTTTTTCTATTTCGAAATTTGTCAATTTCCCTTTTCAAATGTTGGGCAATTTATCGCACGATATATATATATATATATATATATATATATATATATATATATTACCATGTCATTGTGTATTTGAGAATGTAAAGAATTCGTTTAAGAAATAAAAAGAAAGAAGAAGCTATAGTCGTTATGAAATTCCGTTAAAGACTCACTCTCTAATTGTTTTCCATATCACGCGCGCTGCATAAGAATCGCGCCAGCTAAATATTAGCCGCACGCGCCCGTCATCGACACTGCCATTGCACGTTAGCTAACTACTTGTCGTCCTTACCGGGACTTCTAAAAACTCATATATGTGCGCTTATCGCTTCTGACAATCGCTAATTAGGAATAAAGTTAAATCATCCTACTGTAGGTTTTTTCATCTGTGTCCGTACCGTTTAAGTGGATAAGTTCGCGAAGTACGAAAAAA
This sequence comes from Torymus tubicola, assembly GCA_035583055.1. NCBI lineage: Eukaryota > Metazoa > Arthropoda > Insecta > Hymenoptera > Torymidae > Torymus > Torymus tubicola. Next base: position 6,739,637 of record JAWWEQ010000001.1, read on the forward strand.
TAATGCGCAAAACTTGATTTTATGCAAGTTTATTCGAGAACGACCGAAATTAATAATATTATATTATGACTGTACATTTATTTTTTTAGAAGTCCCGCTGAAAATTATAATAAATCGCTAAATAATCATCCCGCTCGTTACACTCTTACTTCTCTATCATTATCTTCCTTCACTGATCACCCATTCCCTGACAATAAAACACTTAGCACTATCTACGGATTTCCTTAATTCTTCGTAATAATATTTATAATATATATGCGTGTGTAACATATATATAAACCTAACAAAATGGCATTCAGTTTTATTATAAGTTATCTTCATTCTGGCATTCCGTATAAAAAAAATATACAATTTCGATTACACATTGGAAATATTTCTGTAACCGTGACTTTGTACTCGTCCGAATGCCATTTTCTTTTCTCCTGTACTTTTATCACCCCTAAATTCTCTCACGCATTCTCTCACGCTCTCTCTCTCTCTTTCTCACTTTATATATATTACAAGTATCGCTGTTGGCGAGTGCTACGGTAAATGACGCTCGTAGGACCGACCAACAGTATCCTATCTAAAATATAATGTTAGAACTTTTTTTTAATATATTTCAAAGAAGACTAAGTGTAGTGGGATAAATCCTCGACAATATATATAGTCGTAGTAGCAATGAACGCCGAAATTCGCAACGCGTTCGCCGAAAAAAGATTCTATCGTGTCGTTGCAACATCATCGCAAGATGCAAATATTTCATTATTAATAATCATCTTTTCTCTTTAAAGAGTAGTAAAAAACAATCTTATTTAAAAGCTCAAGTTTACGAATCTTTTTTCGCGATTTTACACGAGGCGTCACCGCAGTTTTTTCTTCTTTTCTCTTTCACTCCTCTCTATTAAATTTATCACTTTTCTTTCCATCTTTTTTTTTTCATCTTTTGCAACTAGAGAATGTCCAATTGAAAAAAAAATATAGAACATTACTGCGATCACAGATTAGTTAGTCGTAGTCAAGCATATATATTCGAGAAAAGACAAAAGACGGAGATATATAATTCTGCTTCGCTAATTGTTCTTGTGCATTGTTTGCTTTTGCTAAACTCCGCGCTAAAGTCAGGAACGTCGTCGCGATCTTCAGTACTAATTCACTAAATACTTACCTGAGAGGAGAGTGACCCTTATTCATTCGCTTTATCTACTGCCCGGCCTATCGAGCATCTCTGTTGTTATCTCTCTCTCTCCCCCTCTATCTCTTGTGTGGCAATTTCATTATTTAATGTAATTAAAAAATTAAATAATTTACAAATTACAAATCATGCCCGATCGCGCACATAAACTTATATCTCTTTCACGGAGAACGCAAGTTGATACTACTCGGCCGCTCGGTTCCGAACTACACGTCGACACAGCTTTTTGTATAGACACAAAAAATAAAAGGAGAATACGATGTCCACGCGCACTAACGCAACTGTTGCCTCGTCTTCAAGGTACTGCTAACGCGTTGTACGAGCGAACGATGAGTGGTATTTTTCTTTTCCGTTATCTCTCGACTGTTAATTTTCACGTCCATGCGAATGACGAGGGTTCGTCGCAAAGAATTTCACGAGATGATGCGAGTGTCTACACCTACTGCCTAGGCATCATTCTTCTAACTGCTTTTTTGATTTTCCTTCCAGGTTGCACAGCTGCTGGTGGAGCACTGTTGAGATAAAAAGAACACGTGATTATGTCAATTGTAATTTTTCTTTATTGCTATCTTATGTAATTATAGATATTTCACATTTAAGATAAACAATTTATTGTTTATATAAAAATAATTTTTTTTAATTTTCTTTAAAAAAGGTGAGAATCTATGGTAATTGGAAGAAATTGAGATCTTTCAACTTAAAAATTCTAAGTATCAACAGCATCGGTGGTTCAGTGGTAGAATGCTCGCCTGCCACGCGGGCGGCCCGGGTTCGATTCCCGGCCGATGCAATTTTTTTTTTTTTTTTTTCTATAAAATTTATTTATTGCTTATAGAACATTATAAAAATTAGTATTTATTATTTATTTGCTTATACAAGAGTAATATTACACTATTATTCAATTATAAAAAATAAAATTTCTAAGCTTTTATTTTTTAGAACAATTAATAATAAGTACCAACAATTTCGCAGGCCGCTACCTTGGCCGACTACTGAAAAGTTAGGCAACAAAGGGCGCAGTATAAGTACTTGAATGGGTTAACGCTTAGGTGTTGAAATGACTTCTGACAAATTGATAATTACTTTTTCGGTATCTACCTATAAGCCTACTAATCCGGGAAACAGCGAAATATTTTATTTACACGTAATACCGAGGCCCATCTTAAAATCTAAGATTAATGTTACAATAACAATGAAGAAAATGACAGTCAACTAACTAATTAGCAGTCAATAAAGTGCTGGCAGTTTATATCTTATGTTAAAAATTTATTAAAAATAAGTCATAAAAACAAATTTAAAATTTTTTTTACGTAAACTAAAAATAGTAAAATACTATAAAATCATTGTCAGTCATGTAGAAGAGAATAGGTCATGTGTTAGCTACTCATACAAACCGTCAAAATAACGTTTAAAGTAAAATAATAGTAGCAAAGCTAAAATTTTAAGTGTATTAACATAATTATATAAAACAAGAAAATCATTGTCAGCTAAGGGCATATGGTTGATGCTTCCATTGAAACAATTAAAGATGCATAAAGAAATGATGTAAATGGTGTTAAAGAATTTTCCATAAGAACTGTTCAACCTTCCATTTTAAAAAAAAAAAAAAAGTTTCCCATATTTTCAAATACAACTTCACAAATCTAGAGTCATCTGAATTCTGCACATTGTTAATTTAATTATACTTGTATAAACAACCATTTATTATTATAAAAAAAAAACATTAAATAACAATGGCGGTCCGGGAAAAAGTAATGTATTTGTTTATTGATAGAACTGGACATTTCATAGAATCCGTTCAATATTTCAATTCGCATCTTTGTCAAAGCGTTAGTGGTATATCCAAATTTTAATAAATTTGTTAATAAAAGAGCGTGAGACCGCTCCGAAGGCAAGTATAAACGAAGCTTGAATTTCTTTATACAATTACTTTAGTCTAGTGTTAACAGATCGAAGACTATAACAATCGAAGCCTTCGATCAAGATGCACTCGACTAATAATGATTTTTAATTTTTAGAATAATGTTTCCAACTATCAAAATGTAGCTATACAGTAGATAATGAAACGTGCTGTTTGCTCTTAAGACTTGAAATTTACAGAAACATTCCAATTGAAATTATGCCAATACACCGATTTTCCCGAGATGGATTTTTTTTATTAGGATGCAGCCCATCTCGTTTGTCTATAGATTTTCCCCGCCCCAAATGTACAATCCTGAGTAAATGTGGGAAGGATTATAAAATGTTAGGCCAGTAGACTGCATGGTAACTACTATATATATACATAATTTTTTTAAATTAATAAAAAATAATAATATATTAATACTTACTTGAATGCCGTTGGTGCGCCGCTACCAGCAGTGAAATTAAATCTTGGCTGGGCATTGGGATCGAAGGTAGGAGCCGGTGCGTTAAAGTTGAAGCCACCAGAAGAAGCTGGATTAGGCTGTAAAGAAAATTAATATTTATATAGCGCAAAATTCAGGCAAAATATTCTTATAATCGCATGAGATATTATTGAAAACCGTCATATGAATCGTTGATGAATATAAATAAATAGAAACATTCTTAAATTTCATGAGTAATTATTAAAAATACTTTTATAGAGACAAACTTTTCTTGTTTTCATTTAACAAGCACTTTCAACTTACACTGCCAAAATTGAATGCGTTGGGCACGCTGGTGTTGCTGAAGTTGAATCCACCGGTAGCCGGCGCGGGCGAGGCTGTGCCGGGATACGCCGGAGGCTGGCCAGTCGGTTGTGCGCTCGGCGCGTTGAACATCGGCGTCGTCGCTGGAACCTGACCAAAGCCACTGGTAGCTGTGGCATTTGGTTTAGGTGCATTAAACGTGAAGCTTGGTGTGGCAGCAACGGCCGAAGCTGCGGGTGGCGCCGCAGCTGCAGCGCCAAACGTTCCAGCACCAAAACCGGTGCCTACTGTCTGGTTTGTGCTACTGGATGCACCGAATGAGAAAAGTGCCTTTTGGTCCGTAGCAGGTGCCGTGGCCGTGGCATTCGAGCCTGCCGAGAAGTTAAATCCACCCGTGGTTGGAGCTGCCGTTGATTGTGAAGATTGGCCAAAGGTGAAGAGACCTACGGAACGGAAGAATCAAAATATAATGTTTTAATACGCGCGCGCGCGCGTGTGTGTATATATATGAATTAATAAAAAAAAGTTATAACGAATTTTTCAATGAATATAATGTTCTTTTCTTATTTTAAGGAGATCTGAAATACCAACAGGGTCTCTGTCTTATCGATGACAAGATCTTGATTTTTTAGTAATTGTTATAAGACAATCTGTTGGAAATAAAACACAATTTCTTTTCTTTCTTGCATTGATAATCATTCATGAAATTGGTATTATAATTTCTAAGACAAAAGATCAAATTCATAAAACTCGTGAAAATAATAAAAATAAAGTTATGTTTTTATTTATTTAATATTACATTATATATTGTTATGCATAATTAGTTTTCTTATAATTTGAAATTAGTATACATTCCGATACTAGTGCAAGAAAATGATTTTTATTAATATAAACATTAAAAAATAACTCATTTTTCTCATTGTCAATAGTGAGTATCAAAAAATATATTTTAAATAAGCAAAACTAGAATATCATTGCTTTTTGTAATAATACATTCTACCATCTTGCAATTTCAAATCAATTTTTCAAAAAATCCAAGAATTTAATTAAAAAGAAATGTCTGACTCAGTTGTGAATTGTTGTTTAAATTCAAAATATTAAAATGAGCTTAGAGTCATCATTACCTGGAGTCGGAGCTGGCGTAGTCTCTGGTGGTTTGGTCGTGGAGAATATACTGGGCGTCGCGTTCGTTCCAAACGTTGACGGTGTGTTACCGGTGCCAAAGACGCTCGTCGCTGAACCGAACGGTGAAGCCGTACTTGACGCTGGGGCTGGCGATCCGAAAGCTGATGCCGATGTTACCGATGGAAATCCACTTGGTTTGCTATCTGTTGCGGCTCCGAACGCAGGCAACTTATTTTCCGTTGGTTTGCTAGGTTCTGGAGTGCCAAAAAGTAGAGGTTTGTTTGGTTCAACAGCCGGAGCTGCTGGGCTAGCGGTCGCGCCCATGTTACCAAATAGCGATGTTGTTGCTTGATTTCTGAAATTCAATTATTGATGTTAACGTTTGATTTTATTTAGTTTAAAATAATAAAACATATTCGAGTAGACTTACGGTTGACTACCCAATGCTGACGTCGTCGCAGGACTACCAAAGTTCAACACAGGTGCCTTGTTCTCTGTCTGTTGTGCTGGTGTTGTCTCCGCGGGCTTACCGAAGGAGAATGTGGGCTTAGGCGCAGCAGGCGAGCCAAATGATGGCAGCGGTGCCGTGCTATTGATGCTCTTCGCTTGTCCTGTGAATGTGAACAATGAAGTTCCATTCGTAGGAACCGCACTCGTGCTACTGCTGGTTGTGGATGCGGTTGTAGTGCCGAATGAGAATGTTGGCGTTGCTGTGGGTTTCGGTGCTTCCGTAGACGCTGCTGGCGTACCGAAGGATATCGCGGACTTGGGAACTTCTGCTGGTTTCACCTCCTCTTTCTTCTGAGACTCTTTTGGTTGCAAATCGATTACGGGTTTTGGGGAACCGAATGAGAAGTTACCAGTCGCTAACGTGCTCGTGGTGGTTACTGGTTTGGAGATATTGTCGGTTGTTACATCTGAAATTAAAAATGTAAATATTTAGAACAGTAGATTCATTCAATGTACATTAACATCATCTGTGTTACTTTGTGAGGATGCTGGACTCTTACAAAGCAAGAAATATAAAATCTTATATTCACAGTAAATTATAAAATATCATTTTACTCTATACGTACTTTAACTGTAATTTATTACGTGATATGAATATCGTTATTGCAATTGGATACAGGTCGCTACAATACATTTTGTATCAAACCAAGCGCCAACTAAACTTTCAATAATCAATTACCTTTATTAGCTTGTGTGGTAGTAGCTGCAGGAGCACCGAACGAGAATCCAGCTTCGATCGGCTTCACATCGCTTTTTTCCTTTTCCTTATTATCCGTGGAAGGTGGTGATCCAAAGACAAATCCAGCCGAAGCTGGTTTTATATCACTTTTAGCTGGTGTGCCGAATGCGAAGGTCGCTGTGGTAGCAGGCTTCTTTTCTGTTTCTTTATCTTTTGTCTCCGCAGGTTTGGCACCGAACTGGAACGTGGCCGCTGCTGCCACAGCCTCCTTAGGCTTGATTCCGAAACTGGGCAGTTTTGTTGCTTCGTTACTCTCTTTGCTCTTATCCGCACTGGGCACACCAAAGCTGAAACCAGTAGTTATCGACGTCTGGCTGCCGGTACTACCACCAAAGGTAAATCCGTTTGTTTTTGGTAGACTCGACGTAGACGACGACGCAGATCCGGCAGCATCTTCAGCTTTATCGATGCCAAATTTGAAGCTTCCAGCGTTCGCCGGCATGTCGACCTTGAACTGTAGGTTCGAGCTGGACTTAGCAACCTCGCCACCAGCTTTCGGCGTCTCGCAAGCGATGCATTTAGTAGCGTCGGACTTGTTTGATATCATGCAGGCATCGCACGTCCAGGATCCTTCAGGTTTTTTAAATTTGTCACCAAAGCCACTGAAACTAGAACTTGTCAAGGTACTACTGCTGCTGAGGCTGCTCGTGGTGGTTGTTGGTTTAGCAGTGGCACCAGGTTTTGGTGTCTCGCAAGCGGCGCACTTGCTCGTCTCTGCTTTGTTCTGGACCATGCAAACGTCACAGGACCACGAGCCCTCGGGTTTCTTGAACTTGTCGCCGAAGCCGGAAGTGATTGTAGCTGTGACCGGTGTACTCGTTACTGTACGCTTTGGACTAATGTTTACGGAGCCGGGTTTGACGGTGTTGCAGCACGGACAGGTCGTGACTGTGTCGACATTACGTACCATGCAGCAGGGACACTCCCAAGAACTCTTAGCTGGTTTGAACGCATTCAAAGGCGAGGCCGATGATGCATCATTGCTTGGTTTTGTTGATGTTGCCGTCGTCGTTGTTGATGTTTTAATAGTGCTGGGTGTGGTATTAGCTGTAGTGACCGTTTCGACTTTCGGTTTCTCGCTGCCGAAACTTGGTATTGTGGAGTTGAACACGTTCGTCTTCGAGGACGATGTTGATTGTGCGGTAATGGATTTACCAAAAATGTTCGAAGATGTATTACCGAAAATGTTCGTGTTCGATTTGGTAATCTTGGAATCTTCATTAGATTCTGCGTTGAACTTTTTCTTACTATCTTTGTTGCTATCGCTTGGAGATTCTATAATCTCAATATCAGAGTCATCATCGGGTTTGCTACTCTTGCACGCAATGCAATGCGTTTCGCTGTTATTATTTTTTATAAGACATTCACTGCACTCCCAAACGTTCGACGACTCATTTTGCACGACTGGCTTCTTTGAGAAGAAGTCCATTACACTGCCTGACTTGAGTTCGCTGGCGACTTTCGGTCCTTTTGGTGGCTCCTCCTCCTTCACGGGCTTGGACTTCTCCTTGGGTTTCAGACTTGTCTGTGAGGGTCCGGCCCAGATGAAGTTGGGGAATGAAGGCGTGCTCGTCAACGAATCGTTTGAATTTACGCTCAGTGTTTTCGATAGCTCGTGCGAATCATTCATGGAAGGTGAGGATATTGTGTTTGCTTTGCTTGGTGAAATTGGTTTGCTGAAGGTGAAATTATTGATGGACTCTAAACTCTTCGCACCATCAGTTAGTTTGATAGGACTAGCGAATTTGAACGGGTTGTCTTTGTCTGATGGAGACATTGGAGAGGACGGTGGTTGATGTTGCTTCGTTGGAGAACTGAAAATGCTAGGCTTCGTGCTCTGCGGTAACGAGATATCGAAACGTGGAAGGCTGGATATCGGCAGAGGCACCGATGGTAAATTTAGGGCTTCAACTGTCTCTTGTTCTTCAAGGTTCGTTTTCTTCTTGGCTTTCAGTGGAGCACTACGTTTTGGTTCTGGCTCGACTTCCGTTCTATAAAAAAAAAGTAAAATCATCAATATCCCCGAATAATGATTAATAGAAAAAATAATGTCTTTACAAGTAAAAATTTTTTCAAAGTATTACATTGTAGATATTAAACTCAATAACATAGTTTCACGTAGAAGCTTTTGCTAATACTAACAATTATTAACTTATAACGACAACAATAACAGAGAAACCATCAACTTCTCAGATTAAAATATTGATTTTTGATAACTAATATTTTTCAATTTGATTTAATTTTTCACAACATAAAGTTTATAGGAAAATTCATTCAAAATGTCAAAGGCTAGGTAAATATAATTTACCATAAAACATTAAAAGCTCTGCTCACCGTATGTGATATTCTGAGGTGGAAGGTGCAGCTGGCACGCTTCTCGCGCTCATGATTTTGCGCGCGTTGACGGTTGTGTTCTGCAACTTCTGTCGTCTGCGTATCTTGAGGAGATCCGGCACTGTGGGCACTGTAAGCTCTCGCGTAAGGTGCCTCAAACCGACACGTGGCGTTGTGTTTGATTCATCTTCACGTGCCCGTTTACGATTAGCGAGCGGCGATGCTAACATGCTCGTGGTCGACTGATTTAAAGCCGACAAGTTACGCACTGGCATCTTCTTCGCGTCCGAAAGCGGCGAGGAAAACTGTTCAAGGGCCTCGAGGATTCGTCGAGCCGTCTGGCTCATACCAGAGTGGTCGATCGTCGAGGACTCACTTGCTGATGGGTTTACCTGCACGCTTGCGCGTTTCGGAGCATTTAAATGATACTAGAAGGAAAAAAAGCGATGCATTAGTCATGTGAAATTTAAGTAAAATGGGTATCGGGAAATATTTGGAGAATGGTAAGTCAATTTTGTTAACTTACATTTGATGGTTCAGTTAAAAGACTGCTACCTCTTCTGTAAAGGTTAGCAGCATTTGCTCCACCAAACATTGTGGGACCAGTGTAGAATGGTGATGATAACGAAGCTGATCGTTCTAAGGTATTATTCACAACTGATGGATTAAAGCTTGGTCTTCTACTACTTAAGGTTTCTCTGTTGCTGCTGTCTAGGAACAGTTGTCGTGGTGATTGCAAGTGGTTAGCTGAAAAGATTAAAAAGTATTACATTTATTGATTTTACTCAATAATTGAAGTTACTATTGTGCATATTATCAAGAGAGTTCAAAGAGAATTTAATTTTTATTTTAATGGCTCTTTAAGAAAAATACAATAGAAATGGTTTATATATGTTGTTCAAATATTGTAACAATATAACAAAATAACAATAATGAAATTACTTAAATGTTTGACTAATAACAGTAATTCCATTAGTTAGAAAACACTTACTGAAACTGAATTTATCATCTGTGTATCTTCGCTTACTGCCGAAAGGTGAATTATAATTGGAGGTTGAAGGTGCTTCTTGTCTATTATTTTGAGGAACCAAAGAACTACACCCACTTGTGCTTTCACTTGATTCGGAGTGGTCATCCCTTCCGTTTGTTGCTCCATTGTTATTCTGTTCCGGCATCATTACATTTAACCCCTGTCGTGTGTCAGATTTTTGTGTATTTAATGGATATGCTGGAGTTGAAGATACAAAGCGAGGTAACCTTGTTCCTGGGGGTTCTAAAAAATCTTGGGTCTAAAATAAAAAGATTGATTATTAATTAAATATGAATACAGCATAGTTTTTACGGATTTCAAGAGATATTTTTTAAAACTCTAGTTTGAAATTTTATAAAGGTTAACTCAAATTATTTGGCTTCCTCAAAGAGAAAGTTTTTTTTACTAAAACTATGCTAAACTTACAGTCTCATTGTGATTTGAGAAACGTTCTTTAGAAGGCTCTGCTTCATTGGCTACATTTTTCCTCCTAGGTTTAATTGCAAATGTGCCAGGAGGGTGTATCACATCCATGCGTATACGAGGTCGCTTCAATGGTGGTGGTTGTGACTGTTGTTCTTCATATGCCTCACATTCTGGATTATCTACTTCAGTGGTTTGTGGTTCCTCTTGCGAGTTATTAAACCACTTGCTGATCCAAGATGGTTGCGGTATAAAATCAGTCACTTTTGTTGCCACTTTTTTAACAAATGACTGCAACAATATTAAAGTATGATAATATAATTTTGCAAAGATAGTAAAACAATTTCTTTTATTAGTTAACAAAAAATTTAAACTTTATAATATAACTAATTAGTTCTAAATTATGTTAGTAGTTATGTAAATAATATTGGAATACATATTTTAGATCTTCAATTCTTTATAAAGTGACATCAGCATTATTGGACTAAGAATTTATCATTCAAAGAAATTTTTATAGTTAATATATACATATATATGTATATCAAAATTCTTAATTTATAAAGATTTCAGGATCAATAAGTGTATAAATTCATTATTTCAAATGTGAAATCAATAGTTCTAGATCCAAATACTATTCATATTTATCAACCCCGCATAATTTGAGTATAACACAGTTCTTAATCCTTATTGAAGTTTATTCATAAGAAACTGAAACTCATCAATAAAATACTTCATTTCCAGCTGTCCTACAATGACTTCATCATACAGCTTAGCTCTTATCGCTCATTGACACCTTGTCAACATTGAAAACAAGCTCAACCAATAAACTTTGTTTTCAACAGCGCTTTACATCTTATCAATTCTATTGCAGCAAAGTCAACTACCTTTGAGTATCCGGAAAAATGATTAAGATCGAGTTCGAATGTACTGATAAGTAGCGCCAGGAATCATCAACCATGACATTCCTCAACTTATCAGCAAGACAGAGCACAGCGAATCAGCACTCCAGAGTTCACTGACTAGAATTCCCATTCGATCACTCAGCTTTTTCCCTCTTTCTCTCCATCGATACTGCAATCAATGATACTTGCACACATCTATACCTCTCTTTCACTCTCTCTCTCACACACACACACACATATACACGTGAAATATGTTTCTCATGCACGTCCACATGTGCGTCAGCACACGGGCAACCACACGTTCGTTCACACGCAGCATCTCACTGGCGCCTTGCTCCAGAATCCGCGCTCAAGGTTACTCTCCGCGCGCTATAGCTCCGTCATATTATAGCGTGTGTGAGCAGCGACAGATAGAGAGAGAGAGAGAGGGCGATAAGATTGAGGTTATACACCTTCTCCACGCGCGCGCGGGAAAGGCGCGCTATCCCGCGCGCTCACCTACACTGCACTATCTTTAGCCAGACTGTGCGCGCTATATAGCTGAGAACAATCTTTTTCACCTCCTCATCTCCTCGTCGTCATTATGATCATCGTATTTGCATGTACATAGCATACATATATATATATATATATATGCACACACTCACACACACATATATATATATATATACTCACATTGTTGGCGTCGTAGGGTTTGGAGCGTAGCTGTCGGTTTGGCTTCCCCGATGATGATGATGATGACGGCACGCGGCCATCTCCAGAGCCGCTAGCCCCATCGTCGTTGTCCTTGGCCATATCTTAGCTCCCGTTTTCACGCAACAGTGTATAGCAGCAAGCGGCCTCGTCTTACCTTCTCAATATCTCCTCCTATCCTCAGTGCGCGCGATTGAGCGCGTGCACATATAGAGAGAGAGAGAGAGAGAGAGAGAGAAAATACACACACACGCACGCACACCACGTTATAGATTATATCAAACGATTCCTAATACACTCGCACTCTCTCTCTTTTAGTAGCAGTAACGGCGACGCGATGATTCCCGCATCCCAGATTGCTACTACTACTGCTACTATACTACTTTACTACACTGTTCCGCTTTTACTCTGGTGCGCGCACGTTTTTCTAACTCTCCCCTCCAGGACGGTTGTCGTCGACGTCGTCGTAGTCCTCGCACACGCGCGTTTTATATATTATATATCTTATACGACGATGTATGTTTGTGTGTGTGTGTGTAATTGTACCCGGAAACTGCGTAACCGCGTATTATATGGCCCACACGCGCGCGCGCGATTGTGTGCGTTTAAAGCTTTTGGCTCTAATTCTTCGCACACCCGTCGTATAACATCGTCGTCGTCGACTCCGTGGTAGGTCGTCGTCGTCGTCGTGGTCGCGCGCGCACACACACGCACACTCTCGGTTCGCCGCGGGGACGGTGGAATGGAGGAAGCGCGAATATGGCGGAGTAGGTAGAGAGAGAGAGCAGCGAGCGGATGCCGCGGCGGCTCGCGATGATACTACTGCGGCGCGCGCGCGCGCGTGAAAGAGAGAGAAAGAGAAAGAGTGAATATATAGAAAGAGGTTAGGTGACGAGAAAGGGGGGAAGTTGGGTGACGGTCAGAAAAGGAGAGTATATAGTGTTCTTTTCATGCGGGAGATCGCGAGGAGGCGCGAGGAGATGGGAGATATTATTATTTTTAGAGGAAATTTGAATTGTCTGCACGCGACCGTTGGGATCGTGTAAGATTATATATGTAATATGACGCGAGTGGAGGTCGATTGAGCAAAGATTTGAATAAGATGGTTGATGTGGGCAGGATTGGAGGGGAAGTATGAATTTTAAATTGTTAAGAGATTTTTAATTGGATTTAAAAAGGTTTTAGATTTCTAGTGGCTGATTGAATAGTAATGATGTTTCTTCTGCATATATAAAAACAACGTGTTTTGTATTATCATTAAATTGACGCACATGACAGATTATTTGAACCGGCATGTCTGACTAGACATAGAATACTATCTACTGATTATGCTGAGATCATAATATGTATCTGTTAAATTAATACTTAGCAGATGTATTTATTTAGTTTTTTTTACATGTTTTCTCATAAATACGCTATTAATTTAATATCTCATAAGTAACATAAAAATAATTTTATTACAAAGATTAATTTTTTACAAGATTATAAAATAATGTTAATATTTTGTAAAAAGAACAACAATAAATTATACAATTTTAATTCAATTTATTTATGTTTGCTTTAATACTGTACTTATACATATATGATGACAAACTTAAGCAAAACATCAGCGATAACATCGTATAAGCCGGTTTTTTAGGTCTGTGTAAGTGGCGGCCTCTGTCATGGGAACTCTCTCAAGTTCAACTATCGTATAGTATAGGTAAACCTGTATTTCTGAAGAGTTTTAAATTACGACATTTAAATATAACGGTATACTTGCTGAAGGTACATATTGGATGATTTTCATATACATTTTGTAGTAGTATATACATATATAAAAGCGACGGTCGTGTACTATTATTGGTTACTGGAGATCTTTATAGTGGTGTAAGTTTTTTTAAATTAAAAAAATCAAATTGAGAAAACTTGTCTTCAGTGGGATTCAAGTATATAAAAAGTGATAAATTCAATCATTAAAGATAATTTATATATCTAAATAAAATATACTTTACAAAATTTAATTGAAGGCTATTGGAATATTCCGTAATTGCATTGTGACGATATTTTTTAGTTCAATCAATGAGATGTAATAATTTAATTATAAGGTAAATACATACTTTTTACTTGTATGCGATTTTCAAGGCCAATTTTCTGTATAAGGGATTTATCGTTATTAACTCGATGTATTATTTATGATTACAATGAAGCTATCTCGTTCAAATGACTTAAAAGTTATATGACGCTAATATGTTATAAACTTTATAAAACTATATATTGATATAAAAAATGACGATAAAACGTTATATATTACTATAAGAGTTCGGAGTTTTAGAGCAGATGCGCGAATGAAAAAAGTAGATTATAAAAAAGTTGATATATATTCTCTTAAAAAATAAGATCAAGATTTTGTGACTGAAACAGTAGCGGGTAAGTAAAGGAGATGTTAGTTAAGACTAGTGTGACTCTCCGCAAAACGTAGGGCTTTTCGTTTATATACTTATCATTTTTAGCGATTTTAAAATGCATGTAACTTTGCGCAGACCTAAACCTTTAGCCTAAATTAAAGTTCTTTTATTCTACTTTTTCGTTGAAAATGTATTGACACGTTTGGAAATATTGGTTAATCATTGGTGACTATACTTTTTTTCCTAAACAACAAGAAAAATGATTTGTCTTTAAAACGGAATTTTTTATTATAAAATTACTACAAATTAATGAAAAGTCTAGCATAAAGATTTATTTATTAAAAAAAAAAAAAAAAATTTACGTACGCCTGATAGCTAACATTAAAAGTAATTTGAATGCTCAGTAAGTAATTATATTTTTGAAAGCTGCAATACAGAGTATTTTTGGAATCTTAATATTGGTTATAATGATTGATGACTATACTTTTCGCCCATTTTTACCATGTTAAATTCTCATAAGAATAATTGATTTGTTAATATAAAAGGTTGTCACAAGACCATTTTTTTTTGTTGAAAAATTTCTCGGCTCTTTTATGAACTATATAGAAGAAAAAAATAATTAGTTCAGAGGCATGCATCCGAATTTGCTTTTCGTCGTTTTTACGACTACTTTGGAGAAAATTCTTTTCGTAGAATTCCACATATATATTTATATTATCTGTAATACTTGTATATTTTATGTATATGCACTGAGAAAAATATTTAGTACTATCAAATAAATATTTATTTGAATAGTAGTAAATAAATATTTTCTTAAAACATGTGTCCACGTACAGAATGAATGAGTGTGTGCATGAATGGCTGCGGTTACTACTGCATAGTAGTATAACGAAGCAGCAATTTAGTTTAAGTTAAATCCGGACCTGCGAACTGGGAATTTTGAATCCCACTGCAGGATTTGCGATGCTAGGTATCTCAGTATGTATCCATACTGATACTCTGTAGTAATCGACAAATGTTTTACGGCAAATTTTATGTATAACTACGCTATGTAACTCTGGATAAATCAATAAATAAATAAATAAAACAAATAAATATTTATGTACTATACTATTAATTCTAGTGCTAAAGTAGTAATAACAAATAAATATTTATTTGATTCACGAAAAATATTTATTTACTACTATTCCAATAAATAACTTTGTTCATATGTTAACTAAATAGCTTATTATTTTTAGAATTACAATGGATCGTCATACGACACGCAGCGGCCATTGGGTACTTGCAGTTTTTATTGCAGTATGGTCGTTCTCCAATGGAGTTGGTGAGTAATAATTATATTTTACCAATAAGTCAACAAAATTGTATAACAAAGTACAACAAATATATTTGCTTCTTCAGTGGCGCAAGACGTATGCACAACATCGGCGTGTTCACAAGCAGGTGACATATATATTCTTATTATAGTTTCTCTTAAATAAGTATGATTTCCATAACACAAAATATATCATTTATCGGACAGCTTCATTCATAATGAGCAACGTGGACACGACCGTAAACCCTTGCGATGATTTTTATCAATTCGCTTGTGGCAATTTCACAAGAAACGTGGTCATACCCGATGATAAACCGCTCGTCGCCTTCTACAGCAACATACGCGACAAGGTTCGCGAACAGTTGAAATTAAGTATCGAGGAACAGATAAAGGAAGATGATCCAAAGTCGTTTGAATTACTCCGATCGTATTATAATATATGTCTGAATGAAGGTAAATGATTAATTGTTTTTGCTTACACCTAGAGGAAGCTTTGTGATAGTAACAAAAAAAGTTTCTGAGATAATGTGTTAGGAATGTTATTTAACAAATTTGGAATCGAAATACACCATTTTTAGAAAATGTCCGTATGGATGTGTGTGTGTGTCCATAGTGATCATTTTTTTACATTTTGCTTCTACAGTTGGAGTCAATAATCTATTTTTGTAAAATTAATTTTTTTTCTTTTCATAGCAATTTTTTAATTTTCAAAATTTATATTTTTGACTTTTTTTTAATATTTAAACCAAATATTGTTTATATATTCTGAATTCTCCATATGTAGGATAAAATTTCTCCAATTTAAAAAAAAAAGAGTCGATAGCTACATTTCGTCATAAGTTATTGATAAAAACGTAATTTTTTGTAAATAGATTATATTTCGAAATTCAAAAAAGATATTATCATGAATATTTTTTTTGGTTATAAAAGATATTGAGTACTATATAAACTTACTAAATTTTTAGATTTTTTTATTCGTTATTTTTGGAGAAAAAAATAATTTATAAAAAAAGTGATTTTTTCGTCGTTGCATAACTAGAGTCAAATTAGCGTAATCACTTTGAAATTCTTTCTAACGGTAGATATTATACCAATCGAGACAGTTCTTTGGACAAAAGGATTGATCCATAATTTTCGGAGATATTTGAGGTTAAAATTTTATTCACTTATTTTTTAAATTGTAATTTCTCGAGAACAGCTCTATGTATTTGAATGGGATGTATAGCATTAAAAAAGAAGGAAACTATCTATATTTTCTAAAAAAAATTAATTTTCTAACTATCACGATTCTTTTGTTATTAACAAAAAAGTAAAAATTAAAAATGAAAGAAAATGAGTTTTGTATGTTCAACCATTACAAGAGTAAAATTGTCTTATTCGCTTCAAAATTCATTGTAAAGGTAGATTATTGATAGTTCTTCGCAGAGTACTTTATGCAAAATGATTAGTTCATAAATTTCAGAGATATTTAAGGTTAAAATTATTCTAGACATATTTTGAAATTCATTTTTCGAGAATGGCTATATGTACCTGAACGGGATGGGTAGCATTGGAAAGAAAATTAAAATATTTATATTTTCGAAAAAGATAAATTTTCTAGCAATTTTCTTATTCGCTTCAAAATTTATTGTAGAGGTACATTAGGTATAGCTCTCAGACGAGTTCGTTAGATAAAATTCGAAATTCAAAAAGCGATTGTTTTCCATACTTACATAAGAATTAAAATCACAAAAAAATAAATTACAAATGGAACAGTAATGTATCGCCATGAAACCATTACCAGTTAATTTTTTTTCTAAACTTCTAATTTTGTTATTTTTTTTTGTACAATTATTTTTTTCTTGTATATTATTCTAAACTTATATTAATGAATCAATGGTCATTGACTTTGTTCCTTAAAAATTATAGATACACTTAACAGATTATTTTCATAAAGATGCCGTTCTTAGATATTGCTTAAATCTAAACAAAATTATTAAAATATACATGTTAATATTTTGTCTTTATTTTTTATAACAATCGGTTAGGAACATGCTGATATACACTAATAAATTTCTACGAACCGTTAAAGTTAAACATTTGAAATTAAAACTTTTTGTACATTTTCTTTCACTAAGTTACACATATTTTTATATACAAATCATATTTTAAAAAACCTGTCCTACTCTGTCAAGAATGTTTGAAAAATTCTTTTTCAAATTTTAATATTTATCTTTATTTTTTAATCAAGGTTGTGTTCTATAATTAACTCTGCAAGTGAAACCACAAAAGTCTCCATTAAACCACAAAATTTTTATGTATTACACGGTCTCTTGCATACAATTTTATAAATATTTTGGAATAAAAATTAACAGTTCTTATCAATAATATTTTGTTAGATACATTGACAAAAACTTTCTTAAATTTTATTCTATAAGATATATTCCAATAATCTTTTGCATTAAATAGTAGATTCTGGCAGGAACCGATAATACATAGAAATATGATA
The DNA here is from genome assembly GCA_035583055.1 of Torymus tubicola. NCBI lineage: Eukaryota > Metazoa > Arthropoda > Insecta > Hymenoptera > Torymidae > Torymus > Torymus tubicola. The sequence continues at coordinate 6,757,408 of JAWWEQ010000001.1, forward strand.
GATAATACTTATACTTTAATGAACTTTAATTTATGTCTGACTGCTTTAAAATGAAATTTTATATCATACTATTCTAAACTTATTATAGAATCAATGGCCATTGATTTTGTCGCTTAAAAATAAATTTTACAAGACATCTGTTAACTGCAGTTAACTTCGTCGAATCTTAAAAAAACTAATATTTATACTAGTAACTTATCCTATAACAGCTTACAATCTAAGATTTGTTTTTCTCTGACGAGAAGTGCCAGGTTTTGTGGATTTTGTCTGAGAGCGAGATTTGGGATTAATCATTTTGGTATTGTTAAGTATTTTTGGTTGGGATATAGAGATTAAAGGTGGACGGTAAGTGTTTATGTCTGGGAGAGTGAAGGTCGTAGGAAGGATTGCTCGTGAAATCTGGCGATTGCGTCGTCGAATGGAGCGGCGGATGCGTTGTCGGAATGTGGAAGTGGATTTGCAGACTGACAGCCAACTGCGGGAAACTTGGGAAGCATTGGACAGAGATTGGGTGTCTAATTTGGATAAGATTATCTGGGAGATTTCTGTTGGTAATTGTTTTATAAAGTCAATTTGGGGTTGTTGGTAGACGCCGAGGTAGCTCAGAAAATTCTTGAAGGAGTCCATTGTGATGTTTTTTTATTGTAACTCTTTACTTTTCAAGAAAAGTAGAGCAAGTGACGACGGGGGGTCCAGCGGTGCCTTATATACCCACCGCTGACGCACTTGATTGGTCGACAGTCATCGACCAATGAGGATGCAACTTGGGCACCCGATAACCATAGGCCAATGAGAATAGAGCTTGTACCCGATTGGTGGAAACCAACCAATGGCTTACAACTCAAAATTTCGTGGAAAACTATGCAAGATTTTTCTATAACTCTAAACAGAACTAAAAACCATTACTAGTTAATATTTTCAATAATTTTTTTCGTGAAAAATTTATTTTTTAAATTTCAATTCAATAAAAGGAATCGATAAATTAGTTTGAGGAAGCTAAGTGCCAATGAATTGGCAGCAGTTTTTATGTGACTAAGTTTTTAAGAAATCTTAAATGGTTGCAGATCAAAGGGAGAAAAATAATAGCGAAACGGAACTTTTAGAAGTATTGAGTAAATTCGGAGGTTGGCCTGTACTTTTCTCGCGAAGGTCTTGGAACGAATCTAGCTTTGATTGGAAAGATATGATGTACAAGCTTCGGGAAACAGGATATAACTCTTTCACAGCTTTCATTGGTTTTGAGATAAAAAATGATCTGAAGAATAATAGCAGAAAACGTGTTTACGTAAGTTGAAAATTCTTTTGTAAAACACATGCAAAGCGCATTCCTTAATTATTTAGAATTCATTTTGAATCAATGAATCACATTTATTTTTATAGATTGATCAACCATCTTTTGGCGTTGCTCAGGAATACCTGTCACAAGGTTTGAAGCAAGACGTAGTAAAATCTTATTACAAATATATGATCGAAATTGCTGTATTGCTTGGAGCTTCGCGTACACGCGCTAAGCGACAGCTACGAGAATCGCTTGACTTTGAGATTAATTTAGCTAAAGTAAGTATCCTTATAAAAAAAGTAAGGTAGATGTTGAAGAAAATCATTCTGATAAATCGTTATGTAAAATATCGACATCTATTATATGCAATAGATCGTGTACCGATCGAACAGTAGAAATTTGTTATAAGTCAATTGTTACTACAATTAACGACTTATATCCAAATTTACTTGCCTCAAGTACTTTAATTATCAATAATTCTGAAAAGAATTGAATACAAACTTTAATGTCATATTCAAAATTATAATCCAAATTATAACTCAAAAATTTTAAAGCGGCTCGTGAAAATGTTTACTTAAGTTTTCTAGAATTATTGATAATTATATTAGGCGTAGACGTCAGTACTCCATACCTTCTTAATTTTCCCGCTACATAATACAACAAAATAAACAGAGCTTTAACAACAAATATAATTTACAACTCCATCACGTTCTCATCTCTTCCAGATCTCCTTCTCATCATCAGAGCGTCGCAACGACCTGCCAAAATTTTACAACCTCATGACAATCTCCGACCTCCAATCTACTTACCCATCCACCCCATGGTTAGACTACATCAACCGTATCATCTCACCCCATCAACCTCTCCAATCTACCGATACGATCATCGTTCCTACACCATCTTACCTGAAGAACCTCGAACCTCTTCTTGCCAAAACTCCCAACCGTGTTCTGGCAAACTATGCGTTATGGCGTGTCGTTCAGGAATCAGCTGAATTGATGATAGGCAGCGAACGAATGCGCGAACTTCGTCAAGAGTTTATAAGTAAGCTGACTGGCAGAGGTAAAGCTAATCCCAGGTGGGTCGATTGCATCAACGACGCGACTGATAGACTGAGACATGCTACCGGGGCATTGTATGTTAGGAGGCATTTTAGCAAAGAGGCGAAAGCCAGAGGCATCGAGATGGTGAAAGGAGTTCAGAAAAGCTTTAGGAATATTCTCATGGACGTAAGTGTTTTGTTAATAATTGTTTTAGTGTGATATGTTGTGAAAAATTTAGGAGAATGATCATGATTATTAATTGTATCTTTTTTCTTATTCTCTACACCGATAAAAATCACCTACTTAATTTGTATCGTAATAACATTTTGTATCGTAGGTAACCTGGATGGACGAGAACACGAAGACAGCGGCTATACAGAAACTCGCATACATGCAGCCTCTCGTCGCTTATCCTGACGAATACTTCATCGACGAGACTTTAGACAGGTACTACGAAAATTATCAAGTACAAGTCGACAGTCTTTTCAGAACCAGACTCAGTTTCAACCTTATCGACCTGAACCGTAAGATTAACCAACTTGATCAACCTGTGATCAAGGCTTACTGGGCTGATCATCCAGGTGCAGCTGGTGTGAACGCGTATTATAATGAACTGGATAACAGTATAAGTACGTGCCTTCCAAAATATCTCATGATAACAGTGTTATTTAATGTATAGAGAAGTGGATGATAAATGCATTTTTGGTTCTTCCAGTATTCACAGCAGGGTCCATGCAAGACGCCTACTTCGACACGGGCAACCCGAGGTTTATGAATTACGCAGGTTTTGGGTTCTTCGCCGGCCACGAAGTTACTCATGGTTTTGATAACAAAGGCAGACGTTTCGACAAGGACGGTAATCTACGTGACTGGTGGGCCCTTACCACTGAAATCGAGTACTTGAAAAGAGCTCAGTGCATCGTCGATCAGTATAGTAACTATACCGTCAAGGATGTTGGTATAAAAGTATATATCATTTTTTTATTTTACGATAAATTTACCATATATAGATAAAAAAATATACACGTTTGTGAAATGAATAGTTGAAGGGTTCGAGTGCACAGGGTGAGAACATAGCGGACAACGGCGGTTTGGAAGCAGTGTATTACGCTTACGAGGATTGGGAAAAGCGTAATGGTGTGGATCCTAAGTTACCGGGATTCGAAGCTTATTCGGCTAGGCAGATGTTCTGGATATCATTTGGTAGCGTTTGGTGTGCTAAGTACAGGCCGGAGTACCTGAGAGATTTGATTCTTACCGATCCTCATACCCCGAATGAATTTAGAGTGATAGGGTCGCTATCTAATCTGCCGGAGTTTTCTAGAGACTTTGGCTGTTCGGTTGGAGCTGGTATGAATCCTGCGATGAAGTGTAAAGTTTGGTGATGAGTTTTTCTTGTTTTTTTTTAAATTTCATTCGTTTACAGCTTTATATTCTATTTTGTTATGCGTTGATAGTGTACAATAATTGTTGAAGAGTCGGTTTATGTAAAACATTAATATTGTTAATTGCTGTAATTTAAAATTATCAAAGAACTGTATTCTAAATTAATTAGTGATATATATTATCGTTAAAAACATAATTTTGTATATAATGTTCTTTCGTCATATAAATAAAGTAATATTTAATATTTTCACACATTTTGTTTGTACTTTGTTTTTTTATATCGTTGATAGATACAGGTAATCTGAGTATTAATTATGTAAATTTTCCCAGTCTTATCGCGTCCAATTCGAGATTTTCGGTCTCGAAATTGTCGACGTTTGAAAGCTTGTATATAGACATACAATGTAATGTTCGAGATTTATTTTTCTTCGTAGTAAAATTTTCTTCCCTTGCTAATGTACTTACTTTCTAGGAGCATATGGATTTCATTTCTAATTTTTTGAGACTTCTTGTTATAAACGAATTACTTTCTATCCAATTGTCTAAAAAAAAAAATTAAAAACAAAATTATGAGTACTTCAAGCATGTGTACTGATTTTTAGCAGGTTTTGCGAATCCTACAGCGGTCAAATCGATTCGATTTTTTAATATTATTCTTTAATTTTTTTTTAAACAGTTTAGTACTATCTCATTGGTATGAGTAAAATACGTAGATATAAAAAATTAAAAGTTCTTTTAAAAATTACTTATACTTTCATAACCCGTCTGTAAACCTTGCAACGAAAACAATTATTTTATATTATTTATAAAATTCACCTATCACCCAAAAAACTTTTTATACTTTTCGTGTAAAAGAAAAACTAATATTGCTTCATCAGGCTTTAAATCATGGTGTATTTTTTCTATACATGCTTCGGCTTTATCGTATTATTGATACGATTGTCTGCTCATGGGGGGCTGCATTGTTATCCACATATAATAGGCGTTTCAGTAACACTTATACAATCACCTGGACAATGAGGACTTGTGGCGCGTACGCAAATTCGCCGATGTCACTGACCACTGCGATAAATCTTTTGATATCAACTACATGAAGACGGAGTTAAGCGCTTTCTATGAAAGGATATAATTTCTTTTAAGTCCAAAAATAAGAAAAGGAAAATCTTAATACAAATACTGATTTACGGCTTCATTGAATAATTTACTTATACGTACAATTTGGAAAAAATCACCTCATTTTTTCCTCTCTCTATTGCCTGTTCTCGCGGTCGAAGTGTTCGGAATAACAAACAAGCGAATGGAAGTAACTAAACGCCTTCGCCTTCTTTATTATTTCCTGGAACCTCTAGATTTCAATTTTTGTTAATAATTGGTTGCACCGTGTAATATGAGCTGTGCGTTATTTGATAAAGTTTAATTTGATATAGTTCGAATCTTTTCAGCTGTACTATAAAAAAATATCACAGAATATATTTGTGGGCTACTCTACTATGACAGTTGCAAATATGTATGAAATTTTAATCTGTGAATTGGTTTAACAACGAATTCAATTTTCAATTCTTAATTAAATCTGACTTTAATAAACAATTACTCGCTATTTGTAGAGAAACCAGCCCAAGTTTCATGAGATTTTATTAAAATTCAAATTTTATTAATTTTTTCGCGCGCTCTGTCTGTCTCTCTCTCTCTTTTGTCAGCGCTAACGCTGTTAGATTGGTGAGAACCATCGTATACAATTCAGATATACTATATCTTTTTAAATTTTGTAATCTAGATAACTTTAAGTTATAGCCTTTGTTTTTTTTTAATTCGCTTTGTATGTGTAACAATAATATTTACAAGTACATATAACAATAAAGTTATACATCGTTTTAAGAAAATATAGAGACATGTTTTTTGTGTATTTTTATACTTTCATTGATTTATTGATCTCATATGATATATTCAAACACAAAAGTGTGTTTCGGCTAATAAATGTTTTTCGAATTAATTACAAACTGATTATTACAATTGGAAATGATCAAATATACAGATTAGCGGAAATTTTACTTGTCAATAAACCAATTAGTTGAACGAAAACGTCAGAAGACAAAAAAAGACAATGTAAACAGATAAATCGCGAATTACATGTCTGGACTACTTATTAATTAATCGTCGTAGCGTATACAAACAGACCTAATTCAAATACGTTATATAGATGATTCTAATAATGTGGTATACGGGCACGCGAAGGTTTCGCTATACTTCGATTATATTTGTCCTTGCGATATTGTAACTGTACGTATGATATAATCAAACGTAATCCACAACATACATGATTGTCGATTGTATAATTATTTGTTTATTGAGGAAAAAGTATAATAAATAAATGAAAAATATTTATCAATGAAAATAAAATTTGTCTTATTTAGAACATTTTTTAAAGATTGTAAATTTGTTTAAATAATACGAATAATAATTTTATAAAAAATATTTCAAGTAAACTAACAATATCTGATTGTAAAAGAACTTTTCAATATCAACTTCTAGTATAATTCCTTAAATGTTGTAGTATATAGTTAACTGTGTCGTCACAAGCATAAACCGGACAATTATTATAATGAAGTATATTATTTTATTTTATGATAGGAATATATATATATATATATATATATATATATATATGAGTGTTTTAAATCCAAATTATGATTTTTAGTAAATTCAACATAGTTACATTGGTAGAAAATCAACCATATTTTGAAGTTGACGTGTTAATTAGGCATTTTAAGTAGAAATCATTATATAAAAAGTTATATAAATAATCACACAGTTTTACTATTACTTAAAATACTTATTTCATGAAGTGTACGCGTGCCCAAAATTTTATTTCTAATTGGTAAAAAATTGATAAAATACAAACTATATAATAAAGTTAACAAAAAAAATCTTTAACTTACTTTCTACCATAGGGTCTAAGCTATTGATTAATTAACTGTGATATTTATTAGACAAATTAAAATAATTCTCTTTACATTCAAGTATTTTTACTTCGTAAGTAATAAATAATAAAATTTTCTGGAAATTCGTGATTTCTTTTAAAAATTGACTGATCTGATATAGAAAAAGTATTATTTTAAATGTCAGCTGAAAACTGATCTTTTTAGGATCACTTCAAGACATCTTGATATTTTGCTAAAACAACTTTATGGAAAATTAGGAAAAAATTGAACAAACTAGGAGCACGAAATTCATTTCCCTTTACCAAACCTAAATTCATTATATTTGTTCTAAAATTCTAATTCATCTTTCTAAAAAAAAAAGAAAAAAAATGATATGCCCGTCGTTATAGATAAAAAAAGCACTACCGGCTGACCATACACCTACTTAAACCCATACGTGTCAACAACTCTACATCCTAGCCAAAAACCTTATCGCTGTACATTTGAATACACGGCGGGCTACAGGCACAGTTGTAACAATAAATTAACATCTGTACAGCGTAGTACGCATGTGCGTGCAATCGGCGGGGGTAATTAATCAGCGATGTGGGACAATACAGAGAGCGGGCCCATGGTAATGTATATATAAGCAACGTCGTGAGCGTTGGTCTGTTAAATGCGAGGTGTGCCGGATCGTGATAGAGACATCGGCGTTCGTTCAGTGTCAATTATCATGTCGAGGTTTGTTGTTGAATAAATCTTGTGGTGATTTTCAAAATTTTTCCGTTATATTTTACTAAGAGAAATAATGGTTTGTCGTTACGTTTCTTTTAGGTCGACAAGCGGAACTATGGGTCTGGTTACCCTAACCCTGTTTGGAATTCTTTTGGTCGACTGTAATGGTAAGAAGTTGCAAAATTATATTTCAGAATGTATGTGAAATTTAAATGTTATTTATTTCTTATTGGTAAAATTGAAAATTTTCTAATGTTTTTATTTATTTAATAAGAGGGGCGGAATTTGTGATGTTCGAATTTTTTTCAAAAATAACCGTAACTTGTATCTTGTTTTCCATTGCTTGGTGTATACAAAGCTTTTATTATGAATTAGATACATACTTAAGTAGCTATAGGTTTTCAATAAATTTCAAAACATACATCGAAATTGGTCTTCTTAACACTACTTATTTTTCATTTTAGCCCGTTACGTTAACTTCCGCACGGCAAACGGAGTCTGCAACTCTCCAGTATGTCACGAAACAGGTAACAACCTAAATGTTACGAAACCCTAAATCTTTGCAAACACTCCAACACAGTAACCCTAAACGATAATTTTAAATCTTTTCAGCCACCAATATCATGCAGCACATGAACCCTAAAGCGGATCCATGCACCAACTTCTACGAATTTGCCTGTGGCAACTTTACGAAGAACGCCGTAATCCGTAAAGACCGTTCCACCGCCGAACTCTTCAGCGAGTTGCGCGACAAGGTGCAGGAACAGCTCTACGAAACGATCAACAAGCAGATCAAGGCTAGCGATCCCAGGTCGTTCCAACTGGTCAAGCAATTCTTCGATGTCTGTATAAACGAGGAACAGATCAATGAGACCAGTGAGAAGCAATTATTGGAGATTCTGAAGAATTTGGGAGGCTGGCCTGTCCTCGTTGGGGATGCTTACGACGAGGAGAGCTTCGACTGGGTCGAGGCTATGTACAAATTCCGTGAAAACGGATTCTCGTTCGGTAGCTTTGTTGGATTCAGTATTGGACCAGACATGAGAAACAACAGCAAGAATATTGTCTACGTAAGTATTATGGGGTTTCGTTGAACTTATAATTTTCTAGTGGTTTTGACAAAGGTTTCTTAAATTGGATTTTGGTTTTACAGATTGACCAAGCAAGTTTAGGACTCTCCCAACAATACATGACAAAGGGTTTGGAAAACAAAATTGTAAAAGCATATAACAAGTATATGGTTGAGTTCGCCGTAATTCTTGGTGCTGATCGTGAAACTGCTGAGAAGGAGCTCGGCGAGTCTCTTAACTTTGCTATAGAATTGGCTAAGGTACATAGTTTATTTTTAAATAAAGTAGTAAAATTTGGATATAGATTTTTTAAATTACATTTAGATGTAGAAGAAGTAAATTGCCGTCGAATTAACAAACCATTTTTGGAAAACTTTTTATGAAAAAAAAATTATGGTAACTTTCAGATCTCTCTTGGTCCAAAGGACCGTCGTGATACCGATAAGCTCTACAATCCTATGAAGATTTCCGAGCTCGAGTCCAAGTACCCATACATCCCCTGGCAATCCTACTTCAACCGTCTCATGGCTCCACATGTTAAGATGCAATCCTCCGATATCGTAATCAACGCCGTGCCCAGTTACTTCGAGAAATTGGGTGACCTCATCGCTAAAACACCCAAACGAGTCCTAGCCAATTACGCTTTCTGGCATGTCGCCTCCGAGACAGCTGGAAAAATGAGCGAAAGGATTCAGAAGGTGAAACGTGAGTTCGCCGGCACCATGACTGGAAACACTGCTAAGGGTATAAGGTGGCAGACCTGTGTCGGTCAGGTCAATAGTAACCTGGACTTGGCTACAAGTGCACTGTATATCAGAAAACACTTTGATAGTGAGACGAAGGAGAGCGCGTTGGAAATGATTTTAAGCTTGAGGGAGACACTCAGCAAGATGATCAATAAGGTGAGATGGATGCTTATTTTGAGTTAACTATTACCTTAATTAAAAAACTTTATTACCAATTATTTACAGTAAGTTAAGATAGATTTTAAATTTTATCTAATATTTTAGGTAAGCTGGATGGATGAAACCACAAGGGCGGAGGCGGTCGAGAAACTGAACAAGGTTGACCCCTTCGTCGGCTACCCAGATGAGTTCTACGACGATACGAAACTTGACAACTATTACAAGAACCTAAAGATGCACCCTGACAGTTTTCTAAAGACATCACTAAACATTGGCCTCCTGGGCCTTGACCATCAATTCGCCAAGTTCCCTCTCCCAGTGAACAAGTCTGACTGGACCGCACACGGCTTCTCTGCTGTAGTTAACGCTTTCTACAATCCTACTGAAAATTCCATCAGTTAGTTATTTTCATTTATCTCAAAGGATATTTTAAGAATTCAGGATTCGCTAATGAAATGATTATCTTATATTTTAGAATTCCCAGCTGCTATCCTACAGGGATCCTTCTTCAACAAGGACAACCCAAAATACATGAACTACGCCGGTATTGGCTCGGTTATGGGTCACGAATTCACCCACGGTTTCGACGACATGGGCAGACGATTCGATAAAAACGGTAATCTTGTCGACTGGTGGGATCCCAAGACGAAGGAGGAATATCTGAAGAGAGCACAATGTATCATTGACCAGTACAGCGGATATGTCGTCAAGGAAGTCAATTTGAATGTAAGTTTAACTCAAGAATATGTTCAATCAAGTGTGTCTACATTTCAAAATACTAATTCTTGGATCTATATAGGTTGATGGTTTCAACACTCAAGGCGAGAACATCGCTGACAACGGTGGTACCAAGGAAGCCTATCTTGCGTATGAAGTTTACGAAGTAGAGAATGGACCTGAACCCCGTTTACCAGGTCTGGAGGACTACTCGCCCCGACAAATGTTCTGGATCGCCAATGCCAACATTTGGTGCGCCAAGTACCGACCGGAATACCTCAGCAACCTCATCCTCACTGATCCCCACACACCTAACGAATTTAGAGTGGTTGGACCATTATCAAACAGGCCCGAGTTCGCCAAAGACTTTAAGTGCCCGGTTGGCTCGCCCATGAACCCTGAAAAGAAATGCTCGGTCTGGTGATGAGCTTTTTTGTAGATATAATGTAAATGTGTGTTTTGTATATATGGAGAATGATGATTACTTTTTTGATTATACTTTTTTGACGTAATAAAATATTTGTAAGAAAAGAGAGTTCTGTTTATTTCCTAGAAGCCGAGTATTATGTTCGCTACAGAGAAAGCAAATATATGCTGTATTGATTCAGCGAAGGTACTGTAATTGACATAGCTTCGAATGTTGGAAGATATTTGCATTGTTTATGTTGGATCATGTATATAACATAAGATACTAAAGTCTCCATTAAAGTATTAGGAATTTCAGATTATTATAATGTCGATCCAAAATTCATATTTGAATAATGCATTATTGACAGGTGCATCTGTTCAATTGATTTTCGCAAGTTTATATTGATTTTTATATAAACAAATAGCTAACTAAACTCACACGCTTAATTGAAATTAGCATGAATTGTGGGTATAGATAGAATTTATGTTTGTATTTCAATAAAATAATTAGTCCATTGAAAGCAACACCAAATTAGAAATATAAGAATAAAGTTTAATGTATACTATATGGTTTATTTGTGATATAGAATTGTGATATAAAATTCTTCTGAACCTAAAGAAATACTAATGATTTTGTGCAAAATTGTCTATTTACAAAATATATAAACAATTATGAAACAATGAGATAAAAGAATCACTAATAGTACTTATAAAATTAAAAAATCTAAAAAATCAAAGGCTATTTATTATGTGTATATATCCACGTCCAAGTACATATTTTTGTATATTAATTGCATATATATAAATAACGGAAATTTTACTGTCTATTTTGAACTACTTCGTAAAGTAAAGAAATCTGATGGCGTTTAATTTTTTTCTTTCTACAGAAAAAATGGATGATATCGCCTTCATGGTCTTTTTGAGAAAAACATTTTTTTAGTAAAAACTGAATTTCTTATGCATTTTTTAATTTTTATCAAAATATTATACACGTATAATTCACTCGAATGTTTAACAAAACGCCTAAAAAGATAGCTGTTTGAAAGTAACCTTAAAAAATAAAATTTCAACGTTAGATATTGTAAAAAATTTTGAACATTGAAAACTGTATGCACTTTAAGTGTAGTAAAAACATAAGATAAAATGATAAAATAGAGCACCAATTTATAATTAGATAAAAAAAGTTGTAACGAATTTCGATTATTGATTTTGAAAACACCGTTTGTTTCTCCAAATCGGTCCAAGTACTACACATTTTACCTTACTTGTCAAATTATTGTAATACGGGAATAGCACACTCAGGTTTCAAGATGATTGGTGCTATGGTGGCAATCGAACCATTCGGTTTAAAATGAATTCGGCTACCTATATATACAAAAAGAATTTTTTTAGTTATACCAAACCTTTAATATAATTTTTTTAATTTTTTAACAGTAAATTTTGTCATTTACGAACATTAATTGTGCAATTGTACTAAATAACGTGGTATATCATTTTATGATAGGAATATATCAAAAGTTAATCTGGTATAAAATCGACCGTATTTTAAAACTAACGTATGAATTAAATGAAAGCATTTTGAATCAAAATCATTATATAAAAGTTACATAATTTATTCAATATAATTTTACTGTTATTTCAGTACTCATTTTATGAAGTAGAAATGCGCAAAATTTTGTTTCTCATTGGTAAATGATTGTAAACTAAAAGCCATGTTCCTTGTTAACTAAAAAGTTAACTGATAAATAATTAACTTAAGGTTAACATTACTACCAGAGCATTAACTATTTATTAGTTAGAAAAGTCTGATTAGAGCATGCTTAACAAAAGAGATTTAGAAAAAATTCGCTGAAATCGGCTAAGATTTTTATCAATTTACTCTCTAAAGTTATATTAGTGAAAAATTCACTAAAGATTAGTTAAAATTGGTTCACCGAAGCATTATAGTAAATATTCACTAATCCTTAACAAAAATATCCACTATTTAAAATAGTGAACTTATATTTACTAATGTTTTGGTGGGGCCATTTTAACTAATCTTTAGTCGATTATTCATTAATTTAGCATTAGAGAGTATCTATCTTTAATAACGTATTAATTGCCGTATATGGTTTATTTTCTAATTCCTTTTGGAATCTCTAGACTTGTTGAAAATGAATTTTTTTCGAATAAAATTCCTTTATTTTTCAAATAATAAAATATTCTGGAAAATCATAGAACTTCTTAAAAATTGATTAATCTTTCTTACAAAAAGAATTATTTTAAATATCAGGCAGAAATTAATGTTTTCAATTCCACTTGTAACTAGGTCTTGATGTTTGATAAAAACAGACTTATCAAAATTTATGAAAAAATCAAACAAATTCGAACAACACGAGATTTACAGATGCTTTACTCTTTGATTCTCAAAATTAAGTCTCCTTTTTCAAACTTGAATTTATTATTGATTAACGAATTCACATATATATTAGACAACGAGGGACGTTAGCCTGTTGAATGTGCCGTGTGATGCACTGAGAAAATCATGGGATTACTAGTGTACTTTGTAGATACCTACAGTAGTGTTACGCGCGCTAAAAACCGCAGTTATACCGAATTTAGGAGAGGTAGTGTCTTAAAATTCGAGACAGCAGCAGTTTTTTTAGTCACGTGCTCTATAACTGCCTTGCTAAAAATTGAGAGCCGTTGTTCTACGGGTAAAAGGAGCAGCTGTTATGCTATACCTACTAGGACGCCCACTACACCAAAATAAAGGACGATTTTTTGTTGACAGTTAGGTTATGAGCGCCCTACTAGGTAGTATGTCAATCATCTCGTGAATGGGCCGTAGCATAGAGACGACGTGCATTCACTCTTATCATATTGTCGAGATTTGTTGTTGAATGAATTTTGCAGTGGTTTGGAAAGTTGTAATTATCAAGTTTAAGTGGGTGAAATAATAATTGTATGCTATCACATTTTCTTTAGGTTGACGAGTGAACCTATAATGGATCCGGTTACCCTAGCCCTGTTTGGAATTCTTTTAGTCGGCTGCAATGGTAAGAAGTAATTGCTTTGATGTAAAACTATACTTTAATATGTGTAAAATACTATAATGGTATCAGAATATCTTAGTAATAAAATTAAAATCTTCCGAATCGTTTATTTATTTAACTCTTAGTAGATCAGGATTTATGAATTTAGAATTTCTTTTGAAAACATTCTAATATTATTTTTCATTTCCAGCTTGTTATATCAAGTCTCACAGAGCAAACAGAGTATGCCACTCTCCAGTATGCCAGGAAACAGGTAACAACCTAATCCTACGAAATCCCAACCCTTTGCAAATACTCAATAAACACACTAACACTTAATGACAATTTAAAATCTTTTCAGCCGCCAATATCATGCAGCATATGAACCCTAAAGCGGATCCATGCACCAACTTCTACGAATTTGCCTGTGGCAACTTTACAAAAAACGCCGCAATCGGTGAAGACCGTTCCACCGCCGAGCTCATCAGCCAGTTGCGTGACAAAGTGCAGGAACAGCTCTACGAAACGATCAACAAGCAGATCAAGGCTAGCGATCCCAGGTCGTTCCAACTGCTCAAGCAATTCTTCGATGTCTGTATAAACGAGGAACTGATCAATGAGACCAGTGAGAAACAATTATTGGAGATTCTGAAGAATTTGGGAGGCTGGCCTGTCCTCGTTGGGGATGCTTACGACGAGGAGAGCTTCGACTGGGTGGAGGCTATGTACAAATTCCGTGAAAACGGATTCTCATTCAGTAGCTTTTTTGGATTTAGTATTGAACCTGACATGAGGAACAACAGCAAAAACCTCATTTCTGTGAATATAAATTATTTCTGTGCTTTATATTTTTTTCATGGTTTGATGATATTTTTTTTAATTGGATATTGGGTTTACAGATCGATCAGGCAAGTTTAGAAGTCTCCCAGCAGTATTTATCTAAGGGTCCGGAGAACAAAGTCGTGCAAGCGTATTTTAAGTATATGGTTAAGTTTGCTGTAATTCTTGGTGCTGATTGTGAAACCGCTGAGATAGAGCTCGGTGAGTCCCTCGCCTTTGAGATAAAATTAGCCAAGGTATAATGTTAAATAATTATTTTAAAAATATAAAATTTTATAAATTTTTTTATTTTACAAAAAGAAATTAATTTTCAGATCTTCCTTGGACCGGATGATCGTAGAGATCCTGACAAGCTTTACAACCCCATGAAGATCTCGGAGCTCGAATTTAAATACCCCTACATTCCCTGGCAATCCTACTTCAACCGTCTCATGGCTCCACACGTTAAAATGCAATCCTCTGATATTGTAATCAACGTCGTGCCCAGTTACTTCGAGAAACTGGGTGACCTTATCGCTGAGACACCCAAACGCGTCCTTGCCAACTACGCTTTCTGGCAGGCCGCCTCTGAAATAGCTGGACAAATGAGTGAAAAGATCCAGAAGGCAAAACGGGAATTTGACAGCACCATGACTGGAATAACTACAAAGGGTATTAGATGGAAGACCTGTGTGGATTTGGTCAAGAGTAACCTAGACTTGGCTACAAGTGCACTGTATATCAGAAAATATTTTGATAGCGAGACGAAGGATAGCGCGTTCGAAATGATTTTGAGCTTGAAGGAGACACTCAGCAAGATGATCAGTCAGGTGTGGTGGATTCTTATACTTTTTTTAGACAGTTAACTATTAAAAATAATCAAAAAAATTACTATTATGTATTTCAAGAAAGTTTTTGAACTTTGTATGATATTTTAGATTAACTGGATGGACGACAAGACAAAAGCGAAGGCGATAGAGAAGTTAAACATGGTCGACTCGTTCGTCGGTTACCCAGACGAGTTCTACGACGACAGAAAACTAGACAAATATTACGAAAACCTAAAGATACACCCCGAGAGTTTCCTAAAGACATCGCTAAACATTGGCCTCTTCGACCTTGACCATCAATTCGCCAAGTTTCCTCTCCCAGTGAATAAGTCTGACTGGACCGCCAACGGCTTCTCTACTGTAGTTAACGCTTTCTACAGTCCTGCTGAAAATTCCATCAGTTAGTTATTTTCATTTATCTCAAAGGATATTTTAAGAATTCAGGATTCGCTAATGAAATGATTATCTTATATTTTAGAATTCCCAGCTGCTATCCTACAGGGATCCTTCTTCAACAAGGACAACCCAAAATACATGAACTACGCCGGTATTGGCTCGGTTATGGGTCACGAATTCACCCACGGTTTCGACGACATGGGCAGACGATTCGATAAGGACGGTAATCTTGTCGACTGGTGGGATCCCAAGACGAAGGAGGAATATATGAAGAAAGCACAATGTATCATTGATCAGTACAGCGGATATGTCGTCAAGGAGGTCAATTTGAATGTAAGTTTAATTCAAGAAAATGTTCAATCATACATGTTTACATTCTAAAATAGTAATTCTCGGATTTTTACAGGTTAATGGTTTTAACACTCAGGGCGAGAATATTGCTGACAATGGTGGTACCAAGGAAGCCTACCTCGCATATGAAGTTTACGAGGCAGAGAATGGACCTGAACTCCGTTTACCAGGTCTGGAGGACTACTCGCCCCATCAAATGTTCTGGATCGCCAATGCCAACATTTGGTGCGCCAAGTACCGATCAGAATACCTGAGCAACCTCATTCTTACTTACCCCCATACACCTAACGAATTCAGAGTTATCGGGACGCTGTCGAATAGACCCGAATTCGCCAAAGACTTTATTTGCCCAGTTGGCTCACCTATGAATCCCGAGGAGAAGTGCTCGGTTTGGTAATGAGCTTTTTTTCGTAGATATAACGTAAAAGACATTTGTCTTTTGTATATATATAATGAATGACTTTCTTGACGGAATAAATTATTTGATATTTGGAAAGAAAAATTCTGTTTATTTCCGAGAAGCGTAGTATTACGTCCGCGAGAGAGCAAACATGCTGTATTGATACAGCGGAGGTAGTGTTGATTGATAACTTCGTATCATAGAGGATATTTGCATTGTTAATTGGATCACGTGGTGACAAAAGATATCAGAGTGTACGTATAGGTACACGAAATTTCATTTTGTATAATAGCAATGGAAAATTCGTATTTGAATTATGCATTATTTATTTATTCATTTGTTAATTGCTTTACACGAGTCCATATGTATTGATTTTAAGATAAACAATTAATTAATTATCACATCATTAAGTCAAATTGATATGTATTTCAAATGAAGTAATCAAAATGTGAGTATACGCAGCCGTGTATGTACGTAAGTTTGTTCAATCAATACTTTTTTGTGTAGATTTACTATAAGTATTGATTATTATGTATTTTAGCAGAATCATTCTGTTAAAATTGACACAAAATTAAAAACATAAGAATATAGTTTTATGAACATGGTTCATTTGAGACGTAAACTTGTAATATGGAATTAATAAAGCATAAAGCAAATTAAAATTAAATTGAAACTTTCCGTTTCATACGTCTTACTAAATTCGAATGGCATTAAATAAATGAATAATTGCTATTAATTAGAATAATGGGTTCTATACCAAGTATTAATGTGATCGTTATTAATATATGACCAGAGGGTCCATTCAATTGAAAATAATCAATGAATGCAAACTCTGTATGATTGGATTAAGTATACAAAGCAAATTATCAGTGCACTCCATTAAGTTACGCAACTGTAACAATAGAGATATGTTAATTATGTGTACATACGTAACAATTAGCTGAGCAATTGTTGTGAACAACAATGAGTAAAGTAGATTGACAACTTTTTTTAACAAGTAGAACCATTACTTTGAAATGGATAAATTATGTACTTTAGCTAATTAACATATTGAGCAGATAATCGAAAAGTCGCATGAATATTTAACCTGTAATTTTGTAGGTCGAAGCGTATTAGACATTTACATTTTCCCAACCGGTTCTATTCTACTCTTCTTTCCACAACAGTATAGATGTGTATATGTGTATGTGTGTGCGTATGTGTATATATAGCTTCAATTCTAATTAAATGCCAAATGCAAATTTTTGGAAAATATGTACTTTTATCCCATTTTAATTGCACATAGATTAAAATATTCTGTTATACTTACATGCAGTGCTTTAACATTTTTTTATATATTTCAACAATAAATTTAAGTTTAAATGACACCATTTTACATTCGATGACGTACGAATCAGCATGAATTTCCCAATTTTGCACCTGCCATGACGATGCGTAAATAAAAATATCTGATTCAATTAACTATATATGAGTATCTATACGCTATTCAATATACGAGTTTTACTTATACTTATAAGCATAATTTTTGCTTATCGTAAAATTGATATTTTTATACAAAGATTGGAATTAACGAAATAAACAATTTCAATTGACAGGAAATGTACAAGGAAAAATAACGAGAAATATGATAGTACTACATCATTAAAAGTAAACAAGGAATTTTTCTATTCTTACACCTTTTGTTATTCTCTTGATTAAAAGCATCGTTATCAGCGCAGCATCATCGAAAAAAAATGCGCAACATGTATATACGTAAATACGAGTGAAATGTATTCAGGAAATTCTTAGGAAACTAAAGTGATGTTGATATAGGTACGCGTCATTGTACTTCCTAAAACGAGCCCATTGAAAGAAGTTTCTAAGCAGAGTAAACTTACAATCTCTCGTTGTACGCGTCATAACATACACGCTTATTCACGTAATTGTAACAATGGCTAGACACTGATGTTACATCACTCCATAACAGTGATGAAAGTATATTTAACTAAAAATAGGAATCTAGTTCTTGAAAGTATTGATTAAGTTCAATAGCTGTTACTCATCAGTGTAGATTTCATTGCAAGCATTCCACCATAGATTGAGACAAGAATTTCTGGGATATATTGTAAGTTTAAAGGTTTGTTATAATTATTATACAATTTTACTTAACACAATTTGCCATTTAACACTTTTTTGTATGGTATAAATAGAAAAAAAAATAAAATAATTCGTGATGTGAATATTTCAATGCACACGAATTTACGAATTCATTCAGGCCGACTATCTTTATTGAAGTTGAAATAAAAATTATTCTGTTTGCAACAGGTCTATAATGCTACTCAAGAAAAAATATCAAATACCAGCTATTTTCCTAATTTGTACGATAAACATCAAAATGAGTTTGACTCATACTGTAAAAGGTAAGAAAAATATTTTATATTATACGTTTATTAGAAATCATAAAATATAAATTAAAATTTTACAATCCAAGATTTATATCATTTTGTAAGGATCTTTATGTACTTTATCGAAATATAAATTTTATAAATCAGAATCATGCTGATAGAAATATAGATCGAATAACGGTTACACTGTTACACTGTTGAAGAGATATTTTAAAATATTTTGTTAAAGTGGTTGAATGCTTCAATTTTTGTAAGAAATATTCAGTTTAACATTAAAATTTTTTTCAATTATGTTCTTTACCAGAAAAAATGCCCACAACTATTGATTTTAAAGTAATCACGATTAGTTGGTAGATTAATGTTCACTATAAACGAGATGTTTGCAAAAAAAAACGAATCTCATTTCGGTATTTCCCATGATTAGTGTAGACCATCTAATCTTACATAAATTAATCTGATTCTATCATTAAAAAATATGAATCATTTGTTTTGTTTGTGTATTTCCTAGATATAAATAGTAGTTTCAATCGTCATTGAATATAAATAACAATTCATATATATCAAAACGTAATATAAAACATATTCGACCACGCGCGCTTATATTTATCTGTATTACTCACACATACACGTAATACACACGATTACCGTTGCCATGATGATTATCATTATCCTCATTACCATCAATCTCTTCTAATTTAATTGCTTTAGCAGATGACCTGTACTCACCAAACGAAGAGATTTGTGAGGCAGGATCGTGTCTAAAAAAAGGTATGAAGTTAATGTATTGGTATTTTAGATTATAATGAACAAAATATTTATCAAATTAAGCTTATTTTCTTCTTTTTCAGCAACAAATTTACATCGTTCAAGAAATAATGTTTGTAACACGCTTGTATGTCAAGATGCAGGTTTGTAACAGCTAAATACAATTTTAAAAATTCGTTAATTATCTGGTTATTAGTGATTAACAACCAATAAATTTTTTTCAGCTAAACACGTAATAGCTAAGATGAATCCAACAGTAGATCCCTGCGACAACTTTTATCAGTTTGCATGCGGAAATCTGTTAAAGAGTCCAGAGCTCAGAAATGCCTTTCATCAAAATTACGAATTGATTTTGTATCTTTTGGCGAGCCTCATCGAAAATTTCATTAAAAAGGACGATATTTTGCCTTTTCGAAAGCTGCAATCTTATTATAATGCTTGTAGAAATGAAGGTATGTGATTATAATTTCAAAATTTTCATCTCAAAATTTTGGAAATTCTGTACATAAAATGAAATTATTTATAATTTTCTTTTCTTCAAAAATTAAAAAAAAAATTATCGATAGATCATTATATATTCGCGTAATTGACTGATTTATAAAAAAAAAAGGATCTCTCGTAAAAACTTAGAGAAAGTTTATAGTTAATGTATTAGTTCAGCATGTATCTAAATCAATGTGTAACAATAAAGTTATGTATCTTAAAGTATTATTAGTAATTAATACTTCAATATTATCAAATGTAAATATCAAAATTTACTTGAAATTTACATTAGGTACATATTTAACAAATGAAAACATTCATTTTAGCCATAAAGTTAACTAAAAATTTACGGTAATATTAGCTGTCAAAAATGATCAATATATCAAAAAATCTTAATCTTCCGATAAGAATATGCATATAGATAAAAAGAATCAATTCAATTAAGCTCATTTTCAAAATTGAAATCGTTACAGAACAAATAGATCAAGATAGTAACCGAGAATTCGCTGCATTGTTAAATAAGGTTGGCGGCTGGCCAGTAGTAGTTGGTAAATTCTGGAATGAGACAAACTTTGACTGGCGGGAATCTGCATATCGCTTTCATGCTTTGGGTTTAAAAACCAATAATTTTATCAGTATCGATGTTGAGATTGACGCAAAAAACAGTAGTAATCGTCGTATTCACGTAAGTATATAACATTTCTTACTTAAAACTTTTGAATAACCAAACTCTCTTGATCTGATTATTAATTAAAAAATATTGGTTCTAGTTAGATCAACCAGAGTTTGATGCTCATCGACAATATTTAGTACAAGGCTTGGAACATGACAATGTAAAAGCTTATCTGAAGGCATTGGTTGATATTGCTGTTACATTTGGAGCCGATCGCAAGGATGCGGAACAAGAACTTAGAGAATCTGTTAAGTTCGAAGTTGAATTAGCAAAGGTAAGTGGCAAATATATTATTTAATTTTTACGAAACTTAGTATAAATATCATAAAAAATTTTAACCTATACGAGTTAAATGTTCATCATTCTTTTAGATCACAATACCGCACAGCGACAGACGAAATGCCTCTAAATTTTATCATCCAATGACGATACGAGAACTCAACACGAAGTACCCATTCGTACGATGGCTTATCTACATCAATTCAATTCTACTACCCGATATATATGTTCATTCTAACGAAACGATTATCATTGCCGTGCCTGTGTTCTTAGAAAAACTTTCTCACCTCCTAACGGAAACTCCAAAAAGAGTTCAGGCTAATTACGTTTTCTCTCGGATAATCCTGCAAATGTCCATTGCGTTGGGCAGCAATGTTCGTACAATTCTGGATAAGTATCAAAGTGTTGTACTTGGTACTACAGTGAATACTGAAAGATGGACGACGTGCCTTATCGACCTGACAAAACAGCTGAGTTCAATTGTGAACTCGCTGTATGTTAGGATTATTTTCAATGAGACAGCGAAGGATGAGACAATCGAGATGATTCGCAAGATCCATGAAGTATTTCATGATATTTTAAATAAAGTGAGGGCTAGAAATTATCTAACTTTTCTATTCTAAGCAAACTTACAGAAGTGACTTTTGTATACTTTAAATATTTAAGGTAGATTGGATGGATGCAAAGTCAAAGTCGATAGCAGTGGAAAAGCTACGAAATGTGGAATATTTAGTTGGGTTTACGGATGACTTTTATAGTAATAATTCACTCGTTGATTACTATAAAGACCTCAAGATACATCCTAACAATTTTCTCAAATCAAAACTGAAAATCAATTCATTTCAACTTGGAAAGAAATACCAAAGTCTTAAGAAACCAGTCAAAAAGGGCGAATGGCCTGATGACATTGGAGTCACGCAAATAAATGCATTTAGCCGATTATCCAATTCCATCGGTAAGTATAACTGGAAATACACACACAGATACACTATAGACGTTATTAATGAGAATAACGATTTTCTTATACAGTGCTACCACCAGGAATATTACAAGGACTTTTCTTCACACCGGAGAGACCGAAATATTTCAATTACGGTGCGGCAGGTACGATTGTGGGTCACGAATTGATGCATCTGTTTGACGATCTTGGTCGGCAATACGATATGAATGGAAATCTTGCTGACTGGTGGGATTCTGATACTGACAAGATGTTTCTTAAAAGAGTGCAATGTGCTGTCGATCAGTACGATAATTATACCATGGGAGGAACTGACTTGAATGTAAGTTATAAACTTTGGTATTTTTAGTACACTAGCTATACATGGTGATGAAAAAGTATGGAAACCCTTGGAAAGATTAGTGATAAAAAAAAATAATCACGGTTAGGTCTTAGATTATTTTCAACAAGGAATTCAATGGTCATTTGACCTTGAATCTCATCATCTTCAAAATCTGACTTTGATTATTTTTTTGTCACCAATCCTGCAAAAATTTTTAGGGGTTTCCATACTTTTTTACATCCTGTATATACCTTTTTAACCCTGTTTTCAACATTTTACATGAACTATTGGGTATAAGAAGACGGACAGATATTTTGACTTTTTAATATTATAATAGATGTATCGATCGTTCGGTTACTTTGAGTAATAAATATGTTTTTATTGCGAATAAATTAAAAAGAAATTAGTAGATTTTTTTCCATAGAAGTAAGCTCTTAAACGTAATGACGATCTCTATGTTATACCAAAAAAAAATTTCTTTACAAAGATATATTATAAGACAGATTCAGAATTAGTAAACGTGTTACAATGCAGGCATCTCAATACTTTAGGTCATAAAATAAATGATAATAGTTAATAAAAATTGATTTCATTGACAATGTTGTGACTAAACATTGAGCTACAATTATTTTTAATTCAAAATTTATGAAATGAAAATAATGGCCACAATTCAATTCCCAAATACCACATCAACGGCAGCACTACAACCAACATTTTTCACTTCCAGATAAACGGTAAAAAATCTCTAGGTGAGACCATCGCCGACACTAGCGGCCTAAAGACAGCTTACCTCGCGTATCGCGCTTACGAGCGTAGTCAAAAATCAGAGGAACATCGGTTACCAGGTCTCGAGGGTTTCTCGCCGCGTCAAATGTTCTGGATTGGTCATGCTAACGTCTGGTGCAGTCAAGCAGCTTCGGTACACCAGTTGACCATGGCAGTACATCCGCCTACGGAGCTTCGCGTCTTGGCCGCATTGTCAAATAGACCTGAATTTGCTGAAGATTTTAAGTGTCCTGTTGGTTCGAGGATGAATCCTGTGAAGAAGTGTAACCTGTGGTGATAAGAAATAGAGAGGGAGAGAGAGAGAGAGAGTTCTCATGAGATTTTGACCAGTATTGGTATATGACTTTGACGATAAAGTTTCGTATTTCCGTTTATGGTATTGTAAATTTAGGGATAAAATTTTTTCTGACAATGTTGCGTTAAATGATAACTGTATATATATTAGAGATATGATTTTTTTATACGATTATGTTATTAATTTACTAATAAAGTGATGTATCAAAAAACAATAGTTTTTGTTTATTTTGTCAGCGTTTATCGATCAAAATCTTTCAGTTGTATTTATGTCCGTTTTAACAGAATTTCATTGTTTCTATTTTGGTAACGTTAAATCAAGATTTTACATTTAAAATAATATTACCACTTTTTTGTATCTGTGTACTTACATAAGACTTAATTGGCTTCAGTAAAAAATTATTAATTAAATTAATAGATAATGCAATAAGCTGAATTGGAGAGATTTTGGGATGACAAATAATTATGTATATAGTCTCATATATTCATCGGGACTTACACCGAACAGCGTAACAGCACCTCAGTAGATCACCGGAATCATGAAGTATAATCTAAAATTAATTGAAATTAATTATCATCAATATCGTATCAGTATAATAACTAATGTAAATAGCGACTCTCGAACCTGTTGAAAATAATCATCTTGGTATTGTATTTTATTTATTATATTTATAACGGGCGAAATGAACGATATCTACTAAGTCATTTATGAAAATGATAAACAGAATAGGGCCCAGGTGGGATCCCTGTGGAACCCCTGAAGTACAAATAATGCTATGTGATAAGCAGTCATTGATCCTTACGAACTGGGTACGGTGGGTCAGATACGATCTCATCCATCGATACAAGTTGCCTACTTATACATTCCAGACCGTTTGTATTACGTGAGATACGGAATCAAATGCCTTTGAAAAGTCTATGTACAATGCGTCAACTTGGTGACCGGATTCAAAGCTCTGAGACACGTAGTTAGTAAATAACAAAAGGTTTGTAATTGTAGAACGATCCCTCATGAACCCATGCTGCTCTCTTACAATTTCTAATAGTAGAAACTCTGAGATGTACTTAAAAACAATTGAGTCTAATAATTTAGAGAAACAGCTTACAATAGAGATAGGCCGATTATTCTCAACGTCCTGTTTATTCCCTTTTTTCTGTATGGGATATAAATAGGCAGTTTTCCATGCAGTGGGAAATGTACACTCAGATCATAAAGCTGAGGCTAGCGCTTTAAGAGATGGGGGGGGGGGGCAAGATCCGGACCCGATTTAACGCTATCGTCGAGGCTATTTATTACAGAATTAACGTCGCTCGCCGTTACAGCAATGCTGTCTAAAACGATATATTAAAATTAACCTTGATTTATCTTGAATTAAGACAAATGAAGACAGAATCCAGGTAATAAATAATTAAGGTTTAATTGAAAATCATCGAGGTGATCCTTTTCATCGGAACGACCTATATTTGTTTATAGTTTTATAATTTCAATTAATTAAAGTTTTTAATAAATATAATATACCTACATGGTAAGATGATGACATCGTTAACTTTTATCAATCGAGAAAATTATACGGTTTTAAATAAATGTAAAAGAGTATATATACTTGAATGTATATAAACACCGGCGCTTTCGTGCCATCGAGAAAAATTCATATTATACTCCTCAAGTGTGCGGGAAACGCCGATTTACTATGGGGTATAGGGGATACACTTATAATCGACCCACAAACTCTTCCTATTGGCGTACCCATTACGCCGATACTCGTATTAGCCGTTACTCCTTTGAATGGAGGCTGTAATTTTTTTCGGCGCACTGACTATATGCCGAATGACGCGTGTTCCCCCCACTCCGCGATTAGAGGTTATAAAGTGCGCGCCGAATTTTTCTCATTGTGGCCTGTGGGGTACAAGCGGAACTGCATCTGACACGACTGAATACGCAGAGGTTATAAGTAACGCTGAACGCGGTTACTATACACTAAGTATATATATACTTGGATGGACAATGACAGCTTAATGTGGCTTCTGCGAACGTTTAGGTGAGTGTTGATTAGATAATTTCATTATGTTCTCTCGGTGCAGCACATTAAAATAGCCACTCACAGTTTTTTGCCGTGACTGAGATACATAGAAATCTTTTTTTTTGTTATTATTGTGGTATCCTCTTACATAGAGATGTAATGGGTCGGTTTTGAAGGTTTTTTCAGAAATAAAATCTTAAATAAATATGTAAAAAACATAATATCATTGTCCTTCCTGATAAATGATTTTAGAGAAAAACCAATGCAAAAGTTCGTTAAAACACCGTATTGATATATTGACGAAAAATATCTTTCCAAATAGCCTAAATTTTTTAATAAAATATCATTCCGTATACTAAAACAAAGCCCCTAAAAGTCTTTTTATCTAAATATAGCATTAACGTATTCCAACTTCCCCAGATTCTGATTCTGAGAATCAAAGTACATATAAAAACCTTCGTTCGACCTTGGACATGTGTACACATGTATATACGTATAATATAAGTGTATAAACGGAAAGGTATTCACCGACACAATTTTTTAACACGCAATAGAAACAATAAGATACGCATATTCGATCCTCTCAGTTCGTATATTAAAGAAAATTCTCTAAAAAAATCTCTAAACTAAACGAAAACCAGACGACGTACGATCAAATTACGCGCGCAACGGTCGTATCTATATATACTTGTCGGCTGTCGCAGTGCTGACGTTCTATAAGTGCATATATACTTTTTGCTGCACACTCGCGCTTGCATTCTTATACCTATAAAGAGTAACGACCTAACCTATACAAGCTGCAACTGCAGCGAACAGATATAGGAGGCCATCAGTAGTATAAGCCAGCCGTGCTGCAATTATATATCCGCATGTTTTGACGTATCTTGCGCTCGAGTGCTTATCTACTTATACAATACCCAAGAGAGAGGGAGAGAGAGAGAGAGAGTGAGAGTGAGAAATAGAGAGATATGAGAGTAGTAGCTCATTATTATCATCATCACGCGCATCTGTCGCTCTTTGGATGTTTGATGCGCAGCAGCAGCAGCAGCATAACGGATTACGGTAGATACAGCAGCATCATCGTCGCCGT
The DNA here is from genome assembly GCA_035583055.1 of Torymus tubicola. Taxonomy (NCBI): domain Eukaryota; kingdom Metazoa; phylum Arthropoda; class Insecta; order Hymenoptera; family Torymidae; genus Torymus; species Torymus tubicola. Next base: position 6,783,734 of record JAWWEQ010000001.1, read on the forward strand.
CAGCTAAGCTGGAAGTGTTAGGGTTACTGAGCTCTTTGCTCGAAAGGCTACTGGCTCTACTCCAGCAGTCAATTGCCATCATGTTTTCTGCTCTAATGTTCGTTTGTTATTTTTTTTCTTTCGTTCTTGTTTGTATATGATGGTATTCTTTTGTTTCTCGATTGATATGATGCATTTTATATATGGTTGTTATAACACGATGATGATCGACTTGGGTTTCTGTTGCAGCAACACGGAGGATGTCGGTGAGGACGAGTCATGCCCGGCACCTAGGAAACCGCGTAAAGTGGCGAGCACAGATATCCTGGAAGTATGTGATATGCTTTGTTTTGTTTTGTTTAGTTTTTGATGGAGATGCATATCAAGTGTTGTTGCAATGTTTGATGAGAATGTGATACTGGCTGCCGATAAATGTTTTGATTATGTGATATAAGGTTTTTGATAGTGGAGGATGATGATTGAGTGTTTACATTTTTGTGACATAACATAGTGCAATGATGCGCTTGTTTTTGTTATGTAACTTTTGACAAGTTAATATTGTAAGACTTTTTAATGTAGACGCAAGAAAAATTTTTAACTGATTTTTTTTATTTGAATTTTAATTGATAAATACTTGTGTTTCAGAGGAGTGACTTAAACATGTCTGTGAGACAAGCGAACAGTATAGGTTTGGATGACGATTTGTCACCGCCACAAGTAACTCGAATGATTAAAGAGAGGGAGATAGGACCAAGCTTTAATCATGGACAACAGTGTAAAATAAGCAATGTTTTCCTACCAAATAATATGCGTAGAATTGTAAAGTATCACAATAAACCTTTCTGCGGCACATTTTCAAGAGATGGAAAATTTTTACTTACAACTGCACATGGTGGTTATTTATTGTTACTCGTGCTGTGCTTTAATCTTTACTATTTCATGAAAATACTAACTAACTTTGATGTATTATAGATCGAGTGATACGTTTGTACAATGCCAATTATGGTAACTATAAGGAATTTAAAAAGTTCTCTGTATCAGCAGTCGGTTGGAGTATTTTAGATACTGCCTTTAGCCCTGATGGTCAACATTTTGTTTATTCGAGTTGGTCAGATTATTGTAAGTATTTTCGAATAACATATTAAACAATAAATTGCAACCAAATGCTGCATTACAATAGTACATATAAATTTTTACTAATGTCATAATATTTTAGTATACATGCACAATATTTATGGAGATCCAGCATTCAGAGAACCCTTACTATTAATTGCAGAAAATCCTATGTTTTGTGTATTTTCGGTAGTATTTTCTAGTGATGGAAGAGAACTTTTCTGTGGTGGAAATGATGGATGTTTGTATATATATGATCGAGGATCTCAAAACTGTACAAAAGTAAATTTCAATTTATTAATTATTATCTATCATGATACTAGTTTATGGGAATGTAAATTACTTTTTTTCTTCCTAGATTCATGGTCATAGCTATGATATAAACAGTGTAGCATTCGCGGATGATTCCTCTCAAATTTTGTACAGTGCAGGCGATGATGGCTTTTGTAAAGTAAGACTAATTTTTTTGTAATTGAAAATAGTGATAAAGAAAGATTCCTTATTTAAATTTGCTATTGCTTTAAGGTATGGGATAGAAGAGCGTTACGCGAAGATAATCCAGCAGCAGTAGGTGTTCTCGCCGGTCATGTAGGTGGTATAACTTGCATCGATGCTCGTGGTGATGGGAGGCATTTAATAACGAATAGTAAAGATCAAACTATTAAACTGTGGGATGCTCGAAAGTTTTCGAGCGAAAGATTTTCGACTCAGGTGGCTAGTACTGTCTCAAAAAATTCTTGGGATTACAGGTGGCAACACGTACCGAAGAAATGTTAGTAGAATTTGAAAAATAATTTGAACGTTATTTTAATGTAGTTTTTGACTTTTAATCACACATTGCGAATTATTACAGTTTTGTATCCACGAAAGCCATTGGAAGGTGATACAAGCATCATGACGTATCGCGGACACATTGTAGTACAAACATTGATTCGATGCCACTTTTCACCTGCTGCAACGACTGGCCAGAGATATATTTATACAGGTTGCGGTACTGGAAGTATTATAAGTAAGACGCTATAAAATCAGTTTCACTAAAAAAAAAGTATTATCCTTAAAAATGTTTATTATTAAATCAAAACAAATATTTTTCAGTTTACGATGTTCTTACCGGTAAAGTTGTCAAAACCCTTAAAGGCCACAAGACAGTCGTAAGAGATGTGAGCTGGCATCCGAAGCATCAAGAAATAGTTTCCACATCGGTAATTCTTTGTATATTTCTCTAAACAATTTCATATTATATAAAAAACTAATCGTCATTCATGATTTTCTTCAGTGGGACGGCGAAATAGCAAGCTGGCGGTATTTCAATGATAGCCAGATGGAGAAGCCTGCGACGTCATCAACTGACACCTCGGACAACTCAGACGGTGAGTCCCAGAGGCCAGCGCGGCGCACGCGCAGCCATACGGCCCGTCGCACCAGACGCTCGGCGAGGACATAGCTACCGTTTCGCAACTTCCGTTAAAACGTGGTAGTTCGGCTCACGCGTTACCGCTACTACTACTACTTTTTTTACTGTGAAAAATTGGTAGCTTTCGTTTCACTCTGATTTTTTTCTATCTTTACACGCCCCTTCAGGGGGGGAGGCGGGGGGGGGGGGCGACAGAACACCACACATGAAACACTTTTCTAAAAAAAAAAATAAACATTGAAAGGATCAAAGAAATTGTGATAAGATATGAGTAACTGCAATACTGTACAATATGAAAAAAGCACGAAGGAAATGAGCTTATTTAAGGACGTATTGTCGTACTCTACGCATCTATGATTAGTTAGTAAACATTTATTTACTATTTGGTGATGTGGCGTTGCCTTTTAGAAATATCATCTACTCTCTTGGAATCATAATTGGTTAAAATACTTTCAAAAACAAGTATTTGTTTTTATTTTTTTGTTAACTATGATAGTTTTATTAGTTTGTAGTGTACAAATTAAAAATAGCTGTTATTTTATCGTAATAAAATGTATTTACATTTTTATATAAGTCGTATCTTACATTTTTTAAAACTGAATTCGTGTTGTTAACCTCTATTTATTAAGTAACTTAAGTTTATCTATTAACAAAATATTTTTGCAATTTATATATTTTGCATTTTAAGAGTAACCATCACAGATTATTCATTAGCTCTTTAAGTTTAAGCTAAGAATATTATTAATTTAATCACATAATTATATTTAATTAAAGTTATCGAAGATGTAGAAGTACGAAAATTTCGAATGTTTCGTAGTATGTAATATTGCCTTGAAAAACTTTTCTGCAAATTTAAAGTACTTTTACTATTCAAGGCTGTTAAATTTTTTTAATGTAACCAACTAAAGATATAGTAAATAAAAAATTGATTCTGCATATTTTGTCTGCAGATTCATTATCTTAACTGTGTTATTTTTTTTCTAAATATTCACTTATCCACTATAGATCATTTTATGCCTGACTGAAAAAGTAATTCAGTTATTTTCTATCTAAATATACAGCATTATTATTCTATTTTCAACATAAAAATATCAAAATAATACGTGCTTAGGGTTTTTCTTCGCGGACATTCAATGTAACACGTTTTTGTTTGTACATAATAACGTCTTTAAAAAACTTACATAGATTTGCTTTAGAATCAGTGTTGCAATTAAACTGATTTTTAATTAATATATCGTTTAGATAAATCAATACTTCTTTTAGTTCTTTCTTAACAGCTGAATTTTTCAGAACCAGAGCAAATGCTATTTCATTTCATTTATAAAAATTCGACGTTCATTATTGTGACTTTTTGCTAAAGAATCGAACCTCCAAACCAACCCCTTCTTGTGTTTCAGTATACCTGAAAACATACTCTTTAAAGTTCAAGACAAATATAGAAAAGTTATTACTCTTGTGAATAATTATAGCGAATCCTATGAAAGAAACCAATTTACAAATAGACAAATAAACCTCCCAAAAACATATAACATTCCACTCCAATTTATATAACCTTGGCCTATTTTATTCCCCAGACCGAACGTCGTCAGACGACGATTAAAGAGTGATGAGAACCAAGAACTGGATAAGACAAAGACGACTCTTGCAGGTCAGAGCACCAACACCATAATATAACAAGAAAATCGGTTATATATACATCGTCACGCGGGGCCCAATCGAATTATACCACCTACACACATATATAATGTGCGCGTATATATGAGATAACGATTACGTATAGTCTATGACCTAAACCTGCTCCACTTACACGTAGGGTTTCCTCGTCTCGATGAAGATGAAGCCCTGTGTATGCGCGTGTTAACTACTTTTTTTTTTCTTCTTTTTTTTTTTATAATGTGTGCCTGACACACGTGTCTTGCATCGTCGATGACCTTGTGGATGGTGACACAATTGTCGCAGGTATTATACCGAGATGATCCTCTCGAATTCGATTGTGTGTGTGTGTGCAGGAAGAAGAGAGTTTTTCTTTTGTATATAAGAGAGTAGTAGCGTGGATTATACTATGTACACATATAAGTATTACGATGATAATAATAATAATAATAATAACAACAAAAGTATTGTTATATTTTGTATATATTATACGCTGAGTGATAATGTTGTTGAGTGGTTCAAAGTTCTTTATTACGGGAGTGGTATTTATTGAAGATGTGGAAAAGGTATATATAAGTCGAGAGATACAAGTAAAACGACGATAAATGAGTTACATCTGAGCCTATTAATATTAATTGTCTTCTAAATAGCAATAATTTTCATCAAGTTTGTTATATAATTGTAAAAGTATATATCTATACTGCTTTAGCTCGTTTACCCACGCATTTGTTACACACGAGGTTTATCTATACGAACGGTCTCGATCATTCATAAATTATACATATTTTAAAGATGCAACATCCGATACACGCTAATAGACCTTTATTTATTTATTTCGAATTCTACAGTACAATGATTATTCATTAATTGTTATGCAAGTCAGATCGTCTATAAATAATCGTTGAACCGCAAATAATATAGATAAAGGAGAAGATTCTGTTTGCCTTATACTATATCTTTACGACTGTCAATAACCAGACAAATTAAATTAATCATATTGCATTCCTCGAATGTACCAAGGCTTTATTCTTATATCGACAGCATTATAAATCGTAAACGAAAGTGCAAAAAGAAAATTGCACTTATTCATCAATTACTTTGATATGTAAACCAACAGAATTTCAAGAACCATCATAGCGCATACAACGAGAAAATGCTGTCTTAAAATGTAACACAAGATTTTCAAATCATCATCATCAAAACCGTTACACATATTCTCCCATAACATATATATCTAACTCCGTCCACCGTTCGTCGCAACGCGTTCCTTCACAGTATATATATGCATACATACGCGCATATATTAATGTTCATTCATTCGCGAGCTCCGCTCATTTTATTTTCCACGAACCGCGCGAACCAATCTACTATATACTATCTTAATTCTTTCTCTCTCGCTAATTATATTACCTTCTTCTTCTTCTTCTAACTCACGGGAAAACCCCGCGTTGTAATGTCACACTGTACGCTCTATACTTTTGACCTTTTTCTATCTTTCTGTATATATAGTATAATATATTACGCAAATCGCGTACCGAAGTATATACTTTCGCGTAAATTCGCGGTACACTCATACGTATAGTATGCTTATATCTATGCGCATTATATCTTTTCTTCCTAGATCCAAGCGGGGCGACCTTCGTTGGTATATAGATTTATATGAATGGTTATTGCGCATTACACGGTTCGGTAGTATGGATGATCAGCTGTTGATGATTTCCTATAGTGTGTTTGTACCGCTCCGAGGTGTTTATACAAAAAGCTTTTTTTTATTGCAATTAAGAAATATATATATGTATACATTTAATGTCTTATTAATTGATTGAAAAAAAAGCCACTCTAATTAGGATTCCTATGTCTGTATATACATATACACATACGCATTCGTTACACACGTTACCTTATAAACCATGCATCGCATATATATACATATATACTGTTTGCGTTTTACCTCCAAAGGACTTTTTTTCTCTCTCTCCTATCTCTCTATATACAAAAAGTTTCGTTATTCTATCGTCCGCAATTAGGTAATATATCGTCATTTATATATATATATACACACACACACTCTATAACCAGCGCATAGCAACCTTGACGTTAGATTTTTCCCATGCCACGCGTACTTATACACATATATATACATACACGCTCTCGTATATATTTTCTATTAAGGAAAGTTCAGGGCGCTTCTTCTGTCCTGGGCTTTCGACAGTAATTGATATCTTTTTTTTATATATATACATCTTCTATGTATACCTCCTCGGTAAGGGCATTATTACGTCCGCTGCGCGTGGCTTCGTTCGCATTATATACGTTCGCGTAAATCTTGTGTGACAACTTCATCGTCTATGTCAACTTAATAGCTGTATATATATACGTGTATATATGTATGTATGTGTGTGTATGTCGCGTAAGGAAGGACACGGTTCGCGACGGCGTACTGGTATATATCGGTATATAAAGTTTTTTTTTTTGGTTCATGATATTATACAGAGCGAGAGGTTTGTTTTAATAGCCGGTTGTTAGTTGTATATATATATGTAGCTGCGAACTGCTTATTTGATTGTTTAATTTTATCGGTATAATTAAATGATTGTGGTTTGTTTAATTATTGGGGGGGATGAGAATATATATGCGGCACGTGTTTGGTTATAAAGAACGGAACTATTTTTATGAATATTATACGGTGTGTGTAAGTGTTAATTAAAAATGCATATGATGTTTTTATAAAAAAAAAAAAAAAAAGAGAAAAAAAAAACAGAAACACGTGTTGAATATATATACTATGTGTGAACAAGAAGAAGAAGAAGGAAAAAACAGTTTTACAATGCTAACTAATGCAAACAAGAGAAAGATTATATTCTGCATATGTATATAAGGGAAATTTTTGTATAAAAAAATTATTTGCATTATTGATAATATATCCACTATAAATACAAATCATCACGTGCTGTATTTTTTTATATCGAAACGTAAACCGATATATAAAGTAATAAATAAGATACTAAAAAAAAAGGAATTGAAGAGTATAATTTCCCAAAATCTCCTGTATATCCATACGCATGTATATAATATATAATATATAACTAAATTGAATTACTAAGTCGACTCCGATACAAAACTCCCGTACAAATCGATTCAGCGAAATTCCTATCAATATATAGAACACGACATTGCTTGGAATATGGGTGCGCGAGCATACAGTACAGATCATACCTACATGGAAATCTGCAAAATGAGATCTTTCACATATACACACATTGGCAGCGGCAGCGCAGTTGAGTAAGTTTCAGGCGGCGGCGGCGGCGATTATCAATTTATGCTTTCCAATCGTGTATATGTACATATAGCGCTTAGGGAGCGCCGTAAATAAATAGAATGCAAATAAACTATATAAATGATAAATTAGCGTTGCGGTTTTATGCGGTTATATGAGCAATCGTCGCATGCACTCTATATATATATATAAGCGCGGCATGCCGCGGCTACAGTTTTTGTTGAGCTGTATACGATTAATTTTTATTATACGGTATACGCATATAGTTGTCGATCTGTGCAAATAGCGTCAATCCGCTAAGACTAATAATTTTGCAATTATGTATATATATATATGCTTTCGCGGAGTAACCTCTAAATATTGCCTTTTTTAGAATATAGATGCGTCTGTCTTTCTTTTTCTATCTAGTTATAATTATAAAATGGCATCAAAGTTTCAGTTTCTCTGACATGCGAGTATGTATGCGTATGTATACGTACTCTCATTATAATTCATAGTAAAACTGGGATCAGTGTACCAATAAATCCGTCAATTTATGATCTTGTAGCTGATAACCTTGGCTTTTATAGATACCGAGATGTAGGTGATTATTATTTCTTTCTTTCTTTTCTTTTTACTTCTTTTAATTCTTGTTCACGCTGACCGAAGAATGCTCGAAAATCATTTTATTTACTTAGTATTCATAAGTAAATTGCTATGTTCAATTTAGCGAGCCAAGTATAAGCTGTATACCACTATAATCGAGTGGTTGCTGTAATCGGTGCATATAGAAATCAATCGTATACAAAGCTACTTAGCGAAAAAAAAGGAGTCAACAAAAAAACATTCGCACATTCACATTATACCTTTTCCCACTCACTTCTACCCCTCTAATACTATATACTATAAAATTTTGATTTCTCAACGAATATTTTGTGTAGCAAATATTGCTACATTTATATATAATAATATTCAATTGTAGATGAGCACACACCTTATAGAATTACTGAAAAAAGAGAATTACCAAAAACAATTTACAAAATAAGGTCATTTCCACTACAACGTTACACATCCCCTGTACACCTTGACCTTCGCAAAACCACCATAGTTGACGAAACCTTAACGTGATATTTCTCATATCATCGTATGCACCTGCAATCTACACCCACATAATCTCGACATATCACGACCCGTTACCAAACATTTCCTCCTACAACCATATACTCTTACACTCATCAAACCGAAAGCTTCACATCCCTTCGCACAAAGATTCTCCAGCGCACCTCACAAGATTAATATGGGAAACTCGCGACGGTCACGTAATTATTAACACACATGAATATTCGATTAATGTGCACACTCGAAACAGGGTAGTACAGTGATTTCGCGCGCTCTTTATATATGCTTTACGAAATGCTCCTTTTTTTGCTATAACGCGTTGGTCAATACGCGTAATAATATATGTAGATATATATATATATATATATATATATATATATCACACGCGTGCGGTCAGTTTTTATATGATATATAATAAATACGAATTAACAGCAGTAGCGCGTATATACGTGGGAGTTATTGCTAAGGTTGTTACACGTTAATCGTGGTGTGCAGTGTACGGTGGTATGTATATATACCGCAGCTACCGATCGTCGTTAGTGTGCGAAGTCGAAACAAAAAAAAAAGACAAGATCGTCCTCCCCGTGTATACTGTAACGACGCGTAAATGGGTTATTACAAGTCCTCTGGGGAAATTCGATAGACTGCATGAGCTAATGGTCATGTCTATATATACATACCTGTGTACTTTGTACATACACCCACATTACGTATATGTGTGGTTTACCACAACTACATATGTAAAAGTATCTCTATGCTTAAACTTTTTTTTTACAACAGGCGTGTATATATAATACCATTACTATATATCTTTTCTCTCTCACATATCCGTCTGTATATGCCGGAGGGCGAAGCTTGTCGACCTCGAGCTCGTCGGCTTATCAGAAAATTCAACGCGGCCTTGAAGGGAAATGCGCTCTCTGTGTATAACGTTTGATTCGTAATAAATATACAATTTATATATATATATATATACATATCAGCGAGTAAATACATGAACGACGTAACGCGCGAGTATATGTACATGAATAATTGTGCGTATTCTATATATATATATATTACTTGTATATATACTTTATCGTGATTTACAAAGAAAAAAAGTGTAGAAGAAGAAAAATCGTATATATATATGTATATACCAGAGGTTGTTGCAATCGGACAAATATATATACGATGATATTTTTGCTATCCGGGGTGGCGCGTAAGGACAAGATTAAGAAAATTTTTTTTGTCGTTCGTTCGTTAATGAAGTCAACAAAAGACATATAAGTCGGTATAAATATAGACGATTTTTATATACACATATCGCGTGCGTTATCAACGCTGAGAAATATTTTTTACATTGTACACCTTTATGTATGTATATATAGAAAAATCTTATGCAATCATATAAGCTATAATCATCTGTTAATTCATTATATTATAATCTTTGTGTGATTTTTATCGGTCAGGTGTGTTTTAAACGAGAGGAAAAAAGGGCAAAGACGAAGAAAAAAACGAGTAAAAAATGGTTCTTATGAAAGCACCACCAGCAGCAGCAGGAAGCTAACACTATACATTTGGTAATTAACCATCGGGTATATAACAAATGTTTTTGCTGTTAACGCAAAATTACCAATGACCATGATACGCGATATACGCGAGTAAATTACTTTAATCTCAAGTCGCGCGCACTACTAGCAGTATAGTTTCGTATGTGTATATATACCCGATATAACGGGCATTCTATGTAAATATGAATTTACTCGAAAATTATGTAAAATTTTTAAATTGCCACATTGCCATATGCTAGTATCGGTGGAATATTGTTTGCTTATATATACCTGCAATGTCTATGTATACAATATCCTATATAAGAAATATGTTAATTCAGAGTGCACCTGTGTGAATGAAATTGTATAAAAAAAGAAAAAATAACGATTTTCGCCTTCGCATATATATAGCGCGGCAATTAACACGTAATTAAGCCATAACGCATTTATTTCAGCTTTTTTTAATATACATATTGAACGTAAAGAAAAAAAATTCAGCTAGACCGTTAAAATTTTCATGCTAAGAGGTCATGTAGGGTTCGCATATTTACGAGCGCGCTAAGGTATACGGCAATTTTAGCAGGCGTGGAGATGGGCTGTCGGATAGGTTGCAAGCTCTATTATAGCTCTTGGTATAATACACTCCTTTTTTGCAGAGAAAAATAGAAGAAAGGTAAAGTTGGTTGCTTATTTTTTTTTGTTTTGGAGATGTATTAATTGTTGTTTAAATAAATATAAATTTTGTAAAACGTGCAGTCAGTATTGTAGAGTTAAAAGGCCGAAATATATATATGCGCTGCAATATAACAGATCATCCACGACTTTTCCCCAGACTTGTTGTCAAAAAAGTAAAGTGAAGTATAGCAGAAAGTTTGGAGTGAAGTCTTGACTATTTTAGACAATCTATACTGATATATTTTAAAAATTATTAATTAGGGATTAAAAATTTTATCCCAGAATTTTTAATGTCTTCTAAACATAAAGTCTAGGAAAAAGTTTGGAATCCGTCCAGATTTTTGTTTTTTTAGCATGGATAGGTACAGTGTATACATAATTTTTTTGATACAGCTAAATTTCGCTGTTTTAAAAAAGTTAGCATGTACGCTATAATACTAAAACATCAGAATGCATTATCTCTACTTCTGAACTGTTCGCACTATTAACTTTAAAATGATGATAGTTTCATTATGTATTCTACGTTTAGTGAGTATGGCATAAGTTAGAAGAAGACGAAGGAGCGTATCAATAATACGTGGCAACGGTCACCTAAAAATATATATTGTTTTTTTATGACATTTATATAACGACCATATATAAAAAAAAATGTTTAACAACCCATTCCAAAAAATCCTCATTACCCCGTTACATACATTTCCTCTCCACTACCCAATCTCAACCCCTATACCATCTCACCGACCCACTCCCCTTTCTCAACAACCACCCTCCCACCACCGAGAACCCAGAACACCCAAAAATTACACCCACACCGCAGCCTACATTACACCTATATACCTATACCACACACTACTTACTTACGTATATATATATATGCACGAACGCGCGCGCAAGTATAATATCCCCTCGTCGCGCGCGCAGACACACGCGAAGTAGGAGCGTATACGCGCGTTCGTAAGTCGATAAGGACTTAGAGCTGCGATCGGTCTTCCGTGAGCACCAGTCTCGGACTCGTCGCTCGCTCGATCGTTCGCCCGTTGTACATTACCCGCGAGCGCGCGCGTGAGTGTGGGAGAGAGTAATATAGAGAAAGAGCTTTTTACAGTAGATACAGTGTGCTTAGGAAATAGATAAAAGAAGGTGAGGGTGGTTTTGGTTGGTTATTTGGTTATTTATTTTTCAAAGGTATAGAATATTTTCTTTTTTTTTTATTTTGTTAATGATATATAATGGTAATAACAGCGCGAGTAGCTTTTTAAGTTTTTGATGTAAATGTCAACGCGTGGTGCTTGAAAAGAAAAAAGTTTCCGTATTATACGTTTGATATTGTTCGGTTTCAACGTTACATCGATACTTCGGTATTGCTATATACCTATAGAATACTAATTTTATATTGTTCTCGGATTTCATGCAAATCCATTAAAATTTGCACTTTCCGCTGTACAAAATTTGAGGAAAACAAAACTCGATTTTTCGCTTCTCTATATACTTACACGTTAAACAAAAATCCCTTCTCTCAACATATAACTACATCAAAACCAACCAACCGTGTACATATAACTTTATTTTACAGTAATATACACACACACACAACGCATCGACAATTACCATAAAAACATTTAAAAAAATTAAAAAAAATTCTTGGTCGCGTTATCTGTTTGACAAAGATAACCCCTGACAACTTATTCAGTCGCGTCTATATTATAGTTGTTTTTAAGAAACAACACGTGCGCGTGGCAACAATATTAACCGGCGGCGAATTATAATAAAAACAACGGCAACCCTGGCGATGGCAACGATAGTCGAAGTACCAAGGGAGAGCCTGATTAATCAGGACCTCGTCAGAAGAAATGCTGTGCCTATCATCTACACGCGTGGTACTCATTATGATATTGGATTTGACATTGTGAGTATATGTATATGTATATTCATACATTGTTATTATTAATTACTAACTTTGATAAATCGAGTGATACACGATTACATATTATTATAACACGTCAGTGTCTTTTTTTTCGCCTCGCGATCAAAAAAAGAGAATAAAACATTATACATTAAGATTTATAAAAGCAACAGTGGCAGATGTCACATTCTGGTATTTATATATAGAGATCGGTATACGTATAGTATAATTACATGGTATTATCTCTGAAAAGTGCGCGACAAAAAAAGAAAATAATAAACGCGCGCGCGTGTGCGGCTGTCGTCGCGCTACGGAAGACTATATATACCTGCGAGCATACACGCGCGTATGTGCATGTGTTTATTATACTTACATGCAAATGTATATACGTATACGTGACAATGTGATATTTATTCTAGTTGCGGTTGTATTTAGCCGCAGTAGGCGGTGATAATCTTGAGAGAAGATGCGAAACGAGATGGTTCATTGCAATGATAGGTTTTACGCGTACCTATGTATATTATAGAGAAAAGCTGTAATTTTGAGCGCGTTCCAAATGGGACGCCGCGTGCCGCGTGCATTTATAGATTTGACTATTTATATATAAAGATACGAGATGTTGGTAAAAAAAAAATGGGAAAAAGGAGTATTTTTTTGGGGTTTGCGAAAAAATGTGTGCGATATATTTTCGGTTGATCTCGGTAATTAAAGTGATAATTTTAGAATGAGTATATCTTCTGCAAACACTAATAAAATTACTCAAAAAAATTTTTTAGTGTAGTAGTTACGCATACGGAGCGCCTCAGAGATCTATTTTTTTTTCGAAAACCTACTTAGGACTTATTTAATTAAATAAAAACCACAATGTCGCTAAGTAGAAATCTGTATTTTTGAAGTTTTATCTAGTTTTAGAACGGACGTATCTCATATATACAAATGTTGATAGAATATCACAAAAGAAAATTCTAAGCATATAGTAGTTACATATACGGAGCGCCTGATAGAATTATTTTTTCAAATAAACATTCCAATGTTAATTCATTAAATAATGAAATTTGCTTAATTTTCGGTATCACGTTGCTTTAATTAATTAAACTGAGTGGTTGGAGTTTTTGACGATTTGAATGATTTTATTGAAGTAGTATTAGCGAGGGTTTTGTATAAGCGATATGCATATACCCATACTGTTCTGCTACACCGGTTTAATCGCGTAAGCATGAATTAATTCTGTGTGTGATTTACTCAGAAATAAAAATACTAAAACTAGTAAAAATTTTTTTTTTTTTTTAAAGAATTTTAAGACATAAATTTTGATTGCGTTAAAAGAAAAACTATATATAGTTCATACCGAGATTTGTAATTAAAATTTTTTTTTTATCAATTATACAAAAAGTTTATCGAAACCAAATTTTGATTTTGAATATATATTAGTCATTTTTATTATTAACAAAAATGATCTCATGCATCATAAAAGTTATTAGTACACTTAACATTTTTCAATAACAATAGAGATTATTAATAATTTTACATCAGATGATCAACGAGACTGAGAACGTTACGATAACTCTGATATTAGTATATAATTGGACGTGTACAATCACGTCATTAGAGATCAAAATCAAAAATCCAGAAGAATGGTATATAATTACCAAAGTAAAATAATTTTTTTTTTTTTTTTAATATACGGTTCCCAGTATTTCAGCGCAAAAATACGCTCTCGAAACAAGAGGAAACTAAACGTCAAACATATATAAGATGCCAAACATGAAGAAGAAAACGTCCGGTGCAGTGTGTGTGTATGCGTATGTGTGTGTATATATGTCGTAATGTCATTATTACGTAATTGCATTTTCCTCAATCTCGCTATATTGCATTCTTCGCCGCCACCTGTTCAGCAAGTCAAATTTTCCAACGAGACATTTATTAATAATCCTTATAGCTGGGAAATTTTGTATAGCTAAATAGTTAAACATTACAGGTACACGGCAATTAGGAATAATTTACCATTTATATCAAATTATAAAAATTGCACGTGAACTTTTGCATGTGGGTTTTTTTTTCGTGTAAGGAAAATTGGTTGTTTCGGTTTGTACGTGAATTTTGATTAGGTCAGCGTGAACTGATTAAAATTCTGTTATTTTTTTTTTCTTATTATAGTCTGTAATTATTATTTATCTTGCGGTTTCGTTATAAATTCTATGGTAATAGAAGTAATGTGAATTCTAAATGCAACTTAATTCTTATTTAATAGTACCATGAATTATTCAGTTAATTGACAAAATTATTATTATTATTATAATAATGTTTATTCATTACTTTCGTAATATCGGATATATTCATTGAAGCATGTTTTCTATTACAAAAAAAGAAAAGCGATCGGCACGTGTCAATTTCATCGATATACGTCCTGCACATCAATATTCACATACTTTATAGTGTTTATGTAACATATATAGTAAAGAGAATTAACTATTTTTCAATTCACTTAATCATAATTTTTAGCATTCAACAATCAAATAAATTTTCGCTACTTATAAGTGAAGACCTTGATCTTGGTAAAACCATATATATAATGACGTGTTTTTATCATTATATTTAATATATAAATGCATCAGCTTCCGTGGTTTTTCTAAGAAAATTCATCGCAAAAAAATAATTCTATAAGACCAACCAATTACTTTTATGTAGCTTTATTACGTACGCGTATAACGTATACCATTAGAAAAGTGTTATATTCTTTGAATAATGTGAGTCAATTGTCCGAATTGGTTATAGAAATAGACGCAGGCTCTTCTTTTACCTTTCTCCTTGAGATATTAATGTACTGACTAATCGCGCATTGTCCCGAGTTAATAAAAAATTAGGCTTTTCCGCGTAAAGAAGCACATAAGAAATCTTTTTTTTCTATGACTTCATATACTGATGCAGTCACACTTCTGACATCAGATCGGTATACGAGGAGCGTCAATTATACAACCACGATGATGATTTGAGATTTGCAAAAGAATGAATGAAAATTATGCTGTTATCTGGGATGTTTTATGAATAATATTTGATAAAAATCATTGATTACAAATAGATACATACATTTCCAGATGTAAAATCAACATTAAAGCTTTGAATTATTATTAGCTTTTTCATCTGAAACTCATGATGATCATGTATTATTTTTCGATAACTTTTTTTCTCATTTATACGCACGATAACAATGATTCAAATAATGCAAGGTATGAACGCATGAATACCAAGAACAGTATTTTTACGTATGTAGTAACGTGTACTTACTACAGAAGGGAGTTTCTTTATGCGTGCGAGTATCGATTTCTTAACCATCGGTAGACCCTCTACAATAACCACAATAACAGTTACCTTTACTGCAGTTTCTCGTATGTATATACAATAGAAATTATTACGTCGATAACATTTGCACATGGACTTTGACAAAACTAATCAATTTTTACTTCAATTTTTGTACTGCAGCGATTGAATATATTATTTACATTGAATAAAAAATACTTCTAATTTCTTATAAGCAGCTAACACTTTCTGAAATAGGAATATTAAATTATATTGAATAATTGTTTTTAATGGACGAATATACAAATAAATAGTACATTATGATACAAGTGCGGGAAAGTATGTATACAGTATTTTTTGATAGGACGTGTGGAAAGTCAGTTTTTTGCCGAGCGTATGTGGAAAAACTAACTTTCCGCACGGAGTGTTGAAAATTGTATTTACTTCTGCAAAACTGATTCTGCATTAGGAATCGTTTAAAAAAAATGTAAAAGACTATAAAAATTCAGTTATTCATCCTCAAAAGTTGATAAAAATTTTTTTTCTCTTTGTGCACGACGTGATTACTAAGAAAAATCACGTACAATTGAAAAAGTCTTGCTAACATTATCAAAGATTGACAATTGTTATGAAAATATATGAAAAATGTTTCTCTTTTACTTTTAGCTGTAGGAATCAGAGGAACGTACCAGGAAAATTTGTAAAATAACTAGATAAAATAAAGCTTTAATTATTATAACTTTTAGAATTAAATAACTCAGATTCCTTTAAAGCTCCGAGTGTGATCGATTTGAGTATTGTAGTGGAAACCCATTGCAGGGCGGTCAGAAATATTAAAATTGAAAAATGTCACCGTTATAAAGAGAAATCTTTATAAAGTATAAAAAAATAAAATTATTTCGCGGGGCGGTAATGAAAACAAAAAGAAACATTAAGAATTCATTGGACTTTAAATCAAATAATACGTTACTCGCTGTAACTATACTAATTTGAAAAACTTCTGTGATGATTTACGATACAGATATGGGTCATGTCGAACCGTTATTGACATATTGTAGCAATGTATATATTATAAGTACAATTAAAATTAATTTGATTCTATAATTTATTAAAATGCCGTAATTAGATGAAACTATCATACTTTTATTTTTATTATGTCTAACAATAATGAAAAAAAAATTTTGTTAATGTAACTATGTAATAATTAAATAAAATAAAAATATTTTTTACTCCAAAACCAAAATTCATAATTAGTCATATAATAACTCTTACTTTAGATTAACCGAAACAGTAATTCAATATATAGAACTCATTACATTCTGATGCGTTCACTTGAAAATTGAAATTTGAATAATATAGATATATAAAACTATTCTACTCAAAGACCAATTTGTACCTTTCCTCCGTACCATATTTCATACTACATCAATAAAAATAAATAAATAAACCCCTTCCCCCCAAAAAAACGTCACTGCGCACTATACACAACGTTCCCCTTAACCTCATTATAAAACCATTCAGCACACACACACACACTATTTCAAAAACTACCAACCGCTCGCTCATTACGCACAGACATTCGTTTTCTCGCACTCACTCGGGGATTACATATATATATAACGCGCGAACCACATACATACGCGATTGATTTACCACACGGCTAAACTGTATACCGATCTCAATGTCACTGCGCCGACATTCGCGCGAAAGGTGTATGTGCACAATATAATCGTGCTCGTGTCTTTTCGATTTTTCTTTTTCCACCGTATGGATAAGAACCTCTTTTGTCTCGCTAGAGAGAGAGAGGGAGAGAGATAAAATTAACATCGGCACGAGTTTCGCAAAGAATTTTTGTACGCTAACGAGTTGTCGTGATCAGTTTAGTAGGTCGATCATATAGGTGTTCTTATCAGTATAGCGTGCAGTGTTGTCTTTGGGTTAACGGTTTTTTTTTCGTAAGAATGTAATTGGGTGGGATATCCGTTAACGATGTTTGTTTAGAGTAATAAAATTTGTCTCAATAGACAACCACAGGAGCTGTAAAATAAACGCAAGTTTATATACACGTTCATCACGTACGAGTAGACTTTTATTAACGCTATTTTTTTTTCAAAACGTTAGAAACACACGTGTTCACACGCGGTTCAAGATGTTGTAAAATTTTCAATTTCAATGTTTGATTAACGAGTTTAGATTAGTCTCCACTCACTCGTCATTATCATCATCGTCATCATCATCAACACCATCCTGTCTACTACTTTTTATTGCTTTTTAAAAATTTCACAATTTTTGCATACAATTATTATATATTATGACTCACTATATATACGATCACCCATATCCGTTATTTTATAAGCGATATATACGTAAGAGGATCTCGTTATATCGTAGGCCAAGAATTATATTATACAGCCGTTAACAATGGGCCACACATACACACGTACGCGCGGTTATATATCAGTTTTTATTATTGCGAATGCTCTTATAGCGAGATTAATTGGATTTATGCGATGATGCACATGCACCGCGCGCGTATATATATATAATAAACTTATTATATACAATTATTCGGAATCCGCGCAATTAATCATCGCCAAGTTCGCGATATATATCCTTTTCAGATATAATTAAATGAGAAAAAAAAACTGCATTATACGGTATACACATCAACTACAATTCTCTTCGTTTCAATGAAAATTTGAAGAAAAATAAGTTGTACCTGCCACGTGGCATAGGTATATCTACATTACTTCTGCTAACACCAGTAGTAACATTTTCCGTCACATATTATACTTATACAAAACAGCCTCTTTATATATATATTTATATATCAACGCTATCTATTTCGCTTCGCTTACATGATCTCTTCTAGCATCCTTAACGAAAGGACGCACGATTTAGCACTGTAATCGAATTAGCATATTGGAAGAATTCTACGCGTTTATATATACGCAATGAGATAAACGACGCACAGCTCATTATGTTTATATGAAGTAAGTAAACGAGAGGTCCCCTCCTGACGACTCAATATATACGACGCGGCAATAGCAATTGTCTTTGGATGCGATAAAATCTATCCACGCACGTATATATATACAACATACGTATGTGCATACATAAGATGCAATAAAAATGTATATGCACCGCGGTGAGCTGCGAAACAGAGTCACGCGCTGATCTGTTTGATGTATGGCTTTGATACAGCTTAGAGGATTTTATATATATATATTTTTTTCATTCTTCCGTTTATTAGAACTGTATACAGTACACATATGGTACACGTGCTCGTATTTTTTTTTCAAGCTCGTTAACGATACGTTGGTATTGTTTTTTTTTTAGTATAGCTAAGAGGGGTTACGTAACGATCGGGAATAAAGAAAAAACAACTCGTTTCGATTCGCGAAACCCTTTCAGCGCTGCACGTTGTTGAGATTGAGAATCGATTCGAATTAATCGTCACGACGGTTGTGTGAATGTATAAGTATGTATGGTAGTATACAGTATATAGTGGATGATGGGAGTGTTCATTGTTGTGGTTAAGATTGTGGATCCAATAGTTGGTAATGTAGAATTACAGTTAATGATTTTTTTTTTTGTATTTTTGTATCTTAATAATGAAGCAAAATAACTACTAGAATAATAATAATAATGATCAAAGATGTCATTAGAGCGTATATAATATATTTCGATTGAAGTTGAAATGATTTCTTTACTGCATGCAATACCTTCTGAGAACCGCTATGAATATTCATGAGTGAAGAATTTTTTTGTGCAGTCTTGATATAATTGATCATCTCGTAATATACCTAGATATATATATTCAACATGATATAACAATGATTCAGTGTTCAGTGATACTATCAACCCTACTATTACTTCATTAAATTTTCCAATACACTCCATCCCTCACCCCCAATTACGTTATATTTATATTAATTTCAGCGATATTATTTTTTTTTTCTTCGACATCTATGTTTTATTATATTATATTTGATACATTACTCTCTAAAGTTGAATTAGTGAAAAAACCCATTAATTAAAATTGCTTTACCGAAACATTCACTTTTTAAGTAGTGAACATTACCATATATTTAATTACTAATATTTCGGTGACACAATTTTAACTAACCTTTAGTAATTTTACCACTAATTCGACTTTAGAGAATACTCTACTCTTTCAAATATATTCAAATGCTCAAACTCTACCTAATTTATAATAAACCAATAAATGTATACCTTACCCATATCTTAAAATTCAACATTAAAAACAAAACAATCACTCATATCCCTTTCTTTATCCTTTCAGGGCCGAACCTTTGGCAAGCTGATACAGAGCTACGTCGATCGTTACGTGCCGCTAAACGAAACTTACCTCGCGCTCTACGACACAGAGGCTGGTAAACGCGTGTACGAGGAGACACTAGCATGTGTGAATGAACAGTATCCGCAGTACGTACGAGAGATTCAGGGTACAGCTGATGGCTCGGGTGTACCGTTTCACAAGGTTGGTATGGTTTCACTTATTTTTTATTTGTATGTAGTGGTATGGAGTTTAAGACGATGCGCATAGCTGTTATAAATAAATAATGATAAAAGTAATAGGAGCATACGGTAATATCTATATGCAATCCTGTGTACAAATATAGGGAAATATATAAAAAAACTTTATTTTTAAAACTTTTTAATGTTCAATGTCACATGAAATATTGATTTTTCTACATATTTTAGTAAACTTCGTTATTATTTATTCCAATTTTTCTTCATTTTTCCATGTTTTTTTGTATTTGCTATACATATCTGTATAGGAATTGTCATTTATTGAAATGAATGAAGTAGGAGAAAATTTGATATTTCAATACTATACACTGTTAAACGAAATTTGGTGTTGTTGAAATCGGTTGTGAAGTACAGATTTTTCATTATATATAGAAATGCTTCATTGTTTTTTGTTTTGACTCTCATTATTTATAGTTTAAAGATAGTAATTTAAGAGTAAAATAAAACTTACATGAAAATTTAAAAAACTACTATTTTAACATTGAATAAGATAATAAGTATTATATTAGTATAAACTTTACACTACACCTAATCGCACTTTTTAAGCGTCAGTCAGTCAAAGAATTTTGAAAATTTCTATGGTACTACACAATTCAAATTAACCCAACACTGACAACTATATAGTTGCACCCGATCTTTAATTAAAACCAACTAAACCACCACATTCATCCTCCTCGCATCAAAATCCCTCACATTTCAAACACCACAATTACCGTTAACTAATCTAAAAAAAAAAAAAAAACCTGTTCCCCGTCACCTGATCTCCAATCGCTTCTCGCACGTGTTGTCTCACACAATGCGCTCCGATATCAAGTAAGCAAAAAAAAACAAATGAAAAAGAAAATAACTTTGATATCTCGTCAGCTATTCTTGATGCACTTGGACGACATCGTACCTAACGTGGCAGCTGATGGAGCGCAGGGTAACGATCAACCTGTCGGCTGTTCCTCCATTATCTGCAATCAACCAGGACAGGTAAGAGTATATAATACATATACAGACGTATTAATGTTATTCTGTCGCATAGTTTCCGCATGAAGGAAACGATATTGTAATCGAATGCGCGCAGATTTATCGTAATATACGCATAAGAAGACAAGTAAATCAACGCTTATGGCATAATATATCTCTTTCTCTCTTATATCTAAGCAACGATTCGCGGTATATATTAACAGCCGAGTGTATTGTGTATAAGTGATTTATAGGTTTGTTAATTGAATAGAGCTGTGAAAGAGGAAGTTATTTAACGTTTTTTTTTTAATTATTTTTTTTCTTTTAACTAAAAAATGGTAATATATACGCGGTTGCCCACGTAAACGAATGTTTGTTCTTTGTAAAATTCTGTTCCCAGAGGGTTATTAATTATTTATCGAGCTTACATAATTATGATCACCTGTATATATAGAATTGTATAAATGTAAAAAAATAAACCTTCAATTAACAATGTCCATATATATATATATTAACGAATACACAGGAGATTCTGGGCCACAACGAGGACGCGTTGACCGAGACCTTGAACCACTGGTACTTGGTGGACGCGCACGTGATCGAACCTGGCCATCAGGAAGAGAAATTCTGCTCGTTGAGTTATGCTGGCTTTCTACCTGGTTACACAATGGGTTACAACCATCATGGCCTAGTTTACAGTATCAATACGCTCAGCGCTAAGAGTCTGCGGTCCGGCAAAACGCGTAAGATTGTTTATATGTTGTATATAATGTTTGAATATATGTTGTAGATAATATGGGTATAGATTAAATTAATGAAAAGAAATGTTGGTTGGGAGGGGAAAGTGGTGTAATAGTGGTGAGAGAATGTTGGAGAAAATTCAGAGGGGAAGTATAGGATAGTACGAGAGCAAGTAGATATGTGCTGGGTTTGGTCAGACGCTTGGGTTGAGAGAACGGAAGTAATTGGGTTTTGTTTTCTGGACTGAAGAACTTTGGGAAATTGTACTACGTGTGTGGTTAATAGTTAAATTATCGTGATATTTCATCATCTGTAAAGTCATTTACAATGAGAAAAGTAGATTATTGAAAACTATTATTTTCTTCGAATTAACGTAGAAGAACTCGTTTTCTCATAAAAATAGCTACAATCTATAGTAAAAGTTACAAAACCATAACAATTTCTACGATAAGTTGTGAAAATTTTCATGAAAATACAAATCTATCAAAATATTATTAACTATTAACCAATTGACATTTGAATATGGACAAACGAAGATTTCCTAAGGATTTATAGCACTTTATACGCTTAAAATTTAAGCTATATTTATGAATTTTTTTTTATAGTTTCTATAATAGATATCGATATGAATCTTTTGGAGTTTAATAAAGGTACCCTTAAGGTATAGGAAACTATTTTTTTTTAATTTTACATTGTTTATTTATGTACAACTGTAACAACCGTTGAGCGTCTCTGAAAAACGGACGTTGATGGCGTGCGTGATTTTGAAGCGATAAATCATCGGAAATATGAAATTCAAAAAATTTAGATTCAGTAGGACTCTAGCTATCGCCGGAACTAGCATAATTAAGTTTCATGCAAAAATAACAAAATACCGGCTGTTCAAAAAAATCGTTTCGAAAAATCGTGTTTTTTTTGCTTCTTTTTTCGGCTGATAAATATAGTTAAAATTGTAATTTTAACGTAATCCTAGTTCCGGCGATAGCCATGCATGTGACGAAGACGTGGTAAAAATTTGGTAATGATCGATTGAATACTTTTTGAGAAATCGTGCACGCCAACCGGAAAAAAGTGGTTTTGAGTAAAACGCATTTAAAGTTTGAAGCCGCGACAAAACACACATTTGCAGTGATCAGATCATTTTGAAATTTTTCACAGCATTTTTGATGTTTTCCTTTCGAAATCCATTAAAAAAAATATCGATTTTTGAAAATGATAAAGTGGTATGAACCCTAAATAGTTAAAAAAAATTCATTGACACTTAAGTCTCGAGTTGTTTACTCAAACCATTCGTGACTCTTAACTGTTAACGAATTTCTTTAATTATAAATGAAATTTTTCTTTTCTACGTTTATATATACCAGTACATAGTAATGTTACCACAATAGTTTTATTTCCCCTTGGGGGATTACGTATACATACATAAAATTATTCGAACCTTCGCCCCCTACACTTCAACAATACACACCCCACCACCGTACATCTCTGAACCATTTCAGCGAGGTACTTCATAACACGTGCCCTTCTCGCCACCGAGAACTACGTGCAGGCACAAGAATGCTTACGAAACGAAGGCTACGGCGCTGCCGAGGGTTTTTCCGTGAACATGACTTTTCTGCGACAAGAAGGCGACCGGATGTTTCATAACGCTGAGGTTGGTCCTGTAGCGCCTGGTGAGTCCAGCTCGCAGCTTAGCATTCAGACGGCCAGTCCTGGCGAGTACTTCTATCATTGTAACAAGTGAGTATATTATATGGAAGGAAATATAGAAGTAGTAGGGGTTTGTGATTGTGGTTCCTGCTTTATCGACGCGTTGTATATGTTTGTTTCGTTGGTGTTTGAACTGTTTATTTAGAAAAATATGTGTATACCTAGAGAAGGTATATACTTTGATTATTTTTTTAAATTCTTATGGTATGTGCCGGGAAATTTTATTTTAAAATAGTGCGCCGACAATTGTACAAGTTATTTGAAAATATTTGATTTTATCTTATTTTGATATTTTATAATCAAATAATTTATACATTGTTTAACTTATGAATCATCTTAAAATCAAATCATAAATTTACAATTATCAAAACTAGTTTCAATGTCTAATGCTCGTGAGAAAGTATACTTTTATAATACCTTTATCGTTTGTAATTAACATTGTTGTAGTTATTAAGAGGATGTTAATTTATTTCATGAATTATGTGTATCTTTTAACTTTTTTAAATGAGCTTTCAACAAGCATTAGCATTTAATTATACCAATTTTCATCGTTAATTATCATCTTTATGTTGAATCTTTACATTATTAATTTGTAATGAAATGAATATTTTTTTAGTAAGTACTTTGCTTTAGAAAAATAAAACTTTTAAAAGTATAATTTATTTATATTTTCAAGGTATATGCGCCTGAAAGTACCTGAGGTAACAGGTCTGATAATCGATAGCAGTATTCATAGGATGGCGGCGATCAATAGGCATGATCCTCCCAAAAATGTTCAGGAAGTCATAGACGTTCTTAGCGATCAAACGGACGATGATTTTAGAGTATATCAAGACATACGTCCTGAAGATCCTGTCAAAACCATCGCTACAGGTAAATAAACAATTATTGTAAAATAAAAATAATTGGGTTTTGACTGATAAAAGTTACTAAAATATACAACTTTTCTTTTTTAATTAATCCTTCAGGTATCTTCGATTGTATAGCAAAAACTTGGACTATTTATACTGACAAGCCAAGTTGCAACGAGCCAATAGTAGTACTTCCATTACGATTGAAAGATAACATTGAACCAAACTGTTGTTGTAAAAAGTAGGATTGTAAGTTTCAATGAATTTTTCGGTTATTTCGACTTCCAAAGACTTTCAAGATTGTTGACCTGCTACATTCTCGCTAATTTCCTCAAGGCTATATACCGAACTGTATTACACTATGAAAGATAAATGAATCTTGTTCATGTTGTATAAGTGACCTTATAAATAAAAGTATTTTGTTTTATAAAGTAAATAAATCGACTTGATAGTTTTATTATAAAAAAGAGCCGCATTTATTCTGTACAGCTTAGGAATACATTATATGCCTATTTAAAATTACGAGAAAATCTTAAAAATGTTGGCTTTTATCTTCAATGACTCTATCACATAATGTAGAAGTGTAAATTACGATTATAAAAAAAATACATGGTTTCGTAATAATTTCATGACCGCTAAGTCAAAAAATCCGTGCAATGACTTTTACGAATACACCACCGATATACACTTTATTGAACAACGAAGTAGCGGATAAAATCTCATCGTCAATTTGATTTTTCTTTTTTTTATAAAATACAACTGATAAATTTTCGTATGAGATTCGCATCATATATATATATATAAAAAAAAATGAATACAATGATTGTGTCGATCTCAAGACTTTTGTTTAACGACAAAAAGAGGGAACAACGACCTTGGAACGCTTTTGAGATTTCATCTCAGTGAAAAACTCCTTAATGTCCTCTTCACGCACGACTTTCTTGTTCTCCACGAACTTCTGTAGGTACTGCTTGAGATTTTCTTTCATATTGTTATATTCTTCGATAGCGTTCAGTTGCTGCACATGGCCGAGCGAGGCGAGTGCCTTCATTCCCTTTTCGTACTGCGTTTCTCCCTTGCTAGCCTTGCCGGCCTCCTCGTACGCTTGCACACTGTCTAACGGATCGAGAAGGTACAATACTTCTTGCTCTTCGTACATCTGTAAACGAACAACGTATGAATTATGTATTGAAGTTAATGTATTTTGCAAGTTACTAATTTAAATAGATAATGTAGTATGTAAATTACCTTTTTGCACTTATCACAGGTACATAATGAAGATCGCCAGCCTTCAACCCAAAAGCAACTACCTTCTTTCTTAGGGAAATCAT
This sequence comes from Torymus tubicola, assembly GCA_035583055.1. NCBI lineage: Eukaryota > Metazoa > Arthropoda > Insecta > Hymenoptera > Torymidae > Torymus > Torymus tubicola. Next base: position 6,809,816 of record JAWWEQ010000001.1, read on the forward strand.
CTTTGGGCAGTGTGCATTCACTCTTAGTTTCTTCAACATCCACTTTTTCTTCTGCATTTGTTTCAGACTTCTTTTCTTTACAAACTAGAAAAGTTTAAAAAATATTACATACAGACATTAATCAATAATTCATCAATGTTTAATATAATAAAATTACAAAGATTTTTTACCAGAATACTTGGTGGCATATCGCCACAGAAATTCATGAGATCCCATGCACCCTGCACAAATCATTTCACTGTAATCATTGTCATTGGGTAGATTGTCTTTAGTGTTTCCTAAATGCTGAAATACATTTAAAATATAATAAAGAAAGGTTTAGTTTTATTCATTATCTATTATTTATATATTCCTATCATATACATACTCGTGAATGATACCAGTCTTCGCAGAGAATACATTGAATCATCTCGTCAGGCTCAGTTTCATCTAGATCTGGGTATGGCCTTGCACAGGTACAATATACACCATCGTAGTTTTGATTGTACTTATTTTCGGAATTTTCAGGTGACTTGGTCTAAAATATCAATGACATTTCACCTATTTGAATTTATTCTACTTATTCCAAAATATTATAGCATCGATGTCTCCAATCACTTACAGACTCAAGACTGCAGGCTTTATCACCAAACTTGGAATTTCCACAATCACATCTGACATGTCTCTTTGTGTAAAGTTCAATAAGATCATGTCCTTCATGGCAGTCAAGAGAACAAGCAAAACAAATGGCAGCCCTCGTTCCACTGCTGCAGCATGTTTTGCAAGCATACAAAGCTTGTCGAATGTAACCCTGAACAAAGAAATTACATTGTAATATACCATTTCTCCACCCCATTTAACATCCAACAACTAAAAACTAAAAATATGTAAATTCTCGCAAATAGAAGCTTAGTGACCAGCTATCTTATCAACATAAACAAATCAACCACTTTTCCACTCTATTGCCCAGAAACAAAGGAAAAAAAATATTCTTGTAGGTTAAGACTATGCCTACCTTACTGTACGTGCAATTCTGATCATCCGAAGCACCGAGTACAGCGTTGACGTCGTCCTCGAGAGCATTCTCCTCCTGGAGAACATCAAGCATCGTCACCGAGTTCTCCTCGTCCTCCATCATGCTACCCGACGGCTTCTCGCTGCTCATATTACGCGTCCTGTTTCCTTTATTCCTTTTTCTAAACTGAACTAAACGGTACGAATGCTCAACTCACACTTGACACGAAATTTCACGTTAATTAATCCAAAAATTAAACGACCTTTGACAATCAATTTTCCACGCGAACGAAAAAACGACGACGAGCGAACAGCAGGCTATAAAGAGACGCGAAAACGCTCGCGCTCTCGGATCGTCGGCGAACGAACGGTCGATTTTTCCTCGAAAGGTTCCCGCGAAATTTGGCTGTGTTGCTACTGCGAGCGCCACGCGCGGTGACAGCGCCGCCAATCCCGTAAAACAGCTGATCTGCTTGCGAGCGCGGTAATGTTTGATTTGAAAAATATTTTGTTTCGAAGATCGTTGTTTAATATGCAATTTTTGCTTTGTTGTGATGGTAGAGATAAGTTTCAAATAAAAAAATAAGAAAATTTGTTATTTTTGTTATTTTGGGCAATATTAACATGTCAATTATATGAGAATTCGTTTATGACAGTTGGTATACTTTACAACTGTTATAGGTGCTACATGATCTTTTGTCAATTTAATTTTGAAAACGATAACTAGAGATAGATAAAATAAATAACTAGAGATTGTAAATACTAATAATCTATTAAAAATTGACTTTTTCATTGAATCTTTTTTACAATATTGTATAATGCTGTAACTAATAATACCAGTAATGTTCTACGTTGACGGTTGAACAGAAAAATCTGAATAGAGAACACTTGTTGCTTTCGTCAGTCAAGACGTACGTTCAAGTCTATATACTTCTATGTATGCAAGTTTACTATAAAAAATAATATATGAACAATAAAATGTCATTTTATAGTAGCAATAATAAAATCAATCAATTTTGATTTGATTTAGCATTAATCTACGTAATATTGTTATTGTAGAGGGGTAACGAGCAATAAAACTAAAGGCATAAAAAATATTTGTGACTTTATTACTTCAAACTTTTTACGATTATTTGACACAAAGATAATTAAAATTGTTTAAAAAATAATTTACAAATATTTAAACAGTTTACATAAATTATTATGAAAAGAAAGAGAGAGCAAAAAAATATTGAAGTATCATATTTTCTTTTTCATATGTATAATATATAAATGGTTTATGTGACATGGAATGGAATAAAACAAGTAAAATGATCGATTTACAAAATTTAAATACGTTCCTTTGTTATATATATTTACACATAAAATAATATATCTTCGAATTCGTTAACTATCTAAGATTGACTTAAGTGTAGAAACTATTGCGGTGATCTCGATGTGATTTCGAACAGTGCGCTCGTCGCTCCGTGAACGCTGCCATTCTCGTCGAAGGTATTGTAGCACCTTTAGAAACCTGAAAATAACATGAATGAATTTATCAGACTTGTCGCTTATATATATATATATACACGTTATAACATTTTATTATAAGCGGTTAAAATGCGTGTTTATACCCGATGAAAATAATTTACCTTGAACCAAGACGAAGCTAAAGAGACTTCAGCGCTGGCGCGATCTTCGCTTCGCAGGCAGAGCAGCCTGCTGAGCAAATCCTTGGCTTCGTTCGATATTGTCTCGAAGTATTCGTCGGGAAAGCAGAAATCACATTTCAAAATGTTCGTCGTCGTTTCTTCAACGGAATCGTCCAAAAACGGAGAGAGACCACTGCAACGAGAAAGAACGAAAATAGGTTAATATCTTTCGAGAAGAATAAGGGTCACGGAGTTAAGCACCTTTTGCATAAAATTTTTTAAGAAACAATTTAAACGTCGTTAACCCAGAGTCGTAAAATTCTAAAAGCAGGTTTTTCTTTAAAGTTTCAGAATATAAAAATAATCTGCATGAAATCACCTACTCATCGTTACTTTTAGATTTTTATAACTGTGTAAATCAATTATTTTAACGAAATAAAAAAAACAATGGAAATTCTCAAACGCCTTACCTGAGCAGTACATAGATGAAGACACCAGCAGCCCACATATCCGTGTAAGGTCCAGCCGGTCGGCCAAGCACAGACTCAGGCGCAGCAAACTCTAGGTCAGCTGGTGGTACGACCTCGTCGACAGGTCCGCGCACTGCCTCACCCAGGTCGATGAGCTTGACGATGCCTGTGTCTTGGTCGACGAGAACGTTTTCTGGCTTGAGGTCAAGGTGTGCCTTATTGCGATGGTGAAGCCATTGGAGAGCGGAGAGTAGTTGGTTAGCAAACTTACTCGCCATACTCTCCGTGTACTCGCTCTTCTTGCTCAGGTAGTAAAAGAGCGTCGGACCTCGGACCCTGAAATGATATAAATACGTTAGTTTCGGTTCGAAAGAAACTCAAGAAGAGAGCTGGGATGATTTTTGGTTTGTGCAGTTTTAGAATTCCAATGGCCTTGAATAATAAGGGCAAGATGTATCTACTTTTTGAAAACATTAGTTTATAAAAAGTGACTCGTCTTTTCCAAACTCTATATTATGTATATCATTTTAATGTATCTCGAACGCAAAATGGTAAATATACATTGACGCCATTCTAACTAACAATTTTATACTCTACGTTCCTTATTAACTAAATTTTGAATCAACATTCTAGCATTAAATTTAAGTAACCGCAGTAATTGAAAAATTCATCTTCTCTTTAAAAAAAACTGTCGAAAACCACAACCATCCTCTGCAAAAGTACATTAAAACCCTGAACGTACAACTCAAGCACAATCGTATCCACGCCAAGCTGCGGTGCATTCTCGAACAAAGCAAACGCCCTGACGATATTCCCATGATGCGTTGACGCCAACAAATCGTATTCTGCCCTAGTAAGTGACCTCGATTGTTTCTGTCTAGGAGTCTGTTTAAGCGCTACTTCTTGACCAGTGCCTCTATCTCTGGCTCTCCTCACAGTAGCGAACCTGCCTTTACCAATTTCATCCAATTCCAGGTACCTCGCAACGAATTGTTCAGCTTCCCAGGCGGTACCATCGCCAAGAGGTAAATTAACGATAGGCGAAGCTGATGTTGCAACGCCATTTTTACCAACAACACGGAAACTATAGCTCGCGCCTGGGAGTAGATCAAGAACTACTGGTGGCCCGGTGATATCCTCAAGGGCAGTCGTCCAATTTGTTGAGGGCATCGAACGATATTCGACGTCGCAACGGCCAACTTCTTGGCCTTCCCAGTCCACCTCGATGCGCGTCGAATCGAGGACGCGCGCCCAGGTCGTTCCTGTTCCACCTGTGGAATCGAAAATGTTATCGGTTCGTTAAGAATTAAAAGGGTAGTTTTATAAGCTTTTTGTTTTATTTAGTTCCTCATAAATGCAAAACAATCATCTTCTCCCATCTCAATCAATCGATTGCTTATCTTACAAATTCTTCCTACACATATCCCCCCATATACGTCGACATTGATCTTGACCAAAAGTTTATCGAACGCTTACCGCTGACGTTGAGGTAAATTCTAGCGGAGCATGAGCCATTTTCACACTGGATGCTGCAACAATAAGCCCCGGAGTCGGCTGGTCTGCATCTCGTGATCTCCAGATAAAAGAAACCAGCACTTTGGCGCAGTCGGTATCTCTCGTTCTCTTGGATCTCGCGTTCGTGACCTTCGCGCTGCCAAGCTACCACTGCACCTTCCGCCTGGAAATTTTAATGTGGATAAGTGTTAATGTAGTTTGATTCGGGGTAAAAAACGATGAATCATTTTTTAGGATACAAGATTTTGTTAATACGTTGAAAAATATTATTGTAATTGTATATTTAATTAAATTTTCACATCAATTTTATTTGTAACGAAACTTCAATTGTTTTTGTTTGTTTAATAAAGAAGCAAATACATCTAATACTCAAGAATATCGAATCAATGTAATCATAAAGTTGTTACTATAATTGTTGTATAGCTATATCAATCAAATGTTCCTTATTCTGAATTTACCCTTTAACTGATAACAAACATTTTTACCATCTACTTCCTATAAAAAATTATGGATTGAAACCATTCTCCACCCATTAATCGCGTAAAAATTTACCAAAAATTTACACTACGTTTGACCAATATACATCTTCACTCACCTGTGACACTTGAACAGCCAACCTGGCAACTTCACCGGAATTCGCCTTAATAGGCGTCGGTGCACCAGTAACACACGGTGGTCCAACATTCTTCAACACCACAGCACTACCAGTCGAGCCACCTGTCGTTGCACTAGCTACACTAGCTTCTTGAGCTATCCTCTCAGGATTATGTTTCCTAGGTCGGAACGACCAAGCACGACTAACCGACGAGTTAGGTATAAGACTTGCAGGTATCCAATGTTCTTGTTTAGACGCTGGTGGCTCAGCTGCCAAGACGACGACGAGGCCGTTACCTTCCAATCGACGTACGACGATCTCGTCGCCGGCACGTAACGCGCCCCAATCGGCAGCGAGACGCACACGCGCGCCCGGTGCTACCTGGTGAATTGGGGGTGAAAAAAAGGTGCGGGGTTAGAGTGTGTGCTATGTAAGTTGAGTTATGTTGTAAGATAAGAGTTGCGAAAGTGCTGTGCCGGCTTTTTTTTTTATTATAGACGTACCTTGGATTTACGTTAATATAACGTGGTTAATATAACGTGATAAACACAAGTATTAAGCAATAAATAGAAGCAGAAATTTTTTTACTTTTTATTTTTTATGTATCATCATTGGTTATACGTTTATGTGTGAAATTAATTTTAAAAGAATAAGCATAAATCATATATAGCAAACGATTTGTACACTCGAATTAGGTATGCAATAAAAAAAAAAAATAAAATAACTCATTGATTGCTTATTGGTCTATCAAAAATAATTTGCTGTAAAAACTACGGCTGTGTTATATAAACTCGGAACGTATAAACTATTTTCTCAGATAATATTGTAAATGCTTGCTTTACGTATTATTATATATAGCACAAAATAAGAAAGAAAATTAAAAAATTGTATCTTATAGATATATAGTATAAATATACTCTAATATATATGCGGAAACTTTACCATACAATCTATTACCAAAACTATATACGGGGGAAGAGAAAAAGAAATTCTAAAACTACAAAAAAAAAATGAAAATCCAATAAACCAATCCAAAACCACTACTCAACGAAAAAAAAAAAAAATACAAAAAAAAGAAGAAAGAAAAAAACAAAGCAATTCTGAAACCATGAAAATCCAATCGCACTCTCACCGGTCAGTCATTAGTCTTCCTGCATGGAGAGCGCACGTAGTAGTAGAGCACACAGCAGAAGTAGTAGTAGAGGGTAGTAGTAGTAGTAGTAGTAGAGTAGAACGTGAGACATGCTCCCGCGGTATACATATTTCTCACATGCCGCGTCACCATAGGATAAATATATATATATATCGCGCATATATATATATACACACGCGACATGCTCCCGACAACCTCTATCGACAGCATATATCCATATAGCACCGCTCGAGATCACGAGTTATTGTCTATATATATTTTTTTTGTTGGTCTTATTTCGCTCGGTATATATAGAGTAGATTATGTATAGTAGAAACTAGTAATACTATGTACGGTAGAGGTGTGTATGTATGTATGCGTAATATATCTATAAACGAGAGGGTGAGTATCCGAGGTCTGCTCTGGTTGGAGTTGTGGTAAAAACAACGGTTGTTCTCTCTTTGGTAATATAATAATATGCTTAACATTAGTAACTTTCATTTGCGTGCAGTAGTATATAGATATACGCGGTTCTATATTAATTATATAATATCCTATACAATTATGTAAAGTCATCTTATAACATCTTTTTAACGTTCAAACTATATTGTAATCTCGTAGTTTATACACATACGTGTACACACACTCGCACACACACACATACACACACACACTGAACACCGAACACTTTATCATTTTATATAACAGTACCTATAAAGACGTATATAATAAAATATTCGGAACATCCTACCCGCGAGGTATATTATATATTATAACATCACACGGTCCAACCAGAGCTTCGCACTCCTCACCCATCACCATTATCTTGAACTCGAGTTTGTATAATAAAAATTGTCTTTTACATATGTATACGTGTACGTGTATGTGTAAACGCGCTCCCATTGTAATTTAGCTCCTTGCACTTCGCGTATCTTTTAACAGTAAAAGTACGCGGGTTTGTCGCTACCGCGACAGAAGGCAAGGCAATAGAGAGCGGTTATGGACAGACATCAAGAGAAAAACGAGGATGCGGACGTTGTCGTCGTGGCACTATCCCTCGGCTGCAACCAAGATAACAGAGACATATGCGTTTTTGTTGTTGTTGTTTTTTATCTTCTGTTCACGTTTTTTTTTCTTATTCACGCGCGAAGAGCCCCCACGATAAAGTGCCTCGCGTATAAGAAGAAAAAAATAATAGTACATATATGGATAAATTAAAAAGAAACGTCGTATATCGTTTAATTCTGTGAAACGTATATATATTTGCGAGTATAAGGTTTCGTATAAAAAAAGAATATAGTATATAAAAGAAAGGTTTGAGATATTGACAGAGTAAAAAAACATTCGGTAATTATACGATCAATATTATATACGCTACTCTCTGTATGTAATCACCTGTAGAAGTACAAAATTATATATTAAGTTAATAATGCGAGAGAAAAAAGATACATGTCTAAAAGTTAGTTTGACTACTTAAGAGAGGAAAAATATCGAGTGTATAGAAAAGAGATACAATTTGTTACACGAATTTATATATATACCATCACCATTACAGAGGTTCGCAAAATTCAACCGTGTTATTGTCATGTGCAGAGTAACTACATAGAGAAAGCTTTGTTCATTTTTTTTTAGAGAGAGAAATTAAGATATATTCCGTAGCGTGGCGATACGGAAAATTATTGTTCTCGAATCGTGGGCTGTTGTAAATGCTATAAATTGTATTTTTGTAATTATATTAGGCCGAATTATTATTACTTATTCCGAAGTCTCTATAAAGTTGTGTATCTATTTTAATTGTCTACCAATTACGCATATTTATTCTAACCTTAAATTCTAATGATTAAAAAATATGTCTAAAGTAAAAATAACAAAAAAAACAATCAATGCTTTTAATCAACACGTAACATTCTTAAACTTTACACAGACTATAATACTTTTCGGGTACTATAACTTCATTCCGCACAAAACAAACAACATAAAAAAAAAACTAAAAACGAATCAATCGATAAAAAAAAGAAAACAAGAAAAAAATAATTTGTGCTGAATTCCACACAATTCATAAAATAAAGTTATACAACTCTACTATACAAAATACAAAAAAAGAACCATAACTACAATGAAATTCAGCACATCAACAAATAGCTACAGCCCACGATTCATCCCCTCCACCCACGTATATACTACAAAAACCAACTTTCCCTCCCAGAGGCGCGACCACGACAGCCCTTAACATCACGATCGTTCATCAAAGTGCTGCTGCATGATCTCACCGGTACAGATCCAATGCGCACTGGCGAGCGTGCGCGCAGTGTGTTCCTGAATCCCTCGAGGAAGTTGAGTTTGCTCTTTGTTGGACTGGGTGTCCTTGGCGAATCAGTACTGCTACCACCACCACCACCATCCAATGGTCCACCAGTTCTCGAACGATGTATCGGTTGTTGATGTAGTGGCTTCCTGGCTGGACTGCTACAGCTGCTACTCGCCGGCGACGATGAATCCTGATGCGCCAGTAGCGCTGTGCGACAGGTGGGTTCCGGCGTGGTACCGCGACTGCAGTGCATGCCCAGGCAAATCATAAATAAATGCGAGTAAAAACACAGTACCCTGTCTCTCTCGTTTTCTATCTCTCGCGGATTTTTTTTCTTTTTTAGTGACTATTTGATTTTTTTGTTGTTGTTGTTGATTGAGTTGATTGACATATATATAAATATTTCTAGTGGCACAGTGGTAGTATAGTACATACTTGCCGGATAGTTGGTAGGGGTGATTCTGTATTGCTTTTTCCTTTCTTTGTACAGAGAAGTGAGAAATGTTTAATTTATACAGATTGTTATTGCTTTTGTTGGCTCTCTAAGTGAATATTAGCATACGGTACGTAAGTTTATTGAGGACGTCATTGAGAAAGTAATATTATTCTAGATATGTTCTAATATTATTGTAGTATTATTATTTATAAAAATTTGTTGTTTTTTTTTTGTTAAAACAAATATAAAGATAACGGTGTTCAAGAAGTAGGTTATATTTACATTATAAGTATTATTTAAACATTAAAACAACGTCCTCAAAACATTACGAATCATAGATAAAAAGAATTGAACAATTAACATAAATAATAACAATAATATTTACAAAGTATGAATAATAATGTGAAAATATATATAATAAAAAATGACAAAAATATATATATGTATATACATTTTGTACATATAAACGTAACGTCATGTAGATATATAAATATAATAATGATTTGTAAAGAGAGCAAAAAGCAAGGCAGAATCACGCGACTGGCTTTTTTTTCTTAATTAAGGTCCCAAAACCATGTTAGTAGTTAAAGCATTGTCCCGTAAAAGCCTCAGGCGTCGTTGCGTAGAATGAAAATCCGTCGTTCGACTGTCCAATGAACACATTCGTATTTGTCTCAGGTACTGCGTTTTTATATAAAAATAAAAAATAACAAGCAGTTAATATAACAAGTGCTCGACAAAGAAAAAAACGTGACACACAACATGGTGCAATGGTGAATAATCGAAAAAAGTTGAATGTCAAATAAGATATATGAGAAGAATATATAGAGAGTGAAAAAAAAACAGACATATATAAAAAATACCGTGGACGACGTGTGACTTGGTTTCGTATAGCCGCTCTTTTTTATTTTTTTTTTTTAGTGCAAAAATGTCTTTTTTATTCTTGACTAATATGGTGAGATATAATAGAACAACACACAACACTGATTACGAGAGAATTGAGTATATAAAGTAAATTAAAAAGAAAAAAAACAAGAAAATCTAGAAAAACTATCAAGGCACATTTTATATATTGATTGTGAGGATATGGGAGAAGTACAAAGGCATGGGAGGATATAGGGTTAAGAGAAGTCAGAGATTACGCGACAGAGATTCTTGGTCAATTTAAGATTTATTCTAAACAAAGTGTTACGCTTACGAGTCCATTATAATGTAATGTATTTTTTTCACTTTTTTATCTTTTGGTTCTCCGGTGCTCACTATCGACTTATTTTTTATTTCTTTTTTTTTTTCATTTTTGCTTTCATCCTCATACCCAAAGGTAGAATCACGTATTCCTTTCCTTATCCGCTTATCTCTTTTTTTTTCCTCAATTATTATAATTAATTCTTTCTTTCTTCTTTTTTTTGCCTCGTTTATAATATTTACAATGTATTAAACACCCCTGGAGACAGACGCGGGCGCCGTACAGCGCGCACAACTACTGGCCCACAATAATGTGTATGGCGTGGTGCAGAGCGCAGAGTATATAACATGCGCACGCGCGTGCGTTGCGATTTTTGTGTTTGCCTCTTTATTTTATTATTATTTTTTTTTTTATTCCACGTATCTTTTTTTTTTTGTTTTTGCTGCTGCGGCTGCGATTGCTGCTGCTGCTTCTATGCTGCTGCTCTGTCTGTTGGGCTCACTTTTGCTTATTTTTTGTTGTTTTGTCGACTTATAAACGTTATTAAAATTATTATAAATATATCGTACATTTTTTTCTCATCATCACACTGCTCTTAGCGGCGCGCGCACGTTTTTTTTTGTTTTTTCCCTTTAGGAGAGACATGATTCTTCGATTCCGTCGTTTTTTTTTCGTTAATTTAACTCGCCGATGAGTGTCTGTGTCTGTGTACATGTATCGTCACGCACACACGCACAACTTTGTTTCTTGTCTGATTCTTAGCAACTTCATTTTTTTTTATTCATCTGGTTTACTACTTTTTGTTCTCTCACTGTTTTTTTTTTTGGATTCTTCTCGGTGTGTTTATCTAAATTCTTTATTTATATTTATGTATACGACCATAGCAATACGTACTTAATATAACGTCGTACATACACGTATGTATAAATATGCACATTGGAACGGATTATTACGCGTTCAAAGGCTCCGTTGAAGAAATAGAGACAGAGATTAAAGAGGCTGTGTCGAGCAAGTGAGTGGTATAAGCCTATAGTTTTTTAAAATGTTTTTTTTTCTCGTTTCTTTTCCTTCGTTTGGTAAGAGACTAAGAGAACAGTATATGCTTATTTTTTATTATTTTTTTTTTAAACAACTTTTTGTCTTTTTACTTTGCTTTCAAATTCGTTACTTGCAGAAAAGATATAGACTTTAGCGTTATAGAAGTACTTTTTGTTTATCTCTTATTTGGAAGAAGCCAAAGATTACGCGTAAAGGCAATTCTGACGCAAAGGAATGTCTGAAAATCTTTGAAAGTTTTCTCGGTGAAAAAGAAAAGTGTGTTGTTATAACGTTCGCTTTCCCCTCGCACGTTCGAAAAAATAATAATAAAAAAAAAAAAAAAGAATCCCTTGTCATATCCCTTATGCTAAGTTTAAAGTCTTTTGGCTAAAAATGCAATTCTTTTCAAGGCTTTTCAGAGTCATCCTTTCGCCAGGGGATCATATATAAAGTGCAGAGGTTAACTTTGTTTTTCTTCTTCTTCTCTATATAAGACTTGGGCTGGATAGGGGTTTTCTTTCATTTTGTTTCCACTTCGGATGAAAAAATATATAGAATACACAGTGTGATTGAAAAAGAGGAGTGAAAAACTTTCTCTCGAAATAGTGGGATGAGTAAGTGTGTGTGTGTCATCTATAATATGTAAGAAGAGATAATAATAATAATAATAATAATAGTAATAATAGTAATAATAATAATAAGATTGGTTGTTTTTTTTTCTGCGAGGGTGTGATAAGAAAAAGTGAGGTGTTTCTCAAAAATTTCCAAAGAAAATTCGGAGAGTGAAGTGTGGAGGGGGGGCACAAGGCGACTATACTTGTCGTCGCTTACAGCGGTATTATATATATCATTATCTTTATATAAAATATACAAAAATATGTCGGAACGACGACTATACACAGATCGAGCGTTAGAGACTAGAATGTAGTCGAGTAGTAATGAGCTGTCTTATTATTTTTTTTTTTGCTTGTTCTTGAAGTGTTAATACTTAATTGTTAATCATTAATTATTACTATTTTGTTTCTCAACGGGGATGAAGGGGGATTATGATAAAGATTTCTGTTTCATCAACATTTATACGAAAGTAAATTTGCATTATTTTTTTTATTTATTTTTTTTTTACTTTTTTTTTTCTTTACTTTGTTCGGTAATTATTTGTCAGATTTTAGCATTAGCGGTAGAGGCACGACGAAACCATAATAAGAAGCAGGAAAATAAAAGACGTCTGGTTAAATCTTAGTTTCATTGTACCATTTACTTCTTTACTTTAACTTCGAAATTTAGAATATTGTTCATTAGAAAAATGCAATTGCCTATGCGTTTTTGCTAGGAACTGTCATGAGCAAGCTTCTAGAATACTTAATCAGACGAGAAAAACTAATACACCGTTTTCCAAAATATTGCCACTACTTGAGAAGAAAGAACACGTTCACTTTACTTTTATTTTTTTTTTATCATCGATTAAACTAAAAGTTAAAATCATCAACTATCAACTATATACAAAAGATATGTCTACGTCACATTTTACACGTTTTAAAAATATAGATAACTCTTTGGTATTCATAGCTTTTTCAAAGGGTTATATCATATCCGTTTTTGCCCACGACGAGTTTGTCATCATTATTTTCCTTCTTTTTTTTCTTCTTTTATTCTCTTTATCAAAAAGCCGAAAAGTAGTATAGAAAAATAAAATGCGGATAAAAGAAATCCTTATCGGTTGTACACAGTCCTCGAAAAGTTTCTCATTCCGGGGTAAACTTGGGTTAGTTTAGTCGTGTTTGTTTGTTTGCTGTTAGTGTGTGTTAGAAGATTATCAACTATTATTTTTTTTTATTAATCTTTATCTTTCACTCGTTAATAAGGACTTGGTGGAGGGAATTCGAGAGGGGATTTCTTTCTCAATATCAACGTCTCGTGTCGCTGGAGGGTATGTCATCATCATCATCATCATCATCATCATTATCGTTAGTTAATAATAATTTTTTTTTGCATTTTGCTTTTTGAAATCGAGGAGGTGTTGTGTGATTGGTTGCTTTTGCTTTTCTTTTTGTGTTTGTTGAGGGGGGGGGGGGGGCGCAGGTTGGGGGGCCAGCTTACAGTGGGTCTTTGGTAAGTTCCTTTTGGTAGGCGATCGGCGACTGTATTGCCTTGAGGAAGTCGCGCTGCGTCTGGAGTATCGAGGTAATCGTGTCGACCCATTCTTGGCGGCGAAACGGCGCATTGCTCGGGCCGCCGACACCAGCGATAGAGCCTCCAGTATTGCTACCCTCGTCGCTCGACGTCGGACAGCAGCTGCAGACGAAGGCTAGCATTGGCTTGTCGGACTTGTCGGACACCGCGCGGATTATGAACTTTTCGGGGTCATCCGGCGAATCCTCTAGGCTCATTTTGTTCACCTACAATGTCAATTCAGTGGCTGGCTATTCGTCGTCGATTTTTCATTGGATGTTTATTTTCGCTAATTATTAATGCTAATTGATTTTTAATAACGAAAAAGAAGCTCAAAAAGAAAAAGTAAACAATGATATATTATAGTTAACTATGCCAGTGAAGCAAAGATCGTTGGCCAATAAACAGGAAATGAAAATTTGTTGTAAATTTCATTGTAACTCTACTTTTTGTTGTAATACCCGCGTATTAAAAGTTACCTGTTATCAAAATTAAAATCTATAAAAGCTATTACTTCGGTTAAAAAGTATAATTTTATTTAAAAACTAATAATGATACAAATTTGGATAAAAGCTTTGTGGTATTAATATACCGTATTATTTATTTTTATTTACTTAATATTGCAATGCACTTTAGTTTAAAATTTTAATAACTTTTTTATCTATTGTTCAAATTGATTACGTTTTCACATTTTTTCATATTCTATATAATATTACAGATTTTATAGTTTTGAATAAAACTAAAATGGGTCGCGAATCAAGAAACAGAAATTGTCATTATTTAGTCCTAAAGATAAATAAAAACTCATATTAAACTGTGTACTAAGACATTGAAATCGTTAGAGCTATAACTTAAGGTTTGCTACCTGAATATTTACCTTATATACTGTTTTCAAGGTAAAATAAATCACGTATATAATTGCAAAACAAATAAATATAGAAAAATGAAATAAAATTAAAAAAAAAAGAACAATTATCAAAAAGTAGCAAATATCATAATGCAAGATTAACTGTTCTCACCTGTATATGAGCTTTGTAAATATAGGCGGGATTTGTGAATTGCGTCTTTTTACCAACGGCCTCACTGAAAATAATGTTCTGCTCGAAGAGGAACACTTGCCATTCTCTTCCGCGGCTTGGCATCGACGAGAGTTCCGCGACCATTAGCGGCCCGTGAAGCAAGAGCTTACCTTGCGCTGTTATTTTACCCTGTAAATATAAATTTGTCACCTCAGATTTTCGCACATACACACGAGTGAATTTCACAAAACAGCGATATTCCTTCTTTTTTTTTTGTTTTGGTAACAACAAAATAAAAAGGACGGGAAGCGTTTACACCTCTACTAATATCATAAAAATAACCATATACTGGTCAGTAGCTATATGATAAAGAGGAAGAAGAAAGGTAAAGAGAGAGAGAGAGAGATAAAAAAAAAACGTACGTCAAAGCCCTGCAACCTTCCGACGTCCATCATGTCGTTAGCCGCCTTGGGTATGACTCGCATGACGTGCGCCGCCGCCCTGAGGCCTTCGATTTCCGAGTGACGGCGCGTGCGCTCGGTCAGCCTCAACGCCTCGCGTAGCAGCAGCTGATACTTAGTGATCCTCTGCACCGGTTTTATGAGAAGGTCGCAGAGTTGCAACCGGTGACCCAATATCTGTCTAAGTTCCTGTAACAGACGAAGGTGAGCCGCGCACGTGTGAGAAATAGTGTTTTTTTATTAGTTATTTTTTTTTTAATGCGTTTACTTTCCCTCATCATATCAAACGACTCGGACAGTAATAGGGCAACAAATGAAACGAGATACCAGCTGTAATTTGGCGTTAATTTTAAGTTAAACTCGGATATTTTACAAGCTTTTTCAAGTTTATAGTCACATTTAATTTTTTATGAAATATTTTGGAAATCGTAATTATCTTTTTTATAAGGGAAATAAAGTAAATTTTCGATGGAATGTTTGGAAAATCTCAAGCACCAGTATCTTTTTTAAAAGGGGATATTAAAAGATTTTTATGCTCTATAATATACAAGCACAAATGTTAAACGACACTGCTAAACACGTCGACTTTGTAACAAAGAAAAGAAGTTCTTTTCTAAACACTTCATCGTCACTTCCCTTTACGACGTGCTAAGTTCTGAAGTGGTTAAAGTAAAGTAGCTAACAAGACGAGCTTACCTCGAAATAAGTGTCGATGTGCTCGGATACGATATACTCCGAGACGGGCTTGTTCTGGCAATAAATGACGTACATGTGCAACTTCCTTTCATAGCGCTTGAATAGTGGGCCAAGCTCCTCGGGTCGCTCGAGGCAGTGCTCCAGAGATTTCAAAAAGCAGCTGCAACGAGAATAAACCACATTTTATTAAACTGAACATATAACCCCATTTAACATATTTTTACTTCCCAAATTTTTCACAATTTTTAAACTATTTTTAAATAATCTATGAATAATAACAAACAAATAACCTGAAAAAAAACAACCCCGTATAACAAAAAAAAGTAAAATTTTCAACTCACTCCCTGTGCCACTCGAATATCGCCTCGATATTGCCAAAGACCATTTTATCCTTGCCACCTTTCAAATCATCGGGCAGCGGTACATCCGTATTCGGATCTCTCATAAGACCAAGATAACCCTCGACTATGAGCCTCAAATCGTTCACGTAATCTCTCTCCGTCTCGACGAGTTCCCTAATAACGAAATGCCTCTTGGTAAGCGCAGTGGTCTCAGGATCAGCTGGCGTCGTGCTAGCAGTCGAGCTTTGATCTTCGCTGCCGCTCTCCGTCGCTGCTGTAGTCATCGTTGTATCACCGGATATTGTCGACGACGTTGATTTGACTGGTGTACGTGGTTGTTGAGTGGTGCTAGTATTAGTACCACTACTAGTGCTACTGTTACGTTCGCGTGTATCCTCGCGATGTTGTTCCATGCGTTCTTTGACGATTTGTTCGATTTCAGCGATATCACCACTGGCTGCAGCATCCGTTGCTGCTTTCACTTCGCCTGGTAGTTCCGAGTCACTTGGTGGTACGAGGATAGGCTCAGTGATTGGTTTCATAGGTGGTGGTAACTCGAGATGCTCGTCTTCGCCATCCTCAGCGCCATTTTGCTCGCTATGGCCACGGCTACGTGAGTCTTCAGCGTCGGACGTTAGCGGCTCGTCTTCAGCGCTGCTCTGTCGTGAAGTCGACGACGGTGTGGCTGCTTGTTTGTCCGGTACGGCGATGTGATGCTGTTGTTGTTGTTGCTGCTGCTGTTGATGATGTGATTGTTGCTGTTGGTGTACAGGTACAGGTGGAGCAACCGCAGCTGGTGTGGATTTGTCGGAGGAACCTGAGCTCGGGAGCTTGAAGAGCTTGTCGAGACCGCTGCTCTTCTTGGTACCACCTGGAGGTGGTGGTGGCGGTGGTGGCGGCGGACGCTCGGCGCTCGCCGATGATTTGTCGACCTTGCTCTGGCTGAGCTTACGTAGCGGTGGTGGCAACCACTTTCGACTGTTGAGGAGAAGAGGTGGGTTGGTTATTATTTTGTTGTTGTTGTTGTTGTTGTAAGAGTAACAAAAGTGTTGTACGCTTTCTATGTAGATAGGATTAAGGCTTTCAGAGCCAAAATATGTTAGGTACGACACTTTATTTGTAAAAAACGACGTCTTATTTTTCCATTCAAGCTTTATAAAAGGAGCTTATCTGCTTTTGTATAGTATAACCTTTTCGTCATAATATTTCTAAAAACTGAAGTTATTCCTACTTCAAAATTTGTTCATGCATTTTTCAATATTTTGTAATAATTTTACTTAAACAACAGTTTTAATTGAGACAATCGTATCGTTGTAAAACTACAAAGTAAATAGATTGATAAAGAGCATGGATTTGTAAATAAAGTAATGACTCGAGCATGCGTTAAAGGCACCGATAAACTATATAACATCTTTAGAATTAATAATTAAATAACAACTCAATAGCTAAAAATATTGTTATAATTTTGCAATAACTAAATTTCACTAAAATTATCATAATCTAGCACTAAAATCACAACGGAACCCCGAGTACATCATATAATAGTGATACAATAGCTCACAATAATTTTTATTACAAAATAATCCTTGCACCCATCTTCTTCAACCATCCAATTTACATTTACCATATTATCCTATACCATTATTTTTTCCATCATATTCACATCATCAACATTTACAACCCTATAACTATATACCACTTCACTAACCCCACCCTAACGTCCCTTACATACGCATACACACTACACACACACATACCCTCGTCTTCCTTCTTCCCGCTACACCTCATACTAATTGGGCCAGCGTCATCGCGTCGACGACTCGCTTCCTTCCCGCCGCTCTTCGTCTTTCTCTGCACTCTCTCTCACTATATACACGCACGCATACACACAGACACGTCGTAAACGCGCGGGGCCAAGTTTCCGCGTGACGCGAATGCCAAGTGCGCAACGGCTTTGGCTCGATCGCTTGACCGTGGTTCTCTCTCTCTTCGACGACTAAAAGGGTAGCCGCTCGCGCGCGTCGATGCTTCGTCCGTGTGTATCTATATATCTATATTATAAGTGTATACGCAGACCGTGATGCGATATCGGCGAAGAAATAATAATGTACGCATACTTATTTTTCTTGTTACATTGTAATCGCGTTTGCTCTCGTCTTTGTATATTGTATACGAGTTACATATATATATTTTTGGAGATACCCGGGGGCGCGTGATCATCGCACTATGTGAGTGATCGTAAAAGTTATACGATATACAAGGACCTTGAGGAGTTGTATGTGGGGTGTATATATATATATATATATACGAGTGTGTCGTAAATTAATTCGACCGCGTAAAGTTTTATAGTGTACGGACCGCGGGCTTTTGATTTGCGACCGTTTCGGGAATGTGATCTGTCGTTTAAAAGTCCACAAGGGAACCGCGGTTATATGTACATATACGAATGGATACTATAGATGATATAGTTCAACGATCTTTATATATATATATATATACGCGAAACCGAAATGTAATCATTAACAAATTATATAAATGAAAGATGAAAAGGACACACGAATAACGCGCGAAACAACGACGCCTTGAGAAAAAATATAAAAATATACGCCTGCGGCAAAATCTGCCCCGTCTCTCTCTGAAGCTGTATTGAATATGAACTTGCGAAATATATATCTTTACGACTCTCTCGCGAGCGGGTTTGACGCAAGCGCGAAAGAATTTGGGAAAAGCATCAATGAAAATTTTACTGGGTTACGCATTTGCGCGTGTGTGTGTGTGTGTGTTTGCGATTGAATGAGAGACACGCGGAATAGTCTACCGAGCGGTATATTAATAAAATAGCCTTTTCGGCTTGTTTTCGCTAAGATATCTTTTGTCCTACGTCGTCGTCGTCGTAAAATGCGTTATACTCGTTCCGTTTTCTCGCGTTCATTCAGAAATATCATTTCACATATGCACGAAGCTTGCGCGCACGCGCGCGCATAAACATTTTTATTTTTTAACTTTTGCGTGGTCTATATACACGTACACGCGCGTGGATATATACGCGGTCTCGCGCTTAATTACTTTATTTTTGTTATTCTATATACGTGCGTGCTTGCGAGTGTATATAAGCCGATTAATTCGTATATATAAAGTACAAAAAACGCTTATAATATACTTATAACAGAAAAGTATATTTATTTTTCCGCGTTTCCAACGTAAAAGAAAAAAACCAAAAAAAAACACCCTTATACGGTTGGATTGACAAAACTCAATCTCATCTATATTAATATACACACACGTTTCTCATTAACCCCCCCACCTCGCTATTAATAAAAGAAAACCCCTTTACTTTTTTTTCCAAAAATAACCTATCCACCAGCCCACGCGTATTATCCTACTTCTAAAAGTATAAAGAAGGAGCGAAAGAGAGAGAGAGAGAGAGAGAGAGAGGAAAAAGTAGAATGTCATCGTCATCCATGCCGCTGCGTGCGACAAAGGCGCGCGCGCGTTGCTGCAGCAGCACAACCTCTTTTCTTCGCGGGGTTCGCTCCTTTTCTCTTTTCAATAAAAATTCAATAAGACGCCGTTTAAAAATAGTATGTAGGCTAGGCGTCTTTGAAGGGACGACGATGACGACGACGCATTGTGCCCGCATGACTCCCTTTTTTTCCCTTACATATATGTATATACTATATATCAGAGAGAGAGAGACTTACCCGCTGAACCCACGTCTTTTGTTGCCTGGTGAGCTCGTGTTCGCGGTTACGCATCCGTCGCCGCCGATGATTTCTGGAACAGGCAAAAAGGAAAATATATATGTATTCGTCAGTGCATTAGTTGCAAGTTGGTATATATATATCTATATCTATAATGTGGCATAAAATAAAGCGACGAGGAAAGTTTTATTTTATATTTTCGCAATCGCGGTAGATGACTGTGCGAGGGTATATGTATATGTATATGTATATGTGAGGTTTGTTTGGATTGCAATGGTAATAAAGGCCAGCTGTGTATGCAACAGAAGCGCGGTATACGTGCGCGAACGCACTCGTTGTTAAAATAACTGTAATAATTTATTAATAAATGTGCGGATCGTATACAGCGGGGACCATTGTATAATGGTATATATTTCAAGCATATACGTTTATTTTCGTTAGTATCTATATATATAGTGATTTTTTTTCTTTGTTCGATAACAGAAGAGTCTTTTTAAATGGAAACGTATTACACGAAAAGTAAATAAAAAGAAACGAACCATTTACATTGGAGTATATGTATATATTACTTTTATAGCTTTGTTTTATAGGAAAACGCGAATAATAAATCGATCTTTAATACACGCCGATCCCCCGTAGCATTCAATTCCGTGAAACAATAAGTATCGTAATCCCAGCTCAGAGAGAAATAAAAAAAAAGAATCTACTCGCACGAGTATATATGTATATATACATGCGTACGCAAGAGAGACAGAGAAGAAAGACGCTTGCGCAAACTCCGCTTTGAAAAGGCGAATTTTCACAACTTTGCTAATTCAATAATAGAAGGAATAATCCAAGAATAGAGAGAGAGAGATTCTTTTCATCTGCGCCGCGCGCTACGTACATTTCCAATTTCCCCGCGCTGTCGTCGCCGCGTCGTAACTCTATTATACCTCGTCTCTATATCTTTCCCCCTCTCTCTCTCTATATATATATGTACTCTATCCATTACCTTTATCTTTGGTAAATTTCGTTACCGCGCGTCTTTTCTCACCCGCACGCACGCCAGTTACGATTCTTCTCTCAAGGTTTTCAATTGAAACGGTCAAGTGTATAAGTGGGTTATGCTTATTTTTCTTTCGGTTCGTGTTATTATACTCGTGGCTCTTTCCTTTCTTTTTTTTTTGTTTCAGTGAAATTATGTTGTACAGAGGTTCTTCAGTACATATATGTGTATACGATGGTTTAATAGCAATGCAAAGGATTAAGATAAATATATAAATATTGAATACGGTCAATAAATATATATGTTTGTATTGAGAAAATGTTTTTCATAACGTTAAAATAGATTGCGAAACTGGGTAGTTTTGGATTTATATAAAAAAAGAAGGGGTTTAATGGTATTCAAACAACGATGTATGATTTTTGCAATAATAGTACAGCAATATATTATCACAACCCTTTTTATATGAAAAAGATCAATGAGGGTCTCTGAAACGGCACGCGTTATTTTTAATCGAAAACTGCACCGAACTTCCCTTAATCCTAATATAGAAATTTATTATTACTTATACTTTATTTCAGTAATCTACAGCTTTCTCTATATGAAATCTCCGTAAATTTATACGCTTTAAGCTCGCTTACGTTTATTTTCGAATACACACGCACACACATATATATATAATTTCCGAAACAAATATTTGTGTTTCCTCTATTTTTTTTTCTTCTCTTTTTTTTTCAAAGCACCCTGCCAAGTTATGAATATTTCGCGCCGATAAAATAATTTTCCACGGGCAGCGGTTAGTTTAAACGTCCAATAGACGATTATTTGCGGAATAACTATGTAAATACCTCAGATATAGGTGAATAAAAAAAAAGCTATCAAACATACTTCTCCACTATATCTAATTGTATCGTGTTTATAAATTTATGTAACGTTTTTAATTGTTGTTGATACACGTTTATCCTACTATCATGTAATAATGTAACGATTGGTCCAAAGAAATAATCACGGTGTATTTTAAAACAACACGAGGGTAACAGGATATTGTTCACATTATTATAATAGTATGACGTCATGGGGGCGGTATTATAAATATAAACTTATGTGACTACTTTAATAATCAAGGTTATAGGAATCCTTTTAAATATAAAGGTACGAGCGTTACACATGCTGCATACGCTACGTCTAAATAAAAAATTCTCGTACGATGCTTATAAAAAAGAAAAACGCGCAAAAGCCGCAGATACGTCAAAGTTAGCTACGTGATATCGTCTCGAACTATAAAAGTTTAATATCACTGGTAGAACCTTTATATATGCAGTTTTGGCAGAGATATCGACATTTGCGTGAATAAAGTATGATGAAGATTTTCATAATAAAATTATTGTGCTTAACATTCAACAGCAAGTTTTCTTAGAAATTCGTAACTTGTTTTTCTTTACATTATTATTCACATGTTTGTGTAATATTCTGCAATCGCGCATTGGCATACATTTACCGCATGCATTGAAACAATTCATATTTTTAGTAGAGATTTTTTTTTTAATAATCGTTCGACATTGTTGATTCTTCCATACTTTTTATAATCTTACGTTGACAGATTATCTATTCAATTCTGATAAATAAATGCAGCATTAGTTTAATGATTAATTTACAAGGTCCCATTAACTACACAATCGAAACGAAATTTTATTCAAAAAATTCCAAACTAAAATAAACATTTACTACTTTTTTTTACAATATAGAAAAAATTGTACTCTCCCTAAAATAAGTTGCATCCTGCTACACACAATTAACCCTTTTCGAACCGAACTGCAACCACCTCGCAATCTCACAGTTCATCCGTTTTCCACCCACACTTCCGTAGTATACCACCACCACCACCCGTGTTTGGAAAAATCATGTAAACGCGCGACGAAAGCGCACGCAAGTGTAAAAGAAGAAAAAAAAAACGACGTCGCGGATGAAAAGAGACGACGGCACGCGCAGCAAAACTCGATTGACGCCGACGACGCCAGGGTTGCTCTTATTTTTAGAAGAAAAAAAAAAGAAGAAGTAGTAGTAGAAAGATACGATAGGTCGCCCGCGAGGGTTTGAAAAAGAAAAGTGCGAAGGGATGGTGACCAAGCCGCGGGTATATATAGAGGTTTCTTTTTTTTCGCGAGAGCTTTTACTCTCTATCGTCGTCTTTGACTAATGGCTCAATTTCCCTCCTCAATTAGAGGGTAAATGCCGAGGAGAGAGAGAGAGCTTAGGACGTGGATGCGATTATATGCGAGAGTGAATTTCGTCGCTGGTGTTGTTGCTGCTGCTGCTGCTTGGTCGTGGACGATTCAGGGTAATGATTTTAGGCGGAAGTAGGGGTGAGAAGGGAGGAGAAGGAAGAGGAGGAGGTTATAGCAGTGGCCTGAATAACGTTTTGTGTCTGCAGTTGAGTGTGACGTTATATATGTTGGATTGTCAAGCGAGATGTGTAGCGTCGGTATAAAAGCGCTACTGCGGATTTGTTGTTTCGACGCACGCGTGTGTGGGTTTAATTTTTTAGGATTTCTTTTCTAGGGAACGCGGAAAACACGGTTTTATTTTGGAAAGTTTATTTTTAACCAAGACTCTGCTATATACCTTTTGGAATAGTAATTTCTGTGATTTTTGTAGCCGAGCGACTGATATTGTGGTAGAATTCGGTGTTCAGCTGTTATAAAAATTACTATTTCAAAAGATAAAATTAGCGACAGAAATCGTAAAAATAATTACTGCGTTTAAAAAGTAAAAAAATTCATGGTACTCTGGAAAATAGTGAATTTTATTACGAAAGAAAAATTATACATCGTATGGTAAACACGAATACCCCGAAATAGTTAAAAACCTCACATAACTCAATAGTCTGACTCTAAATCTAAAAAAATCACGCAAAAATATCAACACCAAATTACATTATCTCAATTGAATTTTCAATTAAATTCCAAAACAGCTGTAATACGAACAACAATTAATCGCTCCAGCGATACGCAAAACTTTATCATACCTCCGTCTCCCCTTTCTCCCTTTTGTCCTCGCATTCAACAAAACGCAACCATATACTATTGTACTTTACATACCATTCAAAACCAACCCTCACTTCTCTCCACATCCAACAAATGTATACATATATACACCCTTACATATATATACCACGTGTACCACGTCGCCGCCCATTTAACCGTATAAAGCAGACATTTATTAGGGAAAGATAAGGGTTGAGAGATGCTCCTCTTGCTAGTGCGCGTGTCTCAATTAATTTAGTTGCTTAATTGCCGCTTCCGCCGCGGAGCAGCAGAGTCGAGCGAGTGTGCAACCTCTGCCCGGACGATAGAACAGCTCTCGGGGTGGCGCGTACTTGAGAAAAGAGTCACTAGAGTGTGTTTCATCATACAACTCTCTCCCTCTCTCTCTCTCTCTTTCTCTACAACTCCTTAAAAGCGTCTTCTTTCTCTTTTTCCTTTTCGCTAGAGCGCAGTGAGCTTAACTCGCGCAAGATTTTCCAATTTTACTTAGCCCTATACTCGCGTGCGCGCGCGCGCTTCTTTTCATTTATTTTTCCTCCTTCTGCTCCTTTTTTCTTTAACCCTGCGCGCGCGCGTGTCTCTTTGTTCCCGAGGCTTTTTTTTTGTTGCGGTAGCTCAGGAGGTGAATAAGAAAAGCCGAGAGGGAGATTATATCTATATATATATACACTCTGCGTGTACGTGTAATTAAATTTTGTGAGATTTTGAAAATGTAAAGTATGTGAGATGTATATAGCTGCTGTATAGTATAGTAGATGATGTAAAATGATGTCTAAAAATATCTGCTGTAGAGTATAATATATGTATAAGCGCGTAGGAGCGGGGCGCGTTTGTGCGAGAGCGAGAAAAAAACAATGACGTATACTAGCGCGAGGTTTTAAGCTTTTAATGCAAATAACCCTTCGGATATTAAAGCTCGTCCATTAGCTGCCGCTCTACTGCTTTTGCTGCTGCTGCTGCTGCTGCTACTTTTTACAATTTCTCGGAAGCAATTATTTAGAAGCGAATAATTATCCTCGCACAGCTTAATTACGACTTTTAACCCCCTCGCATACCACCGGGAAACTTTATTCTTTCGGCCCTCTTCACGCGGTAATACACATTCAAACTCCTTCTCGTCAGTCACTACGTTTTAACAATCATATTACACCCTTTACATTACATGCCATTTAATTAAATTTTAACTATACCGTACAATTTATACATACACACACACACAATATATCGATCAATCGCTCGGACCTTTAAATTTCTAAACTCGCTCGTGTGGACCACCTTTGACCGCGTCTAATCTATAATACAGTTCGCTCTCTCTCTCTCTTTTGAACGTTACAACGAGAGCGTATTATAATTTTAATTAAATTTCGCGATAAATTTACAAACTACCCGCT
The DNA here is from genome assembly GCA_035583055.1 of Torymus tubicola. Lineage (NCBI taxonomy): Eukaryota > Metazoa > Arthropoda > Insecta > Hymenoptera > Torymidae > Torymus > Torymus tubicola. The sequence continues at coordinate 6,834,927 of JAWWEQ010000001.1, forward strand.
TGGGGAATACACAGGAGTATGTGTGTGTGTATATATATATATACGTGTGAGAGTAATAAGCCCTGACGACGCGCACGCGAACTGCTGCTATACTCTGCTTGTAATTAAGGAAATAAAAGGAGAGAGAAACGAGAGCAGAGGTGTATACACATCACGCTACACACAAGGGTATCGGCTTTAAAGTTCGAGGGTTTTAAAGGTACGAGAGAGAGAGAGAGAGAGAGAGAGAGAGAGAGGCAGTTTGATAGTTACGTGCGTGTACCGTGTGTGAGTATATATATATGGTTCTCGGGGTACTATACGTCTGAGAGCTTAGGGGTGGGTAAGGAGTAACGCGATACGATTCGTCTTGGGATGTAATAATACGGTTAGTTCTCTATAGTGCTAGCTTTCGTAAAGAATATACAGAGGAGAAGAAAAAAGAAAGTGTAAATTTAATTTCGTAGTTTTTTTTCTTCGTTTCAGTTTTTAGTGAGATTACGTGAACTATAAGTGATATGGTCTTTCGATTGAATTGACTGGAACTTCGTGTACTATCTCACCTGTTAATAAATTAAAACAATTAATTATAACGATCGCTATAACTTCCAATAATACTTGAAAAATACCACCCTAATACCACATAACAGCTAAAATTTTTATCGTCTCTATGGTCACATTACGCTAATTAACTTTCATATAGACAAGAACAAAAGAGCGCAACGCGGCTATTCGAAACTTTTCCTCGCGAGCGTCTATATATATATGTATATAATAAGAGCGCGTAAAAGCGCCTTTACGAGGCCAATTTAAAAGTCATTTTTACGGCGCGCAATAAAAGACATCGCGATCATGCCTTTATAACTCGATCCCGAAACTAAAACTGTACGGCGCGAGGAGCAAGAGAGTATAGAAGGCGTATATATACGTTCGCTTATGTCTGTGTGTGTGTAACTGTACGCGAAGAAACAGAATGCATTCATAATACAGTTATACCAAGTTCGCTTATACAATCGCGACTGACAGTTTCTCCACCCTATTTGGCGACGTGCAGTAAACTTTCACGCGCGTGTGTGTGTGTGTATGCAAGCGAGCAAGGAAGCAAGTAACTGATACGATGGCAGTATAGTGGTTGGCGATCGACGTATATATATATACGTATAGTTGAATGAATTTTGACTTTGGAATATTCTATTATAGCTTGTATATATAATGTGATTGTTGGTGCGGACGTCGGTGTCTAAATTGGTCGGAATAGTTCAAGAGGTTTTTGGTGTATAAACTTTCGAGCTATGTACAACGTACGCCTTTTACCAGTATATTATTGATAACAAACAAAAAAAAAGTATAAGAGAACAGACACAAGGTTTATTGTCGCGATGTTCATTTTAATTAAGAATACAACTCGGTCGTCTCCCTCCCACACAGCAGGCGAAATAATATATGACGAAGCGAGTTTTGCGCTCGAGACACAAAAAATATGTAGGTTATCATCGTCGTCGTTGTCTCTCCAAATTCGTTATACACGTGGGTGCTGCGAATGTTTCTGCGACTTTTGTATAGCTAATTCATACGCGACTTACGCTTTTAATTTGCATGCGCGCGTGTACTTATTACAATCGATATTACAGTGAAAATTCGTATAAAAAGAAATACACGTGTATGCACGCGCGTACGATTATCTCTCCGCGCCGTCGTGTGCACACGCGGCCCTGTGCTGATTGTGCACGTCGGTGAAAATACTTCAGATTAAGCCCCGGACTTCTCCGAACTGCATTATTATTATTATTATTATTACAGTACTTTTTTTTAATAAGAATTAAAAAAGTTGCATCGGGTTTTTATTCGTTCTATAAAACGAGTACAGTATAAATAAAGTATTAAATCTTTATTTTAACAGTCCTCGTATAAAATACAGTGATTGGAAAAAGTTACACATGTTATACTGTCCGACATGTTTTTATGTACCACTACTCCGCCCGAAGAGAATTCTTGTATTTAAAGTGGCCACGAGGACATTAAAAAGATGCTAAATAAAAAAGCTATTTTCTTTTGTGTGCTTGTGACGAGCTTTTTATGCGCTATTCGTCAATTAACGACACACATATAACTACAAAGTATATGTTCGTGTGGAGTTTTAATGCTGATTGAAACAATCCAATTGTATATGTCAAAATGCAAACAAGATTCGTAAAAAAAAGACAACGATGTTACTGTTTCTTAAAACCATTAATTATTGCCTTTTTTCGATAAAGTGATTTTAAAGTCGATAAAAGAGAGTATTTTTAATATCTTCGATCCATTAAAACTCTGTTAATTATGCACCAAATCTCCGGAAGGTTCGTCTCTCTCTCTCTCTCACGACGAAATTGGCAAATTCATCCAACCAACCACTCCTGTCATCCTCATCCATCCATACCCTCATGCTCTCTTTCTTTCTCTCGCTCAGCAGGGCACCTCTCTCTCTCTCTCATTCTATTATTTACCGAATAAATCAACTCCTCTCTTGCGCATATATACGCTTCCTCTCTCTCTCTTACCCTCTCTCTCGAATCTCTTCATTAATAATCAACTTATTTTTAACCTTCGCAGCCTTCGCGTGTTTCCACAAAGAAGAAATCGGCAGGGGAAAACAAATAATTCGCGAGTAGTAACAGCAGCAGCAGCAGCTTACAGCAGCAGTAGCAGTGCTGACCCAGAAATCGAAACTGCGTGGCGGATGAATGTATTACGCAAGCTCTCGTGCGTTGGTTTCCGCCTCTGGGAACGGCACGCGAGGCATATACGCGCGTCGAGTGATAACTACGAGGTGATCGTGAGAAGACGCGCAGAGATTTTTTTTTTGCGTGTACAGATGCTTTAGAGGGTCGCGGTGTGGGAGGTATAAGAAGGTGGCGAGTGAGATGTTGTTTTTGTAGAAGGGAGAGAGAGGAAAGTGAGATTGTTTTTAATGCCACGAGAGGTTGGGTGGGTTATATGCTCGATGAATGGAGAATTGTTGAATATTTTGTTTTAATTATAGGATGGATTTGTATAAATAAAAGTTGGATTACGCGAAGGAGTTTATTTTTTATATATAATATTTTTGTATGTACATAATGCTTTTTATAGATATTTTCAGGTTGAATTGGTCGCGAAAAATAATGCCAGCCGTAAATATCCGAAAATTTTGTGTGTATTTTTGTTGAAAATGTCTTTTTTTTTCAATTTTTCACGAAAAGTATTTTACTTTTATGTAACATAATATTTTATTAATATTATAGTTAAAGAACAACAAAAAAAAAAGCTTATTTTCACAGGAGCGAGTATAAAATTTGTACATTTAATTACATATAAATGAATATTTTCGGCATTTCATAATGCTCTGCGAAAATTTTCCACTGCAGTGATAACAATAAGAAACCGTAAAAAAAGAAGAGAAAAAAACACACAAAAACGCAGCTGCACGCACGACGAAATACCACCGCACGCGAAAAAATTCATCACGACAATACCTGCAGTATACGCGCGTGCATATTCCGGGAAACCAAAAATTTATATATTTAAAAAAAAAATGCATAAATCATAAACGTTCCATATACCCACACCACCGCAAAATTACCAATGAAACATATACCGCATTCAAATATCTCTACGCAGGTGCATATATGCGTGTAAAATAATTGCACTTTTGCGGAAAAAAAAATCATCGTAAAAATAAAAGATAAATATATCCGAAAAAAAAAGAAATAATTATAACGTTCGCGAGCTACACGCCTTTTCTCTAGTATAAACAAACCACATATACGTACACACATAAACGATAGAGTCGGTACGTGCGCGGGCGAGGCTATAAGGTGCGAGCGTGGTATATCCGGTCTTCGGCGAGATAAGACTCTTAAGGAACCCCAGCGTGTATATACAGCTCGGTGTGTCCGCTAACTCTTAAATTTTTTATTTGCGGCACGCGTGGTTCGACTCTAAATACCCGAAGCCCCTTCGGGTTCTTCCTTACCGTGTGTGTATATATATATATAAACACACGATACAACCATCGTTTTGCTGGTATAGTTTTCTCAAGTAAGTACGTAGTATATTTGGGGATAGAATATATAACAAAAAGAATTAAAAGAAAAAAGTAAAACTTACGTGTACACGCGAAGTGTAATGTTGGGATGGGATGTATGAAGGAACCAGAGACGGGTGGTTTTCATTGTCGAAATTATATACCGTCGAGGTATGTTTGTTCAACGAGTTATAGGGTAACTCCTGATTTATTTTCGCGTTTACATTGCTTCCTCCCTCGCGCTATACGGAAATATTCCACCAACCGCGAGAAAGAGAGAGAGAGTCCATTGGTCAAACGTGTGAGGGAGAGGGAGAGAGAGAGAGAGAGAGTGAGGTTATTTGAACGTATTATCAAACGCTCGAAATAGACGCGCGATATATATATATATATATTGACTTGGAATTCGTCAGCTCGGCTGGTTACATTCCACTTTGTTTATCGGCACTTATATATATCTATATGAATTGGTAATTTTTAAAACTATAGAAATTTTCACGCCGTGACGCTATACGTGACGACGAGGTTGACGGTTATTTTGGTATATCCCTTTGATATAGATTTAAATTTATATTTCTGTATACCTTTGCGTGCAGCACTATTCTAAAAGTTGACCGTTTAATCAAAGAAATTTACTTGCGATATATAATGGTATACATCCGATTTCTAATCTGTACAGCCCTTTTTTACCTGCTCACATTATTTCGGTTACCTTTAATGCTGCAGCGTGAGCGATGAATAACAATTTTATTACACTTTTGGTATACAGCTATATCATTGTACGCGAGGTGTTATTGCAAAAAATATGTGTACATTTGTCCGAATAAAACCAACAATCGTATCTAACTTATATCTTTTCGCATATTTATACCAAAACCTCAGCTCTCCCAATCTCCTATACACTTCATTCCCATACCTTCACACACCGAGTATAAAAAAATCCTACACCTACGATCGTTTTGTATATATGTATATATTAATAGCAGCTATAGGCGCCACACGGCGATAAAGCAAATTTATCATTTATCCCCTATTATTAGTATAGACGCGTTATTATTCGGCCACACACACAGTCGTGCGACGATCGTTCTATATTATACCCGCGCTGAGGTTTTGCTCTCGAACGCAAAAGACGCGCGCGCACGCTTTCGTCTATTTCCGGCCAGCTCGACGCGCAAACTATCTTTGGTCCACCCGAGAGACAGCGACGATGTCCGACGCTGTTGGTGGTGGTGCGGCTATACGACGACGATGTGCGTCGTCGTCTGTATATTTGTTTTTCTCGGCAGTTTTGGGACAATTCGTATATGTATATATGTGTGAGATTTTTCACAGGTGGCACGGAGATAGTGAGAAAATGTTTCTTTTTGGGATTTTTCTTTTGTTAATGTATGGATTAGGTATGGAGGTTGTGGTAAAGCTGTACAATATTCGATTGGTTCGGGTTCGAATGGTTATCGATGTAATTGTCGATTCGGTGTTGTTTAAGTTATTGGAAATGAAATTAATTATGTCAAGTGTTATTGAAAAATGAAGCTTTGAAATTGCTTTATATGTATATATAACCACCTGCCTTTAATGTTAATAAATAATAATGTATTAATTTACTATAAAATCTACTATTCAACCCCAAACACGAAAGAAAAACAAAATTAGAGAAGTTATGACAGATATATCTTCTCTCTCTCTCTTCTACTGTCACAAACTTCTGCCGCTTTCAACCACATATACACATACATACTTGGCAACTTGGCAAAGTATTGATCCCGACCATCGAGCTAAATTACTTTGTATATTTTTTTTCTTTTTTATCTTTTCACAATACTTATATTTAAAAGGTTAACGGGACGACGAAAGTTATATACCCGCGCCAAAGTCATCCTCTGCGCGTTTTCTTTTTATAATAATCGATTTTTAATTGATGCCCCCCTCCCCCGCCCCCGTCCCGCGCATACTAGAAACTATTGCGTAGGCGACAGAAGCGTTTTATATCGGAGCATAGTCTATAAATAATAGCGGAAAATACATGGGTATATATACATGCTCCAAAGAGAAAAAGAAAAACGAAGAAGATATTAGCCAAGGCCAATTAGTCATCAAAGTACAATCTCGATCGTAACCGTTACACATCCACATACGTCTAGTTTTTTTTTTAATTCCTTGGTTCGGTACCATATACCATATATATTAACATAAAAACATTAAAAAAAAGCCCCACGCAATACGCTAAATTAGTTTCGAGCTTATAAAATATACGATTCTTAACGCGCACAAGGCGCGATTTTGTATATATACACCGATGTCGTCGTGCCAGGCGTACAAGTATACACTCGGTCGTGTGTGGTAGCAGCTGTCATAGCTTAATAACATCGCAACAGATATACATATATACGAGATCAAAACTATATCAAACTGCCTCAACACAGCTTTCATCTGTACAACCGTACAAACAAAAAAAACACATTCGTTTCACATATAACAACAACGACAACGTCACTAGCACTGCAGCTTTCGTCACACTTTTCCTTCGTCCCCTCCTCAAACCGAAAACGAAGAAAAAAGAAAAATACACTATATACACAGCGTCACACATACACACACGTCGTGCCAATTACACAACGACGATTTGACGTGTGTATATATATGTATATAGCTTTTCAACACCAATTTTACTTCGTTTTTCGAGTATTACACGTACGCGCCTATATAATCCTCGTATAGGCGACGCGCACACGCGTTAATCTGTATAGATAGCGCCTCGTTATTCTTTTACGAGTCGTTTTTACGGCTTGCATTGTGTATATAGTACCAAGAGTTCAACGGAGGAAAGGGGGACCACCACTATACGGAGGATATAATGAGCTGGGAGTAGTCGATGCGGAGGTTTACGGCGGGATAATTAAGCGGAGAATGGGGGGAGATGTTAGTAGTAAGCTACTGGTGTGTGTGTGTATATACGAGGGGGCGTACATTGTCGTTTGGCAGATGGGGTTTCGCGTGAATAAAGTGTAGAGACAGGGTATATGTGTGTGTGTGTATATAAGTGTTTTGGGTCTTTGGTAATGTTGATATATCGGTGGGAATATTAGATGATTTTTTAAACGTATCGTTTGATTGATATTATTGAAGTAATGTATAGGAAACCTTTTGACGAACAATTATATATTTCCAAGGTACGGTGATGTTGAAAAAGCAGTAGTAGATACAAAAAAGGTTAGAATAATTAAACGAAACCTCATCGTCGTTGTAATAACACCTCATATATATGTAGCATTACAACCGCGTATGTGTATTTTACATAAACGCTGTATTAATTCAATGTTTTTTGTCGTCTTAGTCAGTGGGTAACCTCGATCACGCAACATAATCGTACATAATAATCACTATACGTATATATACGCTTTGTGAACGAGAAATAAATAAATAATAAAAATAACAAAAAGAAAAACACCTTGACGTATACATACATACACAAAACAGAGGGAAAACAGAAAAGGCACACAGGAGTAATAGAATACCACACTCTATACTGCCTCGTCGACATCCCTTTAAGTACCTTTCACCTTAACTAGCCTACATCTGATATCACTCGTGTACAACACTGCATCGTGCACGCAAGGGGGTAACCTTATATAACTCGCGCGTATATACTCGCCTATACATACATACATACACACAGACATAATACGGAAAAAATTTTTTATAACCACTTCGCCAATATATCGCAACATTGCTATACAGTCCACCTCCCCTCTTCCGAGTGTGATTAATTAAAATTGGTTGCTTATCGCGTATATAGGTAACACATACATCTCGACTGCGGCTTGTACCTGTTACCGAGCCGTATGTGTAAATTCGACAGTGCGACACGGCTATACAATAACAATAGTATAATGGTTACGAAAAAAAAGAAAAATAATATAGAATACAGCATCACAGTATATATATATATATATATAAGACATAGCAGCGGCGGTTACATATGCGTTGTGAGAAGTGGCGGCGAAAATAAACGCTAGATTTCGGCAACCGAGCGGCAAATCTAGCGGGAAAATTAATGTTTCCTGATGCGCTGTATACTTACTTACGAGCGAGTTCGCGCGCGCGTAAGCGGTGCGAGGAAAAAGAGTGAGCTAAGAGACTATATAGTATACGCGAACGCCCGGGTGGGTAGGAGAGTTTTCGATAATGAATACGTTAGCCTCGAGACAATTATATACGTTGGTTTGGCACAAATATACCGAGGTGTACAGTGCATCGCTAAGGTATATCTATTGCTACTATGTGTATATGTATATATGTGTGTAATGTAGATGTTGGGAGGAAGGAAGGAAGGAAGCTTTGTCCGATATACTATACGAAGACGTTGAAATACGCGATGTGGGATGCGAATACAATGTATATATTGTATGTATCTATACGCGGTGGTTATAATGCGGCTTTGGTGCTGCGCGTTCGCGAGTTTCGTCGCTCTCTGTGTGATGAGACACTGAAAGGATGGGTTCAGTGGTGAAACCGCGCGTGGATATATATACGTGTTGAAAATGTAATTTGGACGTTGTATATATAGGTGAATTGGAAAATTATACGTGGTAGGTATGGTTGTATACCTTTTTTTAGCTAAGATATATAATGGCTATAAAAAATTTATATAAAATTTACAATATAACGATCATGCCCTTTAAATTAATTATTCTCAAATGTTCTATTAAAATATCGTGACTCAACAATGTTACCACGTTTCCAATTATTCGAGAACCAAGCGCGCGTTAAAAAAAAAACTACACCGCCTTCGACTCCTTAAACATTGTTAATACCCTACAATTACTTTAATTTCGCTAATGCACTAATTATACCCCATATATACACACACACACCGCTGTAACCACTATATACGACCACTCTCACCACCAGAGTAAATTTTCAAAAACTCGATGCTCCACCACTACACCAATTACATTATATCCCATTGTCCACCTACACCCACACATTCAACCTCCTTGCTTATCCTCTCCAAAAAATCTATATAACCACAATCGCGCGTTACACACACACAGCCACTGCTAAAAATAACCAACGACCGCGTAACTTATAATACACATCATATCTATATCTATATGTATATATATATATACATATCGAAGGCGCACGCGCTTCTCTGCATGAGAATTCAGCTCGCGCTCTTGCGTATTTTAATTATGAAATATTAGATTGGCAGCAGCAGCAGCAGCTATCCCCATCGCGTTCACTCGAGCTATGTATATGAATAATTCTCCAAGCCGCGTGTACCTATATATATATATATATATATACATTTGTATTCCACGCGCGTGCCTGTGGGGTGTATACCCGCGCATTGGTATATATACTATATAGTTATATATATATGCATGAAATTGAAAAGGAGTTATATAGTATGCACGCGTCTATATGTATATACCTGGGGTGTCGCGGGGTAGCGAACGTGTCCTTCTAGACGACGACTGTTTCTTGGTCGTCGACGACGACGGTGGTTTCGTCGACATCGTGTGGTCTCGTTGTGGTTATTATAATAATAATAATAATAATAATAGTAATACCGTACTCTATCCTATGCACTTTTTCTCTTCTTTATATATATATTATATATACACGGAACAATAACAACAACAACAACAACGGTGTTCACTGGGGAGGGTGGGTTACGATAACTCTATATACTATAAATAAGTAACACACACACACAGAGCGTCGTCACTTGGTCCTGCGCGATCGTCCTCACCTCCATATTCCTGCCCACTTCTTCTTCTTCTCGTTGTCTCACGGCTAATCATAACAATATCATCGTCATCGTACCCTTCGCACCATCTTTTTTCTCCATATATATATACACACTTGACACATACACACACGCGTGCAGAGAGAACGATGATATATATGTACACACTCGCGTTTGTACAAGAGAGCTTGCGGCAGGTGCGGCCCGCGCCGCGACAATGGCCCAACTAACTGGCGGCTAGTATAGCTACTCTTTCTCGCCTTCCTTCTCTCTCTCTCACACATACATATACATCAGTAGCAGCACGTCTTCGCGCTCGCGTGTGTGTGTGTGTGTGTGTGTGTATAATGTGCGGTTGGGTTGTATATAACATATGCGTGCGGCGCGCTTAGCTGGCCTTCGCGGCGAGAGAAGGCGCGTGCCGCGCTTTATAAATATTGTTAAATAACGCCTCTCGACGCACGAATGTACGGGAGAACCCGAGAAGGAACGAGAGAGGAGGAGGAGGAGAAGGTGCGTGTGTGGTGTGAAGAGGTCGCCACCTTTTGGGTTCGCAGCTGTGTGTGTTGTTTGCTTGGAGAGAGAGAGAGAGAGAGATTTGGGAGTACAGTGCGAAGTGGTTGAGTGCGTGTTTGATTGGTTTGGTGAGCTGATCCGGTCGAACGGAGGGAGTTTGAGATGTAAATTGTTTTTACGAGGTTTCTTTTTTTTGGGGGGGTTTACAAAGTGGAATTAATCGTTTCTGGGTGGCGGTTGTATATGGATAAGAGGGGAATTTTAAATATACTTTTTTTGTTAATGGTTAGAAGGGGCACGGCGGATTTTTTTCTTGTAGATGTATGGTTTGAACATTTATTTGATTAATTTTTGGGGTTGTTCGTTGTTTAGAATAAATTCAGGAAAAGTGGGTGGACAAAAGAGATAGTAGATATAAAGAAAATTGTAAAAGAATGATTAAAGTAGCAAAATGTCGGTATAATTAGAAATACTCCGATAAACTTATATTTATTTTTAAACATTCATGTTTTATTTTTTATTTGCTTGTTTATTTTTTGGGAGAAAAAAAAACTGTCAAGACTCATTTCTCGTTTGATCTCTAATCGTAAATAGAAAAGGAAACGATAAATTATAACTCGTTAACGATTTGTTTTTAATTTCCATGAAACTCTGTCGACGTTTATAAGTTTGTGGCTATTAGAGTAGCACACCAGTGACAGCGTAAAAGCGTAGAAAAGGAATTGGATAAATTGGATAATTAATAGAGCATTTAACTTCGTCCTATACGATAGTAGTTAAAACGTTTAAAGTGCTCGACAAAACAATGAAGTTATTAAACTAAAGGTAAAAAGTTTAGTTTAAATATATTCTTTTTTTTATCATTTAATTTCGAATAATTTCCACTTGACTATATTTTTGTGCAACATTGTCGACACGACCATCAAAAAAACTGCAAAACCCTATTTTACATTTTGCTAACAGACCGCACACAATGCAAATACACGAGAAATTTTGCTACATATTAATGCGCGAAACGAATTTCGACCTTCCCAATTTTGATTCTACTGTAAATATAGCCAGCCGTGTACGTACCATCGAGCGCGCGCGCGCAAATAACAAAACTGAATTATGAGGAAAATTTGAATATGCATGTATATATCGATCGATAAGAATAAATAATATTAGCCAAGTTTCCAATGAATTTATTTGCAAATACAGTTAGTGCAGCGCGCGTCGGTATAGGAAAGTTTGATATTGTTCTGTTAAAAGCTTTATTTTTCTTCTCTCTCTCTCTCTCTCTCTCTCTCTTCTTTCACACGCACCTTGAGGCTAATCTTATCGGACTGTATATACACTCATGCGGTTTAGTCATGAATTTTAAAAGTTGAGAACAGTTTATATCTTCTCTGAAAATTTGCAACATACTCGAAGCTCCGACGAAGATTCGAAAAAACCTTGTTTTTGCCGCGAAACATTCCGTTTTTAGATTAAACTATTTCTTGTTTTTGCATTACTTCTCAAGGTCTTTTGCCAAAAATGCACGTATATACATAACTTGAAAAACAAAATATCATTGGTAATTACGAAAAAAAAAAAACTTTCTCGACTTATATAATGTCAATTTTCGTTTCAAAGTGTCGAAAGAGGCTACACAGTTACCACAGCAGTTATTACGATAATGAAGGTCGTTAGGATTCTTAATATACGATCTTACACGTTACAGTAGAATCTAGCCGAATCCGGTCGGACATGCACTTATGCATCCAAATGTACTCTCATTTGCATTTATAAGCTTAACTGTTTCCTTCACGATTCTCAAAAATTTAGAATGATCAAGAGGGTGATATTTTTAGAAATAGTGATTATTATGAAAATGTTAAAATGGTATTTTTGACAAGTAATATTAATCGATATATTTTGAATAAACAAATGTGAATATGTATATGAAAATTCATTCAACAGGTGCACCCATTTTTTATAACTAAATATTTATTATGGAAACAAAGAACGACGAGTATTTCAATTTATTTATCATTATTACAAAAGAAAAACATACTGTAAAATAATCTTCGCATTTTATGTGGCACCAAAAATGGCGTTTTCATTGCGTCAAAGAGCGAGAATCTTTGGACGATCAAGCGCAAAGTCATATTAATACAAGACATACCTCTAATCAAAATCTTTTCTCTAATAGTTAAGGTAGTTCATGGTCTCTAGTGGTTCTCAACCTATTTATTTGATAGCATAGAGTGCAGGGCTTCAGGCATTGAACATCTCAATTTACAAATAAATCAAATCATGCGCATAACCAATCGTTTTAATACTCTAAAATATGTAGATTACGCATGTGTTAAGTTAATAATAAAAAAAACTTGAGAATTAATCGTTAACAAGTATAAGCAAAATTAATAAAATGATCATTTTTCGGTTCACGCAGAAAGACTTGTTTTTCAATAAGAAATTGAAATACCTGCGTGCCCTACGAAAGAAAATACAGTTTTGAAATAAATTTATTCTCGAAAACTATGTACATATATACAGTAATGGAATATTACAAGAGCTTTATAAATCCGAAATTGAAGCAAAATTACACCAATTAACTTGCAACAAGACGTTTAATAACCGAATTACCGATTCTAATATATCCTCTTCGTTTCTGACTTTCATACCTAACAACATACCAATATCACTTATAACAACGCGAGAATTAAAAATTAATCATTTACGTATAACTTTTTTTTCTTAAATTTTATACAATTATTATTCATCGCAGTTTTATAACCTTCCACTCTAGTTCATTCAGACCCCGACACTTCACCGTAACAATCACCCCCACCACACCTACACTCATCTACAACCTCAGTATACCAACTTATAATACACACACACACATATACGAAACATAGCGACCCGCGCCAAATCGCACGCTGCTGCTGCTGCTCTCGATTCCCTCGTCCCGCTGCTTTGCTACCGCGTATATTATTAGCCAAATAAATATCCACGCGCGTGCGCTCTTCTCTTCTTGCTCGCCGATTTGAGAATAAAAGAGAAGAAGAAGAAGAAGAGGAGACTGCGGGCAGCATAGCAGCATAACGACGCGAGGTATTCGTATAAAAAAAATATTTTTAAATCGCACGTCAGGCCGTGTCGGCTATATCGAGCGCGCGCGAAAATAAAAATAACCACTCGACCGCTTGCGTATACACTGTGTGTGTGTGTGTGTGTGTGTGTGCGTATATAATACATGTAGTACAGAAAACTGGCGAGTTAGCGGCGCGTGAAAACAAATAGAGAAGAAGAAGAAGGTATAAGTGTTGTAGACACTGCACTGTCAACGTGCTGATTTCTTTTTCTTCTTGAGGATTTTTGCGAACTCTATATATCTATATAGGTATTCCCCTATATATATGTGATTGTATATATAGAGTTGTTTATTTTGGTAGCAAACGGAAAGGAATATTATTGATCCAATACTTTAATAATCTTATCGAATAACACATGTAAATATATCAAGCGCGTCGCAAATGGCGGCCGAAAGTAACGGCAATTCGCGAATCTTATCGCTATCTTATCACGGGTATAGTATAGGATATAACTTGATCGGACGGCGGAACGGTTTATATACGTTCAATTAAATACGCTCGATTGCTGGTTTGACTAATCGAAGATTACTTAGTATACGGGCGAGCGTTTAGATAACGCGCAGGTATATATATATCTATATATGTGTGTGTAACGATGGTTGTCAATGTATATAAACGTTTCCTGATAAATAATCGTGTATATATATGCGTGCGGTTGTTCCGGTGACTATGTTTCACAGAACTATTTTAGCGTTGAGATAGATTGTGATTAGCCGACGGAAGAAGTGAGTAATGCTGTACAGTGAGACGGCGAATTTTGAAGTTTCATTCTTAACGAGGAGACGTGAAACATCGATAGTTAAATTGAAATTAAAACCGACATGTTTATGAGTTCTGTTAAGTTGAATATTGGTATAATATCTTTTGAATGCTGTACTTCTACTATGTTTAATATTCTAATATTTCATTTTTAACAGCACAATGTTATTATAATGATCAGTATAATATATTTACTTCTCGAATACGTCCAACTATTCTTAAAAAAAAAATAGTAAACATAAACCCACCGCTCTCGAAAAAATCAGGTCGACAACCTTATACCCACTCCTTCACTTCACCTATACACCTTATTACCATAGATCGCACCGTTCATCTCTTATCTCTCCCCCTCCAAAATCGCTCACGCCTCTCATACGGAAGCTGTGAATTGGTCAAGGACATCGCACCATCGCGCGCGCTGCCGCCGCCGCCCCGTGTGCGTATTGATCGAGGGGTGTATATACACACACGCGCGGTGCGAGTGAGTGAGAGAAAGAGAGTGAGGAGAAAGTGCGTGCGTATACATACATATATAGGGGGAGAGCAGCTCGTCTTGGTCGCTCGTGAACTCTGAGGTGTGTGTATATATATATATGTATAGGCGTTGGGGGATCTTTGCTGTTATATGCGGCATGATGTAGTGAGGGGTTGCGTTTAGTTCAGCGGCGTTTGAGTTCTCTTGCCTCTTGATCTTTCAGTTCTGCCGTGCGTTGGGAGGTTCGCAAGTTTATAATTGTTTGGTGTAGGAGAATGGTGTTGTTTCTTTTTTGACACGTGTGCGAATTTGGGGAATTTTTTGAATTATGACAGGTTCAATGGAATGTATAATAGCTGTTGACGTTTTTCGCGTTTTGTCGAGATGATAATTGCTTGATATTAACTGTTGTTGACGTAAACAAAAATGAAAAAAAAACGAATGAAAAAGAGAATTTAACGTAAAGAAGAGGTTTCGGTTATTAAATTAATAATCATTTTCAACATTGTCGTATGAATGTTAGGACTTATGAGAAAATTATAATTATTTTGTAAGGTAAGTGTGTTATATTGAATGCTAAAGTATTAACCGTATGCTATTTTTGAAAGTCTTGATGTCATACGGTATGACCGTCTCGTATTGACGCGTGCATTAAAAAGTAAATTAGGTTAGGGAAAAATTAGGTGAAAGAAATTTATAATCCAGTCCGATGTTCCCTGAAAATTTAATGAGAGAGAGAGAGAGAAAGAGAAGAGTAAAAACGGAAAGAGGCTACACGGACGGCGTACGAGAATAAAGTAACACACTTTGAACTGCGACCTACAATCTGATCGGGAATATATATATACACACACGAAACCATTTTTATATATATTATATGTATATTCGAAGAAAATTTCATCGAGTTTACACGTGTAAAAAAAGAAAAGAAATCTGAAAAAATTATCGCGTATACATACATGTGACTAGACTCGACCTACATCTACTTCAATTTACCTTCGACAAACAAATATTTTGATTTCTCCGTTTTATCCGCTTCGACTCGTTTCTCGCGCACGTGCTGCTACACTATACATACGCGCATAGAGATATATTAGACGTCGTATGGAAATTTCAGATAAAAAGGCGAGAATTCAACGGCTGCAGTGTGGAATGTGCAGAGGAGAGAGAGAGAGAACGAGAAGATAAGAAAAATCGAATGACGCGAAGGTCGAAAAGATACCATTCTTTTTTTTGCAGCGGGAAAATAATGGGCGAGCGACAGGCTAGAATAGAAAGAGAAAGAGAGAGAGAGGGAAAGATGGAATGAAAAGGAATTCCTTTTGTGACGCATGTGACTATACGTGAGTCAATTTTTCAATTGGTCGCAGTGCGCGAAAGAGAAAGAGGCAAACGTATACCTTAAAGCAATTATACGTGTATATGTGCGTGGATAATTTATTTGTTTCCTTGCGGTAATTCAAACGATTGCTTAAAGGGATTCACTAGTAAGTACAATATTTTCTTATTGAATTTCGAAAGTTTGCTCGGTTAAGCATGAACGTTGTAAAAAAAAAAAAGAACTCTTATCTGAAATTTTTCAGTTTACTTTATAAGGAAAAAAAAAGAAAGGTGTTCTGTGTGTTTTGGATATCTTCGTGTTTTACTTATGCTATCATCGTCAAATATGTATAGCGGTAGTATAGCGCAGTCTAATCTTTGTCTATTTAGAAAATTGATGTCACTCGATGGCATAAAACTTAAAAAAAAAAAAAGATAAATAAAATGTTATTAGAAATCTTGATTCTCACGATACGAATAAGTTATAAATAGTTAATATTTATTTCGAATTCTCGAGGGGACTATTTTTATCTCGTAAATCGGGTGGAATGATGTTTTTTTTACGTTCGGAGCTTTTCAAATATTTATTTATCGCGAAAGCTCAAAGAGATTTTGTGACGCGAAAATCCATATGACGTCACGGTCGTAACAGGGCAGCAACAGCAAAGTGCAGAGAAACATTTGCAACCGCGCTGCGTGACGTCATTCAATTCAATTCGACAAGATATGATTTTAAAAGTGTTGCTTTGTATTATAATAAAAATCCAAACTGAACTGGTTTCAACACCTTCAAAATTTTATAATAACCGTAACAAAAAGCCAAATTGAAGAGCACGGTGCATACTAAAGGCAATTTATAAATCTGTTATTCAAGCTTCGCACGGTTTATGTTTCTCTCGTGTTTTGTGAAAAAAATTCAATAAAGAAAGATTTTAATTAAAAGTTTTCGTATCAGTAGTCACTAGTCAGTCGAGTGGTCTCTACTATTTTTATTTCAATTTCTTATAAAAGTTTAAAATTCCTGGAATAAGAACTTTACCTAATAATGTACGAATGCCTTCGTATATACATATATATATAGACAGATGAATTGAAAAAGGAGCTTGCGTTAATTGCAAAAATATATAAACCTTGAGCCATTAAAAACAAAAACGAGCAAAAGTATTTCGCGTGTATATAGCTCTCATTCAACATGACTTTTTTTAGTTCTTATATATATCTTTTGAGAAACCATAAAACCATCGTAAATATAAGTCATCGGTATATAGGTACTTCCTTAAATGCGAAATAGTTTCGACTTTTCTCAAAAAACTTTCATGTAATCTTTCAAAGGGGAGTTTTCTTTTGAAATGCTTATGTCTTTAGAAAAATGAACTTCCTTTCATAAACGCTTGCAAACATTTCGTATAAAGAGACGTTATACACGTACGAAGGAACTTGCCAATATGTTAAGTCTCTTCTTGCCCAACATCGTGATATTAACACTTTTACTGCAGCAGCTTTTTTAGTACAATGCACAGACAGATATTTCATTTGTAATTATAAGCCGCTTAGTTTAAAAGATACAATAATATAGAATTGGAAACTCCGTTATTTTTTCCTGGAAGATTTTAAATTAAAACCGATTGTAACTCTATACGACCTACAAATACATTAATTTATACCGGAAAACTTATCACTTTTTCGAGGAAAATGAGAAAATTCACAAACATTTAATAAAAGTTGGACAGGTTAAAATAATAAAAAAAGAATATCTTCAAGACATAATATTTCCATTGTATAATATTAGAAAAAAAAACTACGACCCATTAGGTAAAAAAAAGGTACATATATACAAGCTTCCAAAAAAAGAGCTGTAGGATACCTCAAGTAATTGAGTATAAATATAACTATACTATCTACGTAAATTTATAAGCAAGGCTATTTTACTAATAACAAAATATGAAAAAATATATTTAAAATGATGAATAAATTAATAAAAATAAATAAAATTTCTCTAGTGATCAATTTTAAATATGGGGCATACTAAGAATCTTTAAATTTCCAAGTAATTTTTATCGCATATTAAAAAATATATATTTTAACCAAAAGAAATGGATACGAAATGTTGTGGGTACGTGAACAATACTTATGTTTAGAAATAACCGACACCATTCACCGTAAACAAGCTGCACTTAATCGGTTTCGTCTGTTTGAAAACTTTTGACCAATTCCAAACAAACAATTAACTTTCCCTATTTTCAAAATTAGACTCTAATAAGACCTCTCAACTCATTTAGGCTCAAAATACATTTATAATGAATCTATTACGGGAGCATAGAACCGAGTAAAACCCAAAATATTACGAATATTCATACCAACCGTTGACCCACATAATCACGAACCTTCCCCTATATAGAATCTAACCCAATCAAAAAAAAAAGAAACCAAAATCTACAACTCACCATCGTCAGTCGTCACGGACGCTTGTTGTGATATCTGTGGTTGCGTCTGCGACGCTGCTGCTTGACTACTCGGCGGCTTACGTGACGGCGATGTCTTGCAGGTAGCAGCTGGTGGTTGTTTTAATGCACTGGTAGGTACCAAACCCTCGGCTGGTGGTTCCGATTGGCCAGGTGTCGAGGGTAACCTGACGAGTGTCCATTCCCCGTTGCCGCCAGCGCCACCTGTACCACCGTTCTCGAGCACTTCGACTTGCTGGCCTTTGCTGACACTGAGCTCGCGCGAACCTGGCGCTGCTGAATGGTCCATCACGACCCACGTCATCTCTGCTACGCCGGTCTGGAAAGTCAAAGAGAAATAGGGTGGGGGGTTAGTTTCGTCTGTTGTTTGTAGTATTTTGAAGTATTTATAGAGAACAGTGGATGCTAATAAATGAATCATGGTTTGGGGGAGAATCATAGCTTTCATGATGAAAATATTTACAATTGGTAAAAATCTACCTTGTAATTTTTAATACTAAATTTGTTATCTACATGGTGGATTTTATACAGTTGAGTTGTATAGGGTTCTAGGTAAATTGGTTGATGAACTTTTGAATGCTTAATGATAATTCAGTGAAATAACTAGAGAAATGTAAGATAGGAATATTACACTCTATAATGTCATGTTAAGGTTTAAATTATATATAAGAACTAACAATGGTTAATGAATAATGATAAAAAGAAATTACGAAAATCTTTCTAATTTTAATGACTTTTTAGACCAACTACATTATTATTATTAGTTTAAAAACGGAATATTACTTTTCTATTGTAAAATCAAAACGGAACCGGCTTTTCTTGAAATTAATTCGGAAGAAAGTAAAACACTTGGGTGTGACTAGATACACAAAATGCCTGTCTATACAGCTACCTAGATTGATTATGTATTATACGGTGAGTAAATGTTCTAGGATTTGTGTAGGATTATATAGGAATAAATTAAATATTTGCGGTAACTAGTTATAAAATAGATTGATGTATACAGGGGTATGATTTATTAAGATGTCAACTAAATAAATTAATAAAGATTATTATTCGGCGTGTTATGAGTCAGTGATAAAGTTAAATATAAAATGAATCCAGCGATATGACGAGCTGTTATAACGTAATCTTTCACTTTTAATGAACAATGCCTATATATGCTTCCGATGTTGAAGACAGTAGCGGAAATAGTGTAAGGCAGTATAACAGCTGTTCATATACCACCTTTATCATCTTATATATCAATGAATCATATAAAGCAAATAGCAATGCTTGACAATGTAACTAATACAATGATTGATTCAAAGAACTGCGAAAACCCTTGTGGCTACCGATCAGAAGAAAAGATTCCTCGTGTACATTCAATTTTGAATTTTTGAAAAAATGTCCCTCTATTTTATGTAATGATGTTTCTATAGGAACTAAAAAATGATGAAGAGATATTTCTCTTTGTCATTTCATATTAAATTATCTACTGTTCGTGGATAATAGAAAAGGATTCAGTGCTACCTAAAAGGCTAAGCATTTTCCCATTGAAATCAATATCCTTTCTTCGCGGAAATACGTAAATTGTAATGTTCACGTGAAATTACATGGCAACAAAGTTACCAGCGAACTAATTTACTACTTTGTGAAAAAGTATAAGAAAAACCTGTTATCTTCATTGGTAACTCATTGAAGTTGTAACCTTAATCACTGTTATTGTAACTGTGTGATTTTTTAAATAAAATCTGTCACCAACTTACTACATTAAACTCGCAACCCATTCTGCACAATAACAGAATTAATGACTCGCTAATTATCCTCAACTATCCCTTACCAACCAAACTCCTGTAGACCACCTCCCATAAAAACCCTCACTACCTATTAAAACCAGAGACCTCAAATCACCCCATCCTTTTCCATCCAGCCTCATCACCTACCCCACCTCTCATTTCGCGACCCAACACGCAACGAAACCCAATACCACCCTCAAGCCAACAAACAAGGCTTCAACTTGCCGGTAGTACCACACATACACACAGCTCTCCTCCTCTCTCACGCGAGAAAATGGAAAGCAGCAGTATAGCAGCAACCACGCGCTTGGCTATCAATTAACGGAAGAGAGAGAGAGAGAGAGGTATATAGAGAGGAAGGGAACCTCGCGCGGCGTTGCTCTGGCTTATATTGCAGGAAATATTGGATTCCGATTTGGCCTCATTGTCCCTCCTCTCTCTCTCTCTATAGGAGGGTTACGAATATATGCATCCGGACGATAAGCTCGCTGCGCGTTCACTCGCCTATTGTATACGCGCGTCCGTTCGTTCGGACACATGCGGAATCGTTGGCAACGTTGGTGCGAGTATCGATTGGCATATATATATATATATATACAGTAGCACGAGTAGTAATACTCCTTTTGCGCTAGAATTCGTTTGACGCTTCGACGCGTTCGAGATCGAGTTTGGAGGGGTTATTCTTGGCGCAGTGTTGTTGTTGTTTTTTTTCCTTTCTTTTTGTTGGTTGCGAAAGGTATGGTTTAGGAGGTTTAGATGGTAGAGTAGAGCCGAATGAAGTGGTGCATTGCGAGGATTGGAGATAAGGGTATAGGGGGAGGTGGAAGTGTAGGGATTTGAATAGCGAATGTGGAGGTTGGTATAACGATATTCGTGTGTAGGTTAAAATGAAGAGGTTGTAAAATATTGTTTAACGGGATGATTTGAAGAAAAAAAAATTTACATTTCTTAAGAGAAACATGTGATCGTTTGTAATTGTTAATGTGTTTATTTAGAAAATTTTTACGAAGGATATACTTAATTTGTAATTTATACATTTTGTAATCTAGTATAAACAAATCGGTAAATTAATAATAAAAAAAAAGCATCAAGTTATATACACAAATAAAAAATGTCAATGCATATGCAAAACGTATAATAAGAGCATTTTCAAGCGAACACGAATGAAAACCTGCAACAACTCCCCCAGCTCAATACGCTTGATTTCCTCTAATTATGTCTCTATTATTCCTGATCCTGCCTGTGTGTGTATATATACACGCGTGCACTTTCTGAATGCTTAGAATGCTAAGTGGACTTACATCGATAATTACAATTAGCAGTTCGCGCTCATAATTGAAGTACGTTGTATATGCGAAAGTAGCTATAAGAGACGACAAAAAAAACACAAACATTTTATATTCCTTTGTTCTTTTTAATATCGCGATTTTCATCCTTTTAATCGTGGAAATAGCTGAAAAATAAAACAGTAAGAAAAATCCGAATGAATTTACTCTCGAATTAAAATGATAATTTCGTATATATATACTTCCATATACACGAAATCACAAACTTCCCGGTAACACACCAGAACTGATAAAATGTATATACGTGTAACGTGAACTCGGCAAACTAATACAAATGGCAAAAAACAATCGTGCACTATACACAAAATCCTTTATATCTTCATTTACCAGAAATTTTTAACAATTCCCCACAATCGTATACGTAAACCAATTACACATACCACACGCTAACCGCGCACCACTCGTCCATACACACTCACTGCTTGTGTCCTTGCTAAACTCGCAAAAACGCCGCTCTCTCTCTCTCAGCGTACAAATCATCATTTTCTCGCTCAACCCAATATCACTCGTGCACTTCCTCCTCCCATCTATTACTCACCCGCGCACACATACACAGCACACTTCTACTACACAATCTTCCGCAAAGACTCATTCGCTATACACTCGCACACACGATATACATTACTCATTTTCTCTCCTTCCTCCTCCTCCTCCTATACGAATTAACTTAATTAACCACGCGCGCTTGTTATATTATCCACACACGCGACGTTCGTTCGTCTCGAGAATGCAATCGTCGTCGCGTGTGATTTTACGATTATCGATTTTCTCCAGCAGCAGTATAAACCAGCAGTAACAGCAGCAGCAGCAGCAGCTACCACCACAACCACCACCGAGAGGTGGTCAATTAACCGTGCGGCGATCAATCGCGATAATTGCACGCGTATATACGTGCTGTAGTATTGGTATATATACTGGGCGCGCAGTCGAATATTCGGCGGTCAGCGGCCGAGGTATATATAGTGAGGGTGAAGCTGTGTTATACGTCGATAATTAAAGGCTCGAGGTGCTGCTGCTGCTGCGACGAGAGATATGTATATCTCGTAATGGATAAAAAGTATATGTATGCGTGGAATTAGAATGTCGAGTGGGTTGAGTTTAGTCGGATGGTGTATGAATTATAAGCTGCGGAGTGGTTACGTTTGAGTTAAAAGTTTTGCGCGCGGATGTGTTTTAAATGATGCAAACGTATACGTGTAAGGGTAGAGTTGAAGTAGTGTGTATAAAATGTTATAACGAGTTAAAATACGTAGTATTCGAAAAAAAAATATGTCTCGTTAAAAGTATAACGGTCAAAGGGTTCGAAACGTTTATCGCAATTTCACGCGGGTTTTGGTACCGGGTATGGTTCGTTTTATCACTCTTAACAAAACGTTTTAATATATAATATTGTAATTACAATACATATATAGGCTTATTAATAGTTAATAAAAGTGCACTATGAAAAAAAACGATTCATCGATAATTAATTAACCCTTATATACCTTACCTTCGATTACACAACTAAATTACCTTGTCGTTCAGCCAACCATATTACCACAAAAGTCACGAGACTACTACATATAAAAGCCAAGACCCGAGAGAGAGAGAGAAGTAAAACAACCCCTGTTTCGACTGCACGTATGTAATGTACACACAGCGCGGGGCACCGAATGCGCGCATACGACTCTTACAAACCGTAAAGAACGACTGCGCCGCTGTTCTCCCCCATCGTAGGAAGTCAGCGATCGGAAACTCTCTGCATTTGGAAAAGCTATACGTATACATACATACGTACAGACTATACGTATGTAGATAGATGCATAGAGAAACCGAACCGATATATATAAAAAGCCTCGTGAACGAGAGAGAAAGAGAGAGAGAGAGAGGAGGAAAAAAGAGTCGCCGAATATCCATCGCTATTTTTCGCCGACGATGCGCACAGATACACACACACACACACGTATGTGTATAAGGGCGTCGGGTGTCGCGTCGCAGCCTCCGCGTGTGTCAATGTTGCGGCCATATATATATATACGTGTGTGTGTATGTATCTGTGTACCTGCTGGACTGGAATTGGGTCGATAAGCCGGTCAAGAGGGAGAAGGTTGAAAAGAGAGACACACGATGCGCGCGGGGAGAGAGAGAGAGAGAGAGAGGGATGAAGGTAGCTGCTACCAAGAGCGCGTGTACCATGTGTATATATGTATACATGCACACGTGTATGTGTACGAGAGACAGAAGAAGATGAGTATGTATGTGTGTATACAATGTTATATATGTACATGTACGTAGAGCTACTACTACTGTTACGTATATATATATATGCATGGGACAATGGAGGTTTGCTGTTCGGTGACGCGAGCACACGTGCGACAAGGAATTGGGCCGCGACGACGACGACGACGACGACGGGTATAGGAGGTAATTAATGGGTTGGGTGAGATGCTTGGATTTCGGTGCTTTTTGCGGTATATATAGGGAGGATTATAAAAGGAGCGAGGTAATGGAGAGACTAGGTAATGGAAAGATTGTGGTTGTTGTTTTTACTTTTTTGGGTGATGTATGGGAGGATGAGGGATCGAGGTAGGTTGTCAAATGAGATGGGTGAGGTGACATGATGATGATGATAGTAATAGAAATTGTAATTTAAAAAATGTGGAGGTCTTGTGGTGGTTGGTAGATTTTGTGTAGTAATTCTTTGATATGTTAACTTATACGCTGATTCGTTCGTTTTTCTGGATCATTCGTATGATAAGGGTAGAACTATGCAATGTAAGTGTGATTTTAATCTCTTCTCAGTCTGAAATTCATCTTAAATTATAGTTTTAGAGAAATTTTTGTTACCGTGAAATGGTCTTATACATTATAAAGTCAAAATACTATACGTATCTACGTACGGTATAGTTCAACTGGCGATTTTAAACGAAAACCCACGTACTCTTAAAGTGCAGCAATTAAAAAAATTACGCTACTATTTTAATAAGAAAAAGAATGAGCAACGAAAGATTTTATTTCACAGCCGTATAGTGTATATTAGTTTGAACTGTGCGTTTAAACAAATCTTATCAGAAATGACACGATACAGAAGATAACTAAACTCGATATTCAATAACAATTTAAAAATTGTTTCTTTAAAAATATTTATATGATTGACGCGCTCAAACAATCGCGGCAACTAGGGTAGAAGGCCGTTTAGTGTGCCTTTAAGCAGACGAAATGTCCGTATTAGTGTGTTTTTAACTATCGATAATTAAAAAATAAATTATCGAACAGTATTTTATGTGGTATAGATCAACATTTTGGTGCTTTTACTAATAGTTTATCACAATTTTTAAGGTTAGAATATTTAATTTATGTCAAATATCTCTAAAAAGACACACGAACAGGGACAGGCACACAAACCGGAACCACTACCCTAGTTAATATCGTACAAAATCGGTGTACTCACGCAGTCGTTTGCAGCTCGCGTTACCGTTGACTAAGTGCAGGCTGTAGTTGTTGGGAAACATCCTTCCCAGTCGCAATAACAGCAGGCTTACACCAGTGTCGGTATACTACCCTAGCAGGGATGACGATGACGAGGCTGGACCCGAAGATTGCGTCGGTCACTGGAATACCCGCGTATATAAGACGATTGCGTGCGCGTTGTTAGACGGCCCGAGAGAATCTCATGCGAAATTGAATCGAGCGCGACTTTTCAACGGCGATAGTCGCGCTCTCCCCGCGCGTAGCTCACAAATACGTTGCTCGAGCGATGTAAACAAACGCTCGAGATGCACGAATTCGCGGGAACGAGAGCCAAACGGGTTCGATAGAATACGGAGAACTGAGGCGCTTATTTTCTCCGTATTTTATCCTCAAACCTCGTTATAATATCATAATATCTAAAAATTGTCTCTCAAAGTTATCGTAGTAAACGCAGAAGTACCATTATTGTTATTGTTCTTGTTAACAATACCAACTTTATTTTTTGAGCATTCTTAAAAATAATTCCTTTTCATACATAAATCATTTCCTCGCGGAAAGTCCATACACTTTTCAAAAAGAAAAAAGAAACTAGAAAATGCGAGCTTTATTTTTGTAGGATTATAAAATATTGAAAATGTATTATTCTTTGATAATACATTGAAAAATAGTCAAATCCACACTTCTATGCATTTTACAATATTTCGTGTCTCTATATACGTTCACATTTGAGCTTATCTAATTGTTAAGAAAATAAAAAATTTTCATTTGGTAAAAAGCAAAATTGAGCTTGATTTTTTGACATCACATTAGTATATTGATACTTATAATCTATTAGAGATAAAGTGGACCTTTTTATACCAAGTATGGAGTTTGCAGTATGAGTTGAAATTCAGCTAGAACGAGCCAAAGACAAGTGCGTTTTGCAGAAATCTTTGTAGTAAAATATTTGCACCGATAGGTGCGCCTTTTAACACATTTTTAATGGTAGATAGACCCATATAGTTGTTTGATGATTTTCCTACATAGAACTTCTTATATTTGTATGCAACTCTATAATTGTTTAGGTAATTTTTTTTTCATTCCCAATAAGGCATTCGGGAGATAGTTGACTATTTATCACAGCTTAAGTGTACGAAATGACACATAAATGTATAAAATATATTCAGTCATCGGCTTAATACTAATTTCCATATTTACGTCCTATAGGCAGCATAATTAAAAAGGTATGGATCGAAAGCAAGTAGGAGCAAATGAATAGATTTCTTACTATAGAGAGGCCGAAAGTTGTTTTTGGAATATTATTTATATCGATCATATATTCCTTTTATTACTCATTTTTAAATGTAAAGAATACGCATCTTAAATTTATTTGTTGACAAATTTTTGTATAAAATCAATTTTTGTTAAAAAAAATATATATATAAGATGATCGAATTATCCGTTTTATTATTTATTATAGAATTTTTCCTTATTTTTTTTAATCGTGCATCCAATTGAAGTAAATGAAATGGTTTTTATCTTTTTAAAGGTGAACATAAGCGAAGAAGATTTCACAGACCTACTGATTGAAAGTGCAGCTTGGGACGATGGAGTCGAAAATCAACTTGCACTCTTGGATTCTGTTCTCGATATGCTTTAACTCCTTCAGTGTGTCATTTTTTACTCCATTATTTGACATGACTCGTGGTTTGTATGTACATTTTCTGTCATGATTTTTTGTTGATGTTAACGTTCAACTAAATCGACTATTTCAGGAAATGAAATTGGAGTGATTTTATAAATAATAAATGTTTGTATATAGCAATCGAGAGATTGATTCTCTTTTTAGTTAATCTTTTGGAGAGTTCTCTAGCAATAGTAGACAATGTTTTATAAAAAATTAATTTTTATTTGCTCTTTTTAGTGCGCATGAAATTTATAAAACCTTTACCCGTTTTCATTTATTGAAATATCTTAATTACATAAATAATTTCACGTTTCAAGTGAACAAGATTAATACGTGAATTTTATTTGATTGATAAACATATGATAGATATTGAAGTTGTGAATCCGGTTTATAAAGAATTTAAAGTAATTCATCAAAGAAGTTCTTTTGTTGTAGACACGCGACAGGCTGTTAATAAACAGATAATATAAATAAAAGTCATAAAAGTTTTAAGTAAAAATATTAAATAATCAATTCATTTAATTATGCTTAAATAATGAAAAATCATTGAATTAGCGCAGTAAATTTTTTTATTTTTCTTATATTTATTATTTGATATTGTTACATAATAATCTACGAAAATGTTTTATTGAAAAATAAAATATATCAAAAACCTTTTCTGTGCCTATTTATATGAATAATCTTTTGTTTTGTTAATTTTTTAAAAGATTTATTATTATTTTTTAACAATAGGCATGTACCAATAATATTTTATTATAAAATATTTGTATTTGTTCTGGTCATTGATATGATTTTTCATTTGCATTTCCGAGTATAAAAGTATTCATGATTATTGCAGTATAAAACGTAGAATAAAAATAAATTGTTGATTGCGTGACGTATTTATCTGATTGTATAAACAATATTTATGCGTAGACCTATGAACCGTATATAAAAATCGAATAAAAATTATTTATGTGAAATTAACAGATTTGCAGTAATCAGAATTATAATCAGATCAATGTTACAGTAATCAGAAATTTGATTTTGCAAATATTGATAGCTGACATATTACGTACATCGCGTATAATATAGCTACAATATCCCATCACAGTTAAAAGTATAATATAAATTATGTCGGCTAGGTGGAATACATACACTATACACACACTATACACATACTGCACACATACACCACACACACACACACACACACACACACATAGCTGCCTTGCATCAATGTAAAGTATTTGTATGAATAACGGGAAACGGATTTTCGTGACTGACCGATTTCCTTTGAGAAGTGGATTTATAATTAATCAGCTACTAATATTATATAATCTTGTAAATATAGCGAAAGTAATGAATTCGATAATACCTACCTACTTGTAAAATATACATTTTAAGAATATAATATATGTAATGTACTTATTATAAGAATAGCATAACAATAACAGCAGGAGGGTCAGTGAGCGTCGGCAACCCAATTGAGTAATTGTATGCAAAGTCATTTCGCTCTGAAAAGACTTTATTACAATGCCTTACAACAATCCGTCCAAAGATTAGATTTAGTGTATACGATGCCTGTTTGGTGAATTCACTTTTGGGATTTACGGGCATTAGTATATAATAATCATGCGTGCGTGCGTGTGTGAGATGTATGTATATGTATGTGCGAGAGAAAATAAAATCATACGTAGTACTTAGAAATTTATTACGCACCTTCATTATTTTTCACAACATATGTAAAGGATGCATGCGAAAATTGGTAATTCTTTTTAAGACATAATATTACTCAGTGCAAAAACAATCGCATGGCCTTGTATGTATATAAAATACATGTATTAAGATATGATTATTGATACTTTCTCTTTGACCTACTACAAGTTTATTGAATTTCGATACTCTAACTTGATTCATGATTCCTGATGATTTTTACGCATAAGTGATACATATACGAAAAATTAATTAATATTTTATCGTTAATTTAATTTAAAATCTGTAAATATTTTCTGATAATTTTGCTAATGCTCTTGCATTTTTTTATCCTTCTTTATACGATAGTGCATTTTTAATAAGTTATATAACTTACAATAAATTACCCACAAAATATTCAATAGACTAAATATACTTTTTCTTATGGAATTGTAGTTAAATATTATGCAAAATTCACGTTCAGTTGATTTAAAAAAAATGAATTATTGTAATTTCAATTATTAAGAAATAATTGTTTTATACACAGTTACTTATTCATACACAATACTATTTTACTTCCAATGCTTCGTAATAATAATAATAATAAAATAATAGTTTATGGAAATGCAAATCTGTGGCTCCGAGGCATAACGACATAAGTCCACTTTCAGAGATTCTTAGAAAAATGGGTTTCAATGTTCAAACTTACTCGTAAAATTGGAATAAACGAGATAGGGCGCGATACTGTACTAATCAATTAACACATTTAAAACAAATATTTACACGGTGGTATGACCAAGTTATGCATTTTCTCCTTCGTGAAAACTCAAAAAAGTATGAAGTTATGTCGTTATGCTGGGAACTTGGACTTATCTAATAGTCCTGTTTTCGTTTATTTTTCGATCATTTTCGTTAATTTAATTATGAATTTGGATCAAAATTAACAATTTATCAACGAATAATTATGTTAAAAATAATACAACTTGAATACAACTTGAATTTGCGATAAATTAAAAAACATTTTTTTTATTTCGTAAAAGAACAGGTATTATGAGCTAACTTTCAAAATTCTCACATTTATGCACTTAAAGTTTGTAAAATTATAAATTTTATCTAGTTATTGTATACATGTTATATAAAATAATTTTTATATTCAATTTGATTGGATAAAATAAATCAGTGCTGGACTTATGTTCTTATGCCGTGCACTAAATTTGAAAAATGGACTTATGTTGTTACGTTTTCCGTAGATCGTAGCTTTAGGGCAATATTTTAGCTACTACTGACAATTTTAAATGAAAAAGACCTATTTAAAAATACAAAATTCAAGGTTTTCCCGATTTAAAAAAAATAAAAAAAAATTAAAAAAAAGGACTTATGTCGTTATGTCTTGGAGCCACAGAAATATTATATGGTATATAATTTTTTTTAATTTTTAGATTCTAATAATTAAATTCAAATTCTATACGAAATCATATTTGCATCGAAGTTTTTCATAATATTAACTTTAGAAAATTAAATAGTCATACGGTGTAGCAAAGTCTTGGATAGTTTTAGCAAAATTACGAAATAGAATAAGTGACGATATTGCGTAGAGATGATCAGCAAGCAAAAAACTAAGTGAAATTTGGCGGTTGGACGACATCCACCGCAATAATAAGTGTGTATTAGATTAACTGTATGATTGGCTGATGCTTTCATAAAAAAAATATAAAATTATGTGCCTTATGTGAATGAATTAATACGAAACCATTTTTGGCCTGTTTCGCATTTTAATTAAAATGCTGTGTGGCTGCAATATTTTCCCAATGTGAAGGAATTATACAGATAACGCTCAGTTAAATGTGTGTTACTCATTTATTAGTCATTTGTATTGATAGTTCGAGGTGTATGGAACCATGTAATATGAATAATAAATATATTATACCAAGAAACTTAAATGGTTTTTCAATTTTAAACAAGTAAACTCAATAAGTTTTCATTTCTATAAATTATTTATAACTTTTCGTACATAAATGGTAAGTGATATTAATCGAAAAAAATACTTTTTTCCATTTAACATGTATAACTTTATTTGCAACAGACGACAACATATTCAAACAGATATAGTATGCAGTAACAGTGAAACATAATCCGCACTAAATGTCAAACAAAATAAAAATAACGGTATTAGATAAATTTAATGGAAAACATTTTTGTATATAATTCGTTAGAAGCTATGAATTATCAATATCTTGTTGGTTCTTGTAATTCATTTTTACATATTTTTTCTATTACATTTTTAAAAATAAAATTTTAATCTCGCTAATAGAGATAACCATTTCTTTTATACAATATTTGTATAATTTGTTCATAATCCTATCTTAAACTCCGTTTGAAAATATATTTATATATTGATATTGATTATGTAAGACAAAATATAAATCTTGTATCAAACAATTTTACAGTATAATTATCTCTGAGACTAAAAGCATTTGTGAATTAATAGTTACATTATTATACAATGTTGTATAATAATTTTTTTGTACGTATAGGGTTTTTCCATATGTTAAAAAACAACTAGAAAAATATATGTTTTAGCGTATGTAGCAAACATATATGATGGAATGTATTAAAGACTATAATATGACGGATAATTTGCAGATGTCACTTATTAAAACAAAGAACTTAAAATGGCATTTGTACATCTGTAGTTAACTTTGTATGGAAAATGTATAAATAACTTATACATAAACAGCGTCAAGTATATTTTTTGCTGACGACATTCAAAGCAAAGTCAGTCGTAGGGTGATGTTTTTTCATCACCATTTAACTATAGGAGTTTGAGCGATGTCTTTGTGCTAAGTGTAGAAGCTCAAATTTTATTTATAAAAAATAATTATTTATGACGTCTTCGGCGGCGGATAAAATCCATAATTCAATCGTAAATTCTCAAGAAATAGGAACGTCAAGATTGTTTGAGGAGCAAGTCGAATAAACGCTGGAACATATCCCTAAAAAATAAAGTAAAACGTTTAATAACCGCAATATAAATATTTTAATATAATTTTATTAACTATTTATTTTACAAAATCAACGAACGTTCAAAAATAGAATGACCTAGTTAGATTTTTAAATACTAAAAATAGATAATTCAAAATACCTCTTCCATGCAAGAAAAAATAATTCTACTGATATAACTAAAAAGATAAATAATTTTCTATTTTCTATTATTTTCTAAATTGATTTTTTTATTGAAAAAAATGTGTTATTCAAATGAAAAAAGCTGTAGATAAAATTATTGTCAAGTTGACTTACGTTAAAGTTGAAATATTAATGTAATATGAACATTTATCATTTAATTCTATTTTCATATTGATATTATAGCTGTATACATTGCTAATATACAAGATATTAATATAATTACCTTAAAAAATCCTAAAGGTCCCATTTTTGCTGTGTACAATATAAGATTCATCGTACTCTGCAATAATGGTAATCAATGTGTTATTACTTAAAAAGATTCATTTGTACTGTTTAAGTTAAGTATAATATTACCTTGTATTCTCCAGGCTTAGCATTCATGGCACGGGTTTTCAATACATCTAATGGCTGGGTCATAGTTGTGGCAATAGCACCCTGAAATCAATAACAAAGTTTTTTGAAAACCATCATTTTTTATAATTATATTTAGCTTATTAATATCTTTTAATTATTACATACCGCTAATAAACTGGACAAGAAGTGTGTAGTTGTATTATCATCAAAGTACTCAGTTTGCAGGAGTGATAATTTTATTTGGTCATAGAAACTTAACTGACCCATGGTCATAAGAACTGCTCGAGCAGTTGCTGTAGAACAACCATTGAAAAGTGTTCTGAAGCCATCTTCTTTGAAAACACGTAACAGACCATTTCCAGCCCAAGTATAACTATTTTACAAGGGTACAATTAATTTGTATATCAAGGTTTCCTTTTCTATCAATAGAATTGTAAAATGTTTTGATTTAAAATGTAAACCTTCAGATTCTAAAAATAACTCTACATTTCATGTCTTTGAGTACAACTATTTATTTTTAAGTATAAGATTAAAGTTTGCAAATTTTATTTTTATATGACTCTATTTGGAATATTATTGACCATTAAAACTGTATGAATATAAATTTAGACAAGATTAATGTTTTAGAATTTTAAAACGAGCAATCTAATAAAAATATTAATAAATGATTTAAATGTGTTGATGATTTTATTATAGTTTTCAAAATTTAAGCAATAAGGTAATGTTACTGTACATTTTATTTTGTTATTTATAGACTATAGATTCTCATCTTTTATCTTTTAATTTATAAACTAATAACCCTTTCTCACCAATATAGTGTGTATAATGATGAGTCATCAATTTTCACAACATTATAGATACTTTTCTAGAGTTAAAAAAAATTTTATAATCTGATCAAAAAATATAAATTTTTTGTCTTAAATTGATTTTTATATTTTTCATTCTAAAAAAAGTCAAAAAATTATTCAGATCAATTTTTTTTTAATTAGTATTTAAACTATTTTAGAAACTTAATTTTTTTAGTTTTACATGGCTGGTGTAAAAGAATTAATTGGATCCAATAGAAATGTAAAAAAAAATATTTTTGATACTAAACAACTAATTTACTTACTTTCTTCTTTTCTCTAATGGCAACTTAATATCATTTTGCATTCTAACATTAATTAAATCTCCTGGAGTTCCCACTATGCCACCAGCAGCACCTGAAATTCCAGCTAACAAGAATTTTTGATAAAAAGGAGCAGGATTTCCTGGTGATTCAATTGTTTGTTTTCCCATCTAAAAATTATTATAGATTTGTTAGAAGTAAAGTAAATATAGAGCTTGAGCAAAATTTAGATTAAAAACTTACTTCGTAAACACCAAATCTAACTGTAGAGTAAGTGAGTTGTCGCAGTAAAGAAGCTGAAAGTCCATTGTATAATGCTGTGAGACCTTGCTTTTTTACTATGTTTAATGTAAGTTTAACAATTGATGATTTTCCCTCTTGTTGAGTTTGCAAATGCACCTAAAACATAAATAAAGATACTAAATTATTTTGAGATTATTTGAATTCTTATTAATTTATGGTGATCATTCTATAGTGATACTGAAAGTATTATGTAATAAGAGGAAGAATATTGCAAAGTGAATATTTAAATATCCTAGTTAGCTAGCCATTCTAGGCATGCAAAATAAAAGTTGATTATCTAGACAATGTCAGTCATATTATAATGAAAATGTAATTATGACTTTGAGATAGTAGTATTTTTAAATTTAAACTGTTATATATTTTAAAATGATAAAATTATATTAATATTAGATTTTTTAAATAAAAAATTTACTACTTACACTAATTTCTTTAATTTTTATGTATAATTCAAAATAGATTAAATATTTAAAGAATCATATAAAATGCATTCAGAACAATAAATACAAAATTGGTGTATAAGTAAATAATTTTTAATTAAAGTTGTATTGTACCATATATAATCCACCAGGTGTCAATTAGATTAGATGATAGAAAAGATACATTAATTTTTAATAATAATTATTATTATTTTAGATGTAATAATGTATACAAATTTTTATCATACCTTTAAGAGGTCCAAAGGATGAGTTACACAGGCTGCACCAGCAGATGCCAATCCTCCAAAATACCATCTTGATAGTTTCTTTGTTTTATCTGGCTGCTCAGTCATTTTTGAATAATTTTATCAATTAATGGACCTATAAGATATTAGACGAATAGCATGAATACTTTTTCCAGAAAAAAAGAAACAAATAATATGGCATTTAATGTACATACTTTTTTCTTTACCAACACTCACACCTCACACAATGAGAACTGTTGAGTCAGCATGTTTGGCTGGCTGAAGGCACCTTTGGTGGTGTCGAAGGTCTCTGAAAGAAAAAAATTATGAGGCTTTGAATAAACATTCTACATAACATTAACTCGAGTCTCTAAGCACATAAAAATAATCCTACAAAGCACAAACTCAATAATCAGCCAAATCCCTCACATCAATAAAACAACAATATAACTTTTTCTTTCATAATTAATAAAATGAAAAATTCGCACGACACCACGCGACTCCCTCTATAAAAAACTTTCCCACATGATGAAACAGTCGTCGTTTCGCTCTTATCACACGTTCACGTTTCACGTGCTCAGGCTAAACTCCAATCTGTAAATCTCGTTTATATTTGCTTTGGGAACTTTTCACTTTCTCTATCGCTCATTTTGTGCTTTGCAGGAATGTTGGCAAATTAAAAATCTTACAAGTGTAAGTAGGCAGTGCCCTGAAAAACTTACTTTTTTTATAGCGCAGTGTGGCGCGATGTGAAAGCGCCGCCGGGGCTACACACCGCCACTCACGCAACCTTCGCGGTGAACGCCTAGCCTCTGACTGATAATATCGGCTCGTCGTTGACTAAATTTCTTCTCTCCCTCTCTTACGCGCAGTCTCCACTCTCCTCCACACAGCCCGGCGAGCTTGACTCGACCGTTCGCTGCTCGTTTTGTATTGGTGTGTCCGTCCGTCCATGTGAGTTCGCACACACTCGCTGTAAATACATATATGTGTCTCAACAAGGTCTGGTAGATGGACTGACGCTGATGGGCAAATATTGGAAAATTTACGAGATTAAAGTCGAACGAGGACGAGAAATTACGGAAAGATCCTTGCTTCTTTAATAACGAGCTAGTAATTTTAGGATGAACGGCGGATTCGCGTTTGTTTATGCGATGAATGTGCGGGCAATATGAGGAAGCTATTTCCGACGTTTAATATATAACAGGTTCCGATACATTGACGTCACACTATGCTATGTGTACATTGTCGAAGAAACCCGACGTCAATATATATTGGAGGAAGAAAGTGAGAGATCCTATCAGCTTCGCCGACAGCCATTAGCGCGATAGCAACACATTTTCCGTGATTTCGAAGAGTCCAATAATTTTTTTAATTTAATTGTTTTAAAAAATATAGATATTCAAACGTAAATATCAAAATATTAAAAATATACTACAAACTTTTCTAGTAAACCATTATATTTATATTTACGCGCAAACATCCGCTTTTCTCCACAGCAAACAAATAAATTTAGCTCCGACGCAACTCGTTAAAATGTTTTAACTGGAGAGCTCGCATTTTATTGTAGCTCCGCGAAGTTCTCGAGCCGACAATGGCCTCGCTCATTATTTGCCTTAATCAAGTTTATTTTAACAGATAAACGAGCGGCGTGCACAAACAAAAAAAAAATAACATCCGTCGGCTGGCACTCTTATCTAGCAGACAGCTATATATGAACGAACGCATGCATACATCAGCTGAGGCCGAGAGTCACTCGCATCCACGTGCGTTGTAAGTTAAAGTATATGACGCGTTCCAGCTGTCGTCAGTGGCGCGTGCCCCGAATCGCCGACGAGTGTAATATATATGTGCGTATAGGTATGGGATGCGAGTTCTTGAGTCGCGTCCAAAGGGGCACAGTTTTTGCACAAGAGTCAAGTTCAGCGGCAACACATGTGTGCGGGTGACACAAAGTTCAAGGCTTCGGCCGTGTCATTTTAGTGATTAAACTTTTCTCGTCGGAATTTTTTTTCTTGGAAGACATCGATTGCGCGCATAATTAATTCTGACGCTGTGTGAATATACACTAAAAGTTATATAAACAATGATAAGATTGTTGTTGAAACGGCGAATGTATGGCATTTTAATGTTTTGGAGATTATCGTGGATACGCGGATAGTAGAGTATAATGCCAATCGTAAATCAATAGATTAGGATTGCAGTACATAATACTGTAAGAGAAACTTTTACGATAATGTGAAAGACACGCATTTCATAGATCTAATATTTTACAATAAAGTACATGATATAAAAGTAAAATTATTATTTTAAAATATAATAATAATTCCGTTTTATAATTTATAATTTTAAACTACATATTAATTAAATAAACATCTGTTGTTGGAATTATTTTACATTTTTAAAGTGTTTTTAAATTTATGTATATGATCTGTGATTTCTGAATAAAGTTTTAGTACTTTTTTCACATATACTTTTTGCATGTAAAATGAATATTATTCTGAATGAATTTCTTAGTTCTTGTAGCTAACATGAATTAATTTAAAATAAAAAATTATATTTTAAATAAGTAGTATTAATAAAGTTTAGAATGCAATAATCGTTTGTATTATAAATATTTATTAATATACCATTTAACATACCATTCTTCTGTATATTTTTATATAACTGAAGTGTGTACAAAAAGAGGAATTATATATCTCTTTGGAAAGAATGTTTTGTGAAACATTTTTAAATCATGTTTAACGTTTTATTTTTATATTAAATAAATGTGATAGTTTAATCATTTTTTACATTCATTACACAGATTTAAATACATATTTAAAAAGTATGTATAAGCAACAATTTTTTCAGAGTTTTTAGCTCTATATCACGGTAAAAAAATAATTTATCTAATGTAATTTTAATAATAATGTAATTATATAATTTACATAAAAAATCATTTGATTGAATCCATTGCATTTTTCAATTTATTAAAAAATCGTATTTTTCAAAAAAAATTCTTTTTAAATGGGGAATAAATGTATTTAATTAAAGATATAATAGCTGTATATTCAACAACACTCCACTTTATTGTGTAAAAAGTTCAACAGCATATTTTTTTAATAAACACCAAATTCCTCAGCAATGCATGAAAGAACGGTGAACTACGCGCAAAAGAATCTTCATTGTTATTTCTGCATTTAAGTATACTTTGACATAGCATAGATGACAAAATCTCATTATGAAGATACAATATTATCAATAGCTGCAGTGATTAATTATACAAATTTGTAGAAAAAGATACAAAGATATTATGAAATATTCTGTTCTTTCATAGGTCTGCGAATAAACAGCAGCACCAATCCTATTACCAATGCTACCATACCTGAAATATTACTTCCCATGAAAAATGAAAAGTGCATTTGAAGATATTTGTTTAAGTAATCACATTTACAAAATTGGTACCCCATTTTATTAAGTCACAATTGAGATTGCAAATGTACGAAAATTCTCCATTACTTAAAAAATTCATTTTTTCATGTCAATTTTAGATATTACTTATATAATAATTTGTGACATAAAGAGATAAGCAAATATAGGAATTTGAAATCTCAATTCGTGTGCGGGAAAAATTTTGAATTTCTTAACGAAAATATCTATTACTAAGGTAAAAATAATCTCAAAATCAGTTTGTAATTTCAATTGAGACGTCGAAAGTAGAATTAAACTGTGTTATGTGAATTTTGTTCATTAAAGTTTTTTGTTTACAAGCAAGATTGACTACTTTTAAATATTTGTACCAATTAAATTCAATAAAATACTAGCAAATAACAAAGAGTACTAAGTAAAAATTAAGTGGTGTCAGCTAGTCAACAAAAAGTTAACAAACAAGCATAGACCTCTACTAGCCCACAATGGTAGAATATACAATTCAATACAAAATTTAAGCTCAAATTTACTAAAGTTAGAAAAAATTATTCAAATGAAGTTTTTGAAATTTTTTAGCTTGAACCCCTCGATTATAATAACGCTTCTTATATAATTTTTTTTAGCATCTTAAGTTTAAATGATTTTTGTGAAAAACATTTGATCAATACTTGAAAGAGTTTTTAAATGCTGTATGATTGTGATAAATTACCTCATCTTAATATTGTAATAAATAATAATTTTTTGATACTATTTCTAATCTTTACAATATATTTAAGATAAAGCATTTAAAATAAAAGATTAAAATATTATATCTGAGTATAATAAATATTACGATAAATGTTTTTCACAAAAACCATTTTTAACTGTGATGTTACTCTTAATTTTCGTCATAAAAAATAAGAACTTTAAATGTCTTTTTAAGACAATTAATTTTTATATGTATGTAATAAATTTGTTTTAAAATGAAACTATTTCTCAAAAAGCCATCATTTGTGATGGAACTGCACAATCACCAACACTCATTCTATGCATTGCCATTTCTGTTATTCCATGGTAATGTACAAAGGCTGCTGCGATAACCAATACATGGAAGATTTGATGACTTTGGAACTAAAATTAATAACAAATGTTTATTAATTTAATATAACACTTTTTCAAGTAATTGGTTTTAATAGTCCTAACATAATTTAATGAATGTTACTGTAATTATTATTAAAATTAACAAGAAATTGACTGTGATATTTTTTTAGAGATAAAATAGAATTGTATAAATTATAATATCGAACAGAAAAAAGTGACAGTTTTACAATAAATTTAATATAAAATGAATAAAATATATTAATAAAACTATTTAATATTTTTTGTAATTATATGATATCTGTAATAATATAAATATTCTAACAATTTATTAATAAGTCGGTGCCATGCAAGCTTGACTCGATATTCCTGTGAAATATCATTAAACAATATGTAATTAGAGAAAATCTGTTATAGCTGAAGATATTACTTAATTGATAATGTATTGAAAAGCTACTAAAATAAAAAAAAATTATTTTTAATTATTTTAAATACAGCGTTAAACAGGTATGTGATAATTTTATATTTTTATTTATGCTATTTTTTTACTCTCATAAACTATTTAACGAAATTTAGTCCATAAAGTATAGACATTTTCATTTTATATAAATTGTTGTTAGGACTAAGTTCAACTATATTTTAGAAAAAACAAAATTTTTCACTTACCCAAATGTCGAATTTTCCAGGGAAAAATCTTTCAGGAACACGTAAAGCATAGAAAACTGCACCCAATATATATAAACATCCCATCAATATCAGCCACCCAAGGGATGCTTGACTTATAGCTTTGAACCAACCTTCTGCAATTGCATAGTGTACAGCTGGTATTACCTGTAAATATTGTAAAGTTAGATTACATTTTAATCAATAATTATATTAAAATAATAATTTGAATAATTTTTTTTTAAACTAACTTACCCCACTAAGTCCAAAGCCCATAAATACACCTGCTCTGAGAGGTCTGTATTTTGGTTCACCAAACCTCTCCCATAAAGAAACTACAATACTAGTTATTCCAAGTACCACAACAACTGATAAGTATATTAATTTTGGTTGATAATCAC
The DNA here is from genome assembly GCA_035583055.1 of Torymus tubicola. Classification (NCBI taxonomy): domain Eukaryota; kingdom Metazoa; phylum Arthropoda; class Insecta; order Hymenoptera; family Torymidae; genus Torymus; species Torymus tubicola. Next base: position 6,874,441 of record JAWWEQ010000001.1, read on the forward strand.
AGTAAAATCCATAGTAGAGCCACGGCACAAAACTTCCCATTATAAGCATAGCTATTCCACAATAGTCTAACTTTGAAAATAATTTCCCCACACATTCACTATGACAGTGAAGGGTATGGAATGCAAAAGACATGCCTAAACATATAATAGCTCCAGCAAAGAAAGTTCCAATAACTAATTTTTCTTCCCATCTTATATCCATTGGTGATTGTGTGAGAAAATAAACAGCAATACCAATGAATGCCACACATCCTACAAATCAATTATAAATATTAATAATATATACTTATAAGAAAGTGAATTAAATTAATTTATATAACAGAAATATTAATGTTAAGAAATCAAGAGAAAACAATGTAATTATTTTAAAATATTACCTAGCAAATGTGTCCAAATATTCCCAGTTTCAGTATGAATTCGGAAAATACTTTTGAAACAAGCATAAAAAGATGGCAAAGGTGGTCGATGACCAGCATGTAGAAAATCATTGTCTTGTAACCATTTAGGTAGATTTCTGAAATGACATTGTTTCCAAGATGCTTCCCAAACCTTTAAATAAAAGTATTTCTAATTTAATGCGTTATTAATACAGTTCAATCCAGGATAACATTATAAATTACTGTCTAAATGATTAAAATATTAATTTAAATTGGATATTATATACCTTACGAACAAATTCTTCTGCTTGTTCAGCAGCATTATGAGCTAATGCTCCAAGATCTATTTCATCACTTAATACTCCAGCTTTTAATACTTCTGTCATCTGAAATAAAAGAAAGAATGATAAATATACATTTTTTGGTGATTAATATAATGTATTATATATAAAATTTCAATTACCTCACAATCCAATAGACGATCATCCTCTGGAGTTGATGGCAATGGACAGCCAACTCCATCTTCTTCTTCAGCCAAACAACTTGTGTCATCATCTTCTAACAATTCCTTTACTTCATTTAAACCTGGAATGTCACTATTTAGTGACACTCTATCACTCCATGGTATACGATGGCGAAGATTGCAATCCTCTGCAAAGTTAACTTCATAGTGTTTTTCGTCAACAATAATTTCATCTATATTTTCGTGCTCCATTTTGTAGTTTGAGATTGCTTTCTCAGATGTCATCAATATCTAAATTTAGAACAAATACAAAAAAATTTCTGTGAATGATGATCAAAAGTATATCATAAATATACTAAATATATTAAAATCAAAATCATTAAAGAATTTATAAAAATAAAATAATAATTGTTAAATATTATCGTCATTTTTTGTGTATTCTCATAGATATATAAATATTTTTATAATTTAAATTTGAAACTGAATTGAATTAAAAAAAATATACAAGGAAAAATTTTCAATTTTATGTAACCGATAAAACATAATTAATCAACCAATAAAAAAATTAATAGTTTTTTTCTCAAAACTTAGAGCTTATGCATGGATTTTTATTTGATAACTAATTTTTTAATAACTACAGCAATTAACATCTTAATGAATGTACTTTACATTCTCTCTTTATGCTAGTTGGTAACAGTTGAAAATAAGTCAAGAAATCTTTTTCATTATTCAATAATAATACCCAATATGCAACAATTTACATTTGATACAAAACAACTATGTTTGTCATGTAATTACTTTTTGTAAAATTACTTTGTAAAGTATAAAGACACTGGTACACCAATACTATACACAATAATGACTAATAGAGCCAGACATTGCAAGAAATCTTGTATGTGGAGCACTCAGCAACTGTGCAGAAGAAAACTGCTGGAACTGATGGTATACCTATCCCACAGTACTAGCATAAAAGCTGTTATCTGACCAATTGAGTAACACAAGGTTATCACGAAGTAGTAATTGAACCGCAAAGTACGAGTTTTAAACAAATTATCGGCGTCGAGGCACACTAGCCAATGTTATCTGAATGACGGTAATTTCTCCGACATTTTAATCGCAAGTACATTGCATTTGCTCTACACACGGCATCGTACAAAGTACACGTATATATAACATATCGTGCCCGACAATCGCGGAGGGGGGTCTTATACATTGACGCAAGTCCGCGGATTTAACGAATTAACGGATCAAGTGCGTCGCAAATATAGCTACAGCTTGCTCTGGCAGTGCGCTCGTCCTCACACGTATAGCCATAATTGAATTTTTTACTCGCTAATTGCACGGACGACTTACCTGAACAGGTGCAGCGATCTATAACTCCGATCGCTCATTTAATTAGCCACACTGCTGCGTACTTATACATATCACAAAACGCGATGCGTATAAACTATCTAAGTATGTGGTCTACCACTCGTCGCTGCTCGAACTGTCGCGATCAACTGGCTGACGTTTCCTTTCTTCACCGCGACCGCGCGCGACTTCGTGTTCTCCCTCTCGCAATTGTGCGCTATATATGTATATACAATATACGTACAATATATGACTCGCTTCACTGACTTTGCGACCGAGACGGAGGAGAGAGACAGCTGATAATACGCGGAAAACCCATACCTACGCACGAACGAAGACTAAGAGTGCGCTTTATGATGAGCAAGCGCGTACGGACTGACCAAGTGCGCCAGTGCGCGCACTTATGCGTAACCCCGTATATGGATGTGGAAATATGGTACCCTATTGATACCTTTAGGATTTAAAAAAATTATATATTAGTTGGAGGGGTACCACTATATAAATGTTATCAGGCAGCCCGAGTGCATGTGCACTAAATATGTATAGCAGGACGCAATGTGTATATATATAGAGAGGTCCCTGGATAACGGGAATCCTAAGTTAATCCGATTCTACGTGGCAGCCATATTATTTTGTAAAATCCTTGACTTTATCCACGTAACAGACGGTCTTGTCGCTATATATCTATATGTGCGAAGCAGAATGAGTCCTCAAATTACTGACATGTTCTCAGATAAGCGTGCGCGGCAATTTATTTTGACTGATTCCTGGAATTTTATGCTATCGTGAACGACTATATAGCTTACGTAAAATTTTGCTCTTCGAACGTCCGTGTCACGAAAGTTCCTTGACTTTGTTTTTTAATGAAGGAATGCAAAAGATTTATTAATCGAATTTTCGTTTGTATAGGACGAAACAAAAAATCTATAATTACATATACATGTGTTTATTATTCCTTTTTTTTTATATATCTGTAGCGCCACCTCGCGACGATATGTCGATTTTGAATAGGGTCATATGGGAAGAATCAGAATGTAAACACTTTAGCATTCCAGACACGTTTTTATTTTCTATATAGTGAATATTAGTAAAGAAAGCAGTAAGAATGCAACAGTCCTGCTACTTAATTGTTTAATTTAAATGCAAGTGAAAATTAAGTTTTGTGGTCACCATGAACTACGTTCGACGTTAGTAATGATAAATCAAACTTTTATCCTTAATGAATTTTTATTGAAAGAATTTCCTTAAATGTTACTAAAATCATTAATTAGTCTTATAAAACTAAATAAATATTTTTTGGCTAATTTATTGTTCAATAATAGAATTGTGTAAAACTTACAGAAACACCTACAGAAGAATGTCCACTGACAAAAGAGAGAAAAAGTTGTTCTACAAGTGATTGCTGTGGTTTTCGATCAATAATATGTTCATTTGTTGTCCTTACAGCTGTTATTACAGCTGCTCTGATTCTTCAGTTAGTTTATGATGATAATGCATTTCAGGTACTCATAAATAATATAAAAGATATTTCATAATAACTGTAAGTAATAATTTAAATGTAATATACTCTTTTTACAGGGAAGATTAAATATCCATGGAGCTGTAGCAACTGATTATACAAACTGTTCTCTAATAGGAACAAAAATACTTAGAAAAGGTGGGAACGCTATTGATGCAGCTATAGCAGCTACTCTTTGTATGGCTGTTGTTGCTCCACATAAAACGGGTCTTGGAAGGTTTATATTATATACTTTAAAAATTTCAACCAATGAAAATTCATTTAACAAGATTTTATTATGTATCGGTATAAGCATAAAATTATAAAATAAATTATTTACAGTGGAGGCTACATTATGATTTACAGTCATAAGGATCAAGAACAACCAAAAATAATTGATTTTTTAAATAATACAATACCAGGTTTGTTGATAAAAAGACATAATATCTTAAAATATGTAATTTATAAAATGATAATGAATAATATTGTAGATAAGTCTGCAAATGTTAAAGTAAGGATACCAGCTATGCTCAGAGGTTTAGAATATGCTCATACTTTATATGGAAAATTATCTTGGCATGATGTGGTTGAACCATCAGCAATATTAGCTCGTAAAGGTTTTGAAATCTCTAGGGATTTAGCTAACGAAGCTACAAAAAATCCTAATTTAGGAATTTTGGCACATATTAATCCCAGACAAATTTTAATGTTGCCAAAACTTGCAAGTACTTTAGAGGCAGTCTCTAAATTTGGTACTAAT
>JAWWEQ010000001.1:6878988-6907562 GCA_035583055.1 Torymus tubicola
TATTATATAAAGCTTCTAGATTATGGTAACTTTTGGAAGTGGTTGTAATAATATTGTAAAGATAGAAATATATTAATACTTACCCAAGTATATATATTTATAGTATATTTATTATGTTATTATTATCAATTCTTTATGAATTATTTTCTATGACTGAAATTTAATATGTATCGATACACTTTTATTTTAATTGATTATAATTGAAAGGTAATACTACTTTCGTTTTAAAAAGTAAAAAAATATTATGAACATCTAAGAAAAAAGATTCGAAAATATATTCTGTCAACTAATAGTACAAAATTTTTTTTAATCGTTTCTTCTCACATTAATAAACCAAGCTTTGCTAAAGATTTTAGTCATCATTAATAATGTTTCTCAAAATAGCCAATAGCACAACGACAATAATGGTAAACTTTACTTAAATCTCGTTCTAAATTCATTTCTCATCTCAATAACAAAACAAAAATCAAGTGCAAAAAAATAAACGAGACCTTTATGCTTCTACCATTAAAAGTATATCGATACGCCATCAAGAAAAGCACTCCAGTCATCTCAACAATAAATTAATCGTAATTTCAGTATATATACTTACATACTGCCATCGCGAAGGCACAGCAAAAATTGGATCCAAAGACGAGCCCGTGCGACGATATTCCCAGACGAGCGAGCCACCGCCCATGAAACAGATTAAATGCAAAACACAGATGATTACGAGCCTTTGCCATTACAGGACGAACGATGTTCATTATTGCTATTATTATTTGCATAGCGAGAGAGGATGGCCAAGTGATGGGATTATAAGTGATTGCGCGGCTACCGTTCGTATGTCTCATCGGTTGTTGTTTTTATTTGGTCGCGACGGTTTGATTATGATGATAATGATGTATCGTGGGGTACTAATTTGGGTGCTGTAAGGTAGCAGTGTCGAGGAATGTTTTGGTTATGGTTGTAAAATTAGGGATTATGAATCGGTATATGTTGGTTAAATGCGTTTTTTATGCATGTTTTCACGAAGTAGGGAGAGAGCAAAAAGTGTGCAAAACATTTTGGTTATATTAAAAAGGGTGAAAGTATCCTTTCGTAAAAGGAACCAAAATGACGCGACTTATAATCCCATCAACAAATCGTTATCTATAGAGGATCGTTGGATTTTAAATTATATAGAAATATGATTTTAGTATATGTATACACACGTATTATGCGTAGGAATTACAATATAATTTGTCTCTATAATTGTTATGACTGTTTCTGTTTGGAACGCGATACGAGTAAAGGTGCAGATTTAACAAATATTCATAAGCATTAGTTTTCAATCATATGTTACATACTAACTCGCATCATACATTTGCCAAATCACCTTGTACACGTGTCAATCTCTCAACATATGTAAATTTGTCGTAACAATACACCCCATATTTCGTATCGTACACTTAATCACGAAAAGTCGCAACATTCAAGATCACGTTGAACAACTCCCGGCATCTCGCGCATAAGCACCTACGTATATATATATATATCAGAAACCGAGAAACCAGAAGAGAACCAGAGACTTCCGTCTCTCGGCAATGTAAATATATATAAGTTTGAAAGGAAAAAATCACGAGGAGTGAATCTAAAAGTCAAAACGAGAGACGATTAAATGCACGTCGACGAGTGATCCGTCATGATCAGCGAGAAAGCTGTGATTTAATTGTCACCCCTTAGCACGCGCGCGCGGAAAAGTGGCATGAAATAAAAAACGTCAGAGGGCCGAGGTGCGGTCACGGAATGCACGTATGTATGTATGTATGTATGTATATGGGTGTGATAAGAATCGCCGTAATTGCGCTGAGAAAATTTGTTTCAACTCGCGAGCTCATTTGTTTTTCAAAGTAGCGAGAGGACGTGAGCTGTCCGGCGAACTATATATACAATGTGGGCTTTTCGATCTGATGCGTTGTTGTTGTTGCTGCCTGAGCTGCTGCTGTTGATGTTTGTTTTCTTTGCTATTTCGCGTGATTTCTTGATGAATGCTTCCTTCAGCTATGTGCACGCGTTGTGGTAATTATAAAGTTGGATGGTTTTAAATATATAGAACGTATTACTTTTCGTATATATAGTTGTAGATAAATGGCTATACAAACGTTAGATATGTACATTTCTGGCTCGAAGTTTTATCGGTAACGTATTGTAATACCATGTGAAACTAAAATTCGAAAAGTTTCTTTTTGTATATATATATATATATATGTACGATCCATGTAAAATCATGCGGCTGTGAAAAAGTGATACATATACGCGATAACAGCGAATTGTACAAGTAAGCAGGCGTAACGAAAGAAAAAAATGAACTGACGATTGATAGCGATAGCTATATATCTACACACGTGTTATTAACTTCCCAAAAAATAGGGGATACGGGAAATGGGAGATCTTGATTTTTCCATTTTTAAATTACAATATGTACCGATAAATATCTGATCGGGGTTAAAATAACCGCAACACCGTCGACAAATGTCACGTGTACATATACGTCTGACGTTTAGAGGCGGAGTCAATGCAATTATCAAAAGTATACGGATGTTAGCAACAATGATGTCAAATTACAGTTATTACATGACGGGATTTAATTCGTAGGTTTATCGGTTACAATGTCACGTCTGACACTATACAGAAGCGTTGACATGTGTGATTGGAGAAAATTGCTAACGCGTATAATTATCGATTTGTTTGTAGATTATTAGTAATAGCTAAATATAAGTTCTGTATATTTCTCACCTTTGTAAAAAAAAACTTTTCTTATCTTTACAATCTCTGCGTTACTAATTATCTAAAACTAACCCAAACATCATTTTTCTTGGTTTGATATAATATTCATATATATTTGCAAATAACGAACATTAAAAACAATCTAAACATAATGAAACTTTCCAGGCTGCGCTTTCCCGTAAATATTCATGCGATCGGATCCTCTCACATAACACGTGTTTTTCTCACAATGTCTTCGCGTGTGTGTATACGTTATGCGTAACGCCTCAAACATACAGCCGCATCGTATACGCGCGAAAAGACAGAGAACTGCGGCATGGTGGAAAACGTAATAAAAAGAAGAAAAAAAAGAAACGTGTGTATGTGTGTGTGTGTGTGAGAAAACGTAAAAGCGAACGAAGAGAGAGAAACGTATATATACACGTCGCACGCACAGCAAAATCCACGTCGCGGCTATGTAACGCGCAGCCCGTCGTATATACCAGTGTTTTCATGGGTTCCGTATAATTTGACATGTTGTCGTACACGTTATTATTCAGATAGATCTTGAGATACGCGTATATACGTATGTACGTATATACGCGAGCGCGCGCAACCCTTCAAACCGATGTCATGCTCTTTCTCGTTCCTTCGCTCCCTTCTTTTTTTTTTTATTCTGTGGCTGCGTATATATGTACGCGTGTTATTTCGTGCTTTTTTCCACGTATATTTCGGTCGGTATAGCCTACTTTTTTTTTCATTCCGCGCGGTGAACACGTGTCGACCGTGGTTGCTAGATATCGGCTAATACGGTTATAGAGGGCGAGTGTAGTAGTACGCGAGCGGTAGCATAAATTTGTAGGTACATGGTTTTTAGGGTGTTTTGCGCGCTGGTATAGTGGATTTTGGCCGGATAAATACGCGTTGTTGTATATATGGTGGATGGACGTTAAACGTTAAATATCAATTTTGTTTTTCAAATTAGAATATGAAGCTCAATATTTAAAGCGTTGGTGTAGATATCATAAATATGAAAGGAAACAGTCACTTAGAAAATTGTCAATTTTTACATAAATTCATCCATTTGATTTTATAAAAACAAAACTACAGTATCGTTTATTTTCATATAAAAATGTTGGAAAAATAATTACCCACGTAACTACTCTCCAGTCAATTTTCCAAAACTACCAAAGCTCACATACTACACACGCCGCTCATATAATATTATTTCATTTACACGCGCGATCCACAGTAGCGATATTTCACCCGAAAAATTTCTATAAATAATACCCGCCTGTACTTTTAAAGTGCGCGTCGTCCACTGCGCTCATGCTGCACTTTCGACTGTATAGATATAGACACACAGGACAGGGGAGGATATACATACAAGTGCAGCGGAGTTTTGCGTAATTTTTACTCGGCGTGTGTGTTTCATCCGGGTGGCCGTATAGAGCGAGGGAGAGAAGAGGTCGAGTGCTACATATTCCCGCTGTAGTGCGTTTTATTGTTATCGCCGGCGGATTTTGCTCGCGCAAGCGCATAGCTTTATCCGGTGCGCTCAACTCGCTTTGCCTCCCTTCCTCCTTCCCTGCCCACCTCTCTGTGCGTGTAAAATGCGCGATGGAGAGGATCTCGCTCTTCGTTTTCCTAGCGCTTTTTTTCGGCTTTTTTTTTATTTTTATTTTTTTCAACCTTTTTTCGGGTGTAGGGTTCCATTACAGTATTTAGGATGTCGAGATTTCTTTCGGATGGTGTTGCATGCGCGCACCGGCTGAAATTTATCGTAGTTTTGATATATAGTGGTTTTAGGAGGATGGGGTGGGAGAGTGAAGTGTAATTGCGCTTTGAATATAGTTGTGTTTGGTCTATGTCCATATGATAAATGAGATTACTTCGAGATTTAGAATAAATAAATGTATATATTTTTTCTGCATTTATTTACAATATGCTTCTTCTATTTCCTGATTCCAAATTATAGAGTACATTCTATATAATTATATGTTATCTTTTAAGGAAGACGTATCATAATATAAAAACACTATCCTACTTTATCCGGAATTAAGTCAGATATTAGATCGAATATATTTTTATCTATATTTTAATACGTGCGATTCGAATGATGGATTTGATAATTTAAAACTTTTTATTTAAATATATAAATATGTCACGTCGACCTATCAATTCATTAACCCTAACTCAGCCGTTCAATTAAATCAACCCAATCTTCATCTCCTAAAGACCCTACCCTTTTCCTCGGTCGAAATTCCATCACCAATCGATATCCGTTCTAAAACAATAGCCACGTATAGCAACTCGGCCGAATTGCTGACCTCCTCTTCTCATCTCACTCGAACCGTTAAAACCTCACCTCCCGATAACACCACCGATAACAATAATGAAATTCTCCCTACGCACATATACACACACACATAGAAACATATACGTGAGAGGCGCCATGGCGCCGCCAGGGAAATCATCACCGTCGCGATCAGGTGAAAACATAAATTAAAATATATTAGGAACGAACGGGAATGCGCGTGAACGCGCGCGCGGCTGAGAGTGAGAGGCGATCCATCATAGCGTATATGAGGGACTGACAGGTGGGAAAAGTGAGTGCCGAAGATGCCACGTCATTAGGAGATAGCGATATTATAATCGACGCGCGTGTGCGCGGTTTCTTTCTTTCCTTTTTTTCTTTCGGGGACCGTTCATTGTTTTCGTTAACTCGTGAACGGGATATATTTACATAAGCTTCGAGGAAGACGCTATAGGTGATCGATTGGTGGGAAGTGCAATCGGCAGGAAGTTGGAGTAAAGTGGAAAGAATTTTAAGGTGGTCTTGAGGTTGAGATGTAAGTGGGTGAGATTAGAAATTTTGGAGAAATTTAAGGTGTTTTGTGCGTTGCATGGATTTGTTGATATTAATATGTCACCATCTATATTATTGAGAATGCGAGTTTAAATGGTATTTTAGAATGCACGATATCAAAAATCATTTTTTCTTATCGTCAGTTTACAATCTTAATTTAAAAGTCTTAGAAGAAAGAAAATGTACCATACAGTTCATTAATTAGATTATTTTTTATTATTATATCGTATTTGTAGAAAGTAATGTAAAGCATGAGTAATTACGAAATGCTACTATTATGCAATGAAAAAATATATCCCAACAAAAAGGACTGATCGGTAGCGCCATGAAATAATAATTCATCTAAAATTATTCGAAACACATTTTAATACATGTACAACATTAAGCTAATTTACCTAATAACTACTCCGCTACATGAAATTCTAATTTCCTCGCTCGATCCGCACCGAAAAAAAAACAAAACGAACAGACGCGTACGCGCACTCCATCGACGAGCAATTTCAATTAGCATAACTAAGCGAAAATATAATTACGAACGACCCATCACATATATACAAAACGAGAAATATCCTCTTAACTCGCTCTCTCTCTCTCTCTTCCTCTTTTCAGCTTTCTCCTGCGTATACTACCGTATACGCGCCCGCGCGACCCCCTGAACGCGTCCGCACTATTATATTAAATTGTGTATATTTCCCCGGGATAATTACTCGAATTATAAGCATTATGCAAATCGCTATGTAAATCGCCGCGAAAGAGAGAAAGAGAAAGCGCGAGAGCGAGAGATGGAAGCTCACCGGGGAGGATTACAGCAATTTCGCCTATAAGCGCACGCTAAACGTTGCTTTATATATACGCGTTTTATATATACGCGCTCATGCGCTTATATACTTTTTCCGGCTGTCGAAGATGCGCAAGCAAGGAGCTTTCAGCTTTTTTTTGCGAAACTTATCCGTCCAGACAATCTTGGTATATAGGTAGCGTCGTAGCGGGGGTTCGATTTACGCCGTGTTCTCGCTTTGTTCGGCTTCAGAGTTTTATTAACTGATTTTTCGGAAATTGTTATAGTCATTGCGATTAAATATTATATATTATGCACTGCCATTTTTATCATAAAAATGTTGAATAGTATTGTATCAAAGGAAATATTGCGTGTCATGAACATTTTTCTATCACAATTTTTAATATAAATAACGAATGAATGCTAATATTTCATATTACTCATGAACTCTCCAATAATTTTAAAAGAAAAATTGCCCTTGCAATTCAATTCTCCATAGGTACAAATTATATTTTCGCGTATCTACTTAACCACAAACTAATTAGCCCACTCAAACTAATAAAGTATACAAATGATCAATTTACCCTAACTATTACTTAACCACTTGTTTAACAGTTATATATATAATACCACTTTCATTACAATTCCCCCTCGTAAAAAAAATAAAAGGTTCGCAGCCGGTGGAAAGACCGGCGAACAAAAAAAAAGGAAGCGAATATGAATAAAATGAAATAAAACTCAACGAGATGTAAAAAGAATTATACGAGAGCGGCCCGGAAGATCCAGCCGCGCGATATATAGTTCGCAAGGGAAACGCACTTTGCAGGCGCAGGTGTATAAGCGCACGCGTGCACGCTGAACTATATGCCAAGAGGATTTATCTCGATGACCTTCAAGTTCTGTACAAAGTGCCGAAAACGCGCGCGCGGGCATTTCGCAGCATCTGCGTGACGCTTTATTTTTATGCCTGCGCAAAAGTGTGTGAGTATATACGTAGGTTTTGGTTACGAGCTGTTTATATATATGGTGGTTAAAGTATGAATGCGGAATGGTAATTCTTTTAGAAGTTGTACTTTCGGTTGGAGGGATTGAAGGTTTGAATTTTTAAGTGAAAATACTATAAGATTAGAAACCTATAATTTAATTTTAGTTTATTTTTTGTAAATGCAACAATGAAGTACCTTTAATGATAGAAAGCATGATAACAATTTAGTTATATATCGGTAAGTTATGGGACCGTACGCAACTCCCCTAAATCTGCGCATCAAAGCTAACCCTTTATCGCGTAAATCGCGCTAATCCTAAAATTATTATTCGCTCGATCGTTATCACACACGCGTACTCCCCTCCATGCGAAATCACGAAAACCAAACGGCATCTCGTTAATTAAAAAGAAAAAACGAGCACACAAAGCAAACGCCATGATCGTCGTACGCACTCTCGTAAAATTAAACTTTCAGTCATCGTTGCCCTTCTCTCTCTCTCTTTTTATCTCTCTCCCTATATACACACATATATATACACCTGCGGCTTGGCATCGAGCTTATCCCAAGACGATCTCGCGTATATACGTCGCGCTTAAAAAATAATATTTTCTCCTTCTCGTGCGTAATATGTTTCGCGTGTCTCTCTCTCTCTCTTTCCACATGTATATATATGCACGTCCGATCGGTCGGAGCCCTTATCGGCGCTTGTACCTTATAATGCACGCGCCGCTCACCTTTAAATCGCCCGGCACTTAGCGCGCCTTTATTTACATAATATTTCAGATGCTTATCGGCTGGAGAGCGAGACTCTGCCGCGTGAGCGCGAGTCTGTGTGTGTGTGTATATATATAGGGAGAAGGAAATTTCGATTGCAAATCCTGAATGCGACGACGACGACGTTGCGCGTAAGGGCCGATGCTTGAATAATGTGCGAGTGTGGATATGTAGTATATATATGGGGGATGTGGGAATAGAAGAGAGAAAGAGAGAGGGAGCGTATATTGAAGTGCGTAATTTGAGCATGACGTTAGATTGGTTTTTTTAGGTGTTATGTGGAGCATGCGATGCATAATTTTTTTTATGTAAAGCACTTGACAGTAATAAAGAGAAAATTTATAACTATAAGAGTAAACTTGAATTGAAGTACTTGTCGAATAAAATCTTATATATTTTGTTAAATAAACTGTGTTTAATATTTATGAGCTTGTAGAAAAGAAAAATATAAATATTTCTCGAATTTAAAATACAAATGTTTCCTTTAATAATAAAAATTTCTCGCTCAATTAATACGCTCAAGAGATTGTGTATCTCAAAACAATGACGTTACTTTCACTGTTTCCTATACATGTAATTTAATTTCCTCAACGATTTATTACTATCGAACCTTACGTACACTAACTCAATCCTAAAGTAGATAATAAATAAACGCGCGTCTCTCACATTATTGAATCAACGCTAAGCATATAATGCATCCGTGGTAATTACAATCCTCTCATTTACGCCCGCGCCAAAGAAAGTCTACGCGCTAAATAATTCACAAATTAGATTTTCCACAGCATAATAAAAAGACTTTAGCTGTCACTTATAAAACGTCCGACAACAATAACAACAACAACAACAACCACACAGACAAGTGTATAGTGCAGTCTTCTTTTTCCCTCGGCTACGTTTTATGTAACATACCGGTACTAATGCCGCACGAACATAAATTAGAAAATGAATAAGATGTAATACGATATACGTTCTCGCACATATATACGCGCGTGCGCGCGTTTTTCATTACAGAACAGTTGCACTCGTCATGTCTAATTAGTCGCAGTGATTATGTGATCTGTGTATTGATAAAGAGCGCGCGCCCGCGCGCGCGAGGCATGGAAAAAGAGGCGAGCAGCGCGCCTATGTATATTATGAAATGTATGTATGCTCCTTTGTTCGCGTAGGGAGAGAATACCAGTAATAGAGAAATATGAGATAAAAGTTAAATAATAATCTTCGCTGCCTGTTTTGTAATAACGCGCGCGACGAGTTCAACTTTATACGGCTTATTAGATATGGGAGCTATGCAGAAGTCGGCACGGATATTGAAATTGGTATACTGATTTCTAATTGTTGTGAAAGGATATTGTGATTTTTTTGTTTTCGGGAATTTTAAGCAACGATATAGGGGATGTCGATATTCTTTTTAATGCAAGTTTGTGATTATAATTTATTTTGTGTTTTATGTAATTCATAATTACTTGATACTTTTTTGATTTAGAAATATAAATTTGAACGTCTCAGAATAGCTATTCTACATTAGTAGTATAAATAAGTACAAGTTTTAATTATTGACTGATGATCCCTAGATTTTAATCCGTATTTCCTTGGGTATTTCTAAGTTACAAAAGGTTCTTAACTGTATAAGACAAATCAAATTTATTTTGTTAAAAATTATGAAAGTTTCTAAAAAGAATCTAAAAAGTACTTTATAAGACATGACTTTCCATCAATATAAATCTAAAGATCCTATTTACTCCCTTAATTGATAGGCATAAATTTGATATGAATTTAACATTCTAACCTTAAAAGTTATGAAAAGCTTATACTAGAGGCACCAAGACTTTATTTTACACCGAAAATGACATTATTTAATGACTTGTCCGGGCCTTCTACCCTATTATCAATAATACAAATGTTACAAAGTATGACTTTTTAGTCATGAAGCATTTTTGGAAACTTTTGAAAGAAGTTAAAATGGCTTTATACTATAAAAGGTGAAATGATTCTGAACAATGAATTTAAGTTAATCTTAAAAATATTGAAATAGTTATTTCACATCCATCTTCTCTTTATGAAAATAAAATCAGATCGAATCAATATATTTAACTATCAATTTTTTGGTCCGAAAAACCTTATGAATTATAAAAATTAAAAACTACACCAACAACCGTCAAAATCTTACGTTATCCTCATCCTCTATCAAACTTATAACCATAACAATACTGTTACACACATACACCCGTCTATATTAACTCGGAAGTCTGCACCTTCTCTGGCTCACGAGTGCGCGGGAAATCATTGGCGCCTCGCCCCGGGAATCATAGCACGTTATCGCCTCGAATCGTGAGAGACGTCTGGCGCCGTGCGCGTGCGCATAATAATATTCCTCCGGCCGTCGCGTGACTTGTCTTCGCGCGGACGCGTTCCGTCGGCGGGAACCCCGATTATTCGTATATCTTGGTATACTGCGCGTGGTACTCTTTTTATCCGCATTGTTGTTTGAGGAAATTAAAGCAGAAACGGGAGGATGGATGTGTGGTTGAGTTGTTTGTTAATAACCTGAGGCTACGACTGAATTTGTGGATTAGAGAAAAGGATTGCTTAGACGCTAAAGAAATATATATGTAGATTCTGGTTGTTAACCTTTTTTTTACATGTGGATAGAATTTTTTGAGAAAAATTACGGTGACGTTCGTGTAAATGGGGTACAACAAGTGTTTAGAAAGTTTTTGTATGAGTTTTCTAGAATTATTGCTAGGTGGTCTACAGAAAATTTAATATGCTTTAAATGAAATTCTAGTAGTATCATTGCATGGATTTTTACAACCATATTCCTGAATAATTTTATCCTGAATTGATAATATATGTAAACCCACAAATCTCAACAATCAGCTATTATGATATAATCATTGTTATCATAGGTTTTAAACTTTTTCTGCAGAATATGAAACTAATACTTTCAATAGTATTCGAACAATATATGCTTGAAAGTAGTTCAATATAGATTTTCGTAAAACCTAATATTTTGTCCATGACAATCAAGAAAAAAATATTTTTGTATACAACTATCAAATATGATGGTGATGATGAAATAGAGCTAATTATAATTTGTTTATTAATAATATTGGGATGGTGGATTTCGATTCTACATTGTTCATGTATTATTTTATATATAAATGCGTTTTCATGTTTCTTGGATATAGGAAAATATATTTCACCGCCTCACTTTTTCTATATTTTTAAATCAATAAACTATCTTACAGAAAAAATACTATGAAATAGCTTGGATTCACAATAATAATAATCTTTTAATAAATTTCCAGAAAAAGAAAATAATATAAAGCCAGAAAATTTATAAATATTCACAAAAGCGTTTGAAGTCAGTCAAACCATTTCTCACAACCATTTACCCTATCATTCATATACAAATCACGCACTAAAGTAACAATCAAAAGATAAACACTATAAACTCGGCATTTAACCCAAACGAAGACAATTTATAGCCCAACTAGCAAAATACATCATCCGTGCAACAACTCGTACCTACTATATACTCCCACTTTGAACTCCATATACCTCGCGAGTTCCAATCACACATACACTCACGCACACAACAACAACAGCAAAGTGATACACACGAGCTTCTGCACGGCCCCTCGAGTCTCATTATCCGCGAATATCCGGCGATTAAGACCCGCGCGCGGAGACATTTACGCCGGCGCTAACTGGCCGTTAAGAGACGAACTGCGTCGCGCAATTGGCCGGACGCGAGGCGCGCGCGCGCGTACGAGCAGCGACGCTTTACGAGTGAGCGCAAAACGACGGATAAAAGCGCATACACGCGAATTCCTCGACGAGTGCTTTTCGGTGTTCGCTGTATAGCGGTCGACGATTCGTTTCCTTGCTACGCGAGGATGCGTTATACGCGTGTGCTTTTGTTCGAGGGGGGATTTAAATTATGAGGAGAAAGAGGAAGAAGAGATGGTGTATCTTTGTGTTTGATGGCTTTAGAAGTTTTAATTTGGGAATCGTGGAGGTTGAGGTGTTTGCTCCTGTCGGGTGAGACAGGAGATTAAAAATAGATTGTAATAGTATAAAAAAAAAGATTTTTTGGAGGTGAGAAAAAATGGGTATTGTTGGGAGTTGTTTTGTTTGTTTATTGTAGAACTGAAAAACTTCGTGAAAATCATTGCAAAAGGGTATTGATGAGTGCAGTTAATCAAATACGATACTTAAGGTCTCTGCTTAAAGGTTATATTTGACATTAACACTGTAATAAAGTTTTTACAATTTATTTATAATTAGAATTCAAATATTATATTAAAAATCAGAAATAGAAGCAAAGATGTTGCTGAGTTTTTATTTAATTTTGCTTACAAATTGATTAATTGCTTTATTACAGTTTTACTGCGAAAACTAATTACTAGTGTGGACACAAAGTTCTTAAGAAAAATGAACAAATCACTGTACAACTGTTAAAACCAAATTTTACTAAAAAATAAATAAAAAAAAATTAACTTTATCAGAACGTACATTCATTTCTATATACAATGTACTATCAGAAAACAATGTAAAAAGTTTAACCTAACAAAAACAAAAACTTTCAAAAACCGCTATACTCGAAACAAAAAAGAAGCACCATCAACAACGAAAAATACGCAAACGAAAGATCGCGCCTGTGTCAGAACACCCAATCATCATTCGGATCAAATATATATATATATCCCAACGCTGTACTCGTCGACACATCCCGATGGCGCACATCACGCAGCATCACCGCACGCGCGCGCGCGCGCGTCTGCCCCCGCTGGCGCTCGAAGTAATGAGTGACTCGCTGCTTATTTAAATGGAAACAACATTCAATTATCGAAACGTGAACGAGCCACTTTGCGCGGTGTAAACTTCTTCGCGCGCGCGCGCGCACGCTCGAACGCGTCAGCATGAGTCAGTCGTATGTGTGATATATATACATCGCAAGCAGCAGAGAGCAACGGTAAAGTCATGTCCGAGATGGGAGCGGGAGGAAAAGGAGGAGAGAAAGGAAAAAAAAGGGAATTGAAATTTTTCTGGACGCGCCGAGATCGCGCGATTGGGATGTGAAGAGAGCAAGAGAGAAGTTGGTAAGGATTGTTTCGGAGAGACTGACGATGATGATGGTAATTGCGAGATTTGAGAGAGTTTGGTGATTGGATGTAATTCTACGATATTTAAGAAGAATTTAATTTTTTCATTATTAATAGGCTGATCAATATTGTATTGATGAAGTTTGTCGTTTGATAGCAAACGAGATTGAATTTGCCTCTCTATAAATACTCATTCCACTTTTAAACGGAAGGTATAACATCAGATAACTCGTTTCATTGATGTTAAAAGAAATGATGATGACATTTTCTTTTTGCGTTTCTGGTAAACCAAGCTATTTACAAGCTGCAAAGTGTAGTTCAAGGTGTTAACTTTAAATATACATTGTAGCAGCAATAACACATCGCTATAGTCAACTTCCATTTATCCCACTGAGAAACTCGTTTTTTTTTTTACGAACGACAGATCTTCTACATACCAACCTAATCATCCTCATTCATGGACGATACCCATTTCCTCGTCTCTCCTTTCAGATAGCTGCAGTTTTCCGTAGTTTCTCGCACGCAATCTTCCCCTCGTACCATCCTTATACGGAATTCCTATACGTTCAGAAAAAAAAAACCGTACGACTACATATACAAACGCGATCTCGCGGTGACGTCTCTATAACGCATCGCGGGGGTCATGTCCCCTACCGCGCGTCCCATTGTCTCTTTCTACTGGCCCCCCTCCTTTGGGCATCTCGAATTAATGACAACCCTGTGCGCATATGGAGGACGGTTTGTTTGCGCATGTCTCTTCGCGGGATTCGCGTGATTTAGTTTGCTATGGGTATGTATATATGAGGTATGCGAGCTGGGTATTCGTGATACAAATGATCGTTAATCGATGACGTCGGGTTGTATGTATATATGTACGTGAGAGGTGAAGAATGAGGTGGACGCAGGCGATTGATTCGTTGCGCGTGGTATGAAGAAGTGGGGTTTTGGTTGTACGCGGTGTGATGAATGGGAGGAGAAAAAGTGAGACGAAGGGAGAGATGGTGTGAGATGGATTTCATGGTGAAGTGCCGAGTGAAGAATATATTTGTTGATTTTATATTTTTTAGTGTGGTACTTTCGTAAAGAGTCGGTCAAATCAAATGTTGCGTTGGTGGGGAGTCCATTTTACAAGTAGACATTATGTCATTTAGAATGTACAAGTAGAATGATGGAGACAGTAATTAATATCTTATACGTTAAATATTAAAAAAAATAGGTATTATAAAAGAATTTTCAATATTAGCTGCACATGTTACAACATTACATGTTTTACATCAACCAAGATTTTCTCATGCTTATAGGTACTGTCAACATATAGTTGTAGTGATTGCAATAGGCACCATGCGCGGATATAATTAAATTTCATATAGGATTAGTTAGAATTTTATTACATCAACTAAAAAACATAAAATAAGACTCTCGATTAACATTTATCAATTTATTTTATCAACTTTCTCTTCTTTTTAAGAAATAAAATAATATAGACTTATCGATAAATTACTCCAATAATCATTACTGTATATTCTTACAACTCAACAGTCTCACCGCGCCATCGATCGCAACATTAACTAAAATTCATGCAATTATTTTAATGACCTCCTCTATCTTCCATCCAAGATGAAGATTATACCTGTCACGATTAAAAGTAAAGTTCGCTTTTAAAATACATCATATAAGTAATGGTAAAATGAACCACTCGTTATAACAAGGCCACGAGCAAGAACGAACGTATATATACATATCCATCGCAACTTAATTAATGTCACGAAAGGGGGGGGGAGGTTAAGCAAGATATGTACACAGCCGCGACTTTGTCGTTGAAACGTCGACGTTTTCCACAACAGCTAAGCACTGGCGTCACGCGTTTCGCGAGAGCGCGTAAAAAGTCACTCTTTACGACTCTATCGGCAAAGCGAGAGAGAGAGACGGTGAGACTCTCTTATATATATATATATTGCAATCTGGCACTCAAGTCACGATCCACGTGTCATGATTATCGTGAGTGGTATTTTAAAAATCGCACAAAGCGTCTGTTGCCAGCTGCTCGGTGATATATCTAAATGACGATGTGGCAGCAGCACAAGTATATATATAAATACGAAAATTCTTTTTCCCTATACATTTTTACAACGAATAAAAACAACAATTGTTATAACCTTATGAAATACATATAATATCGTTGAATTAAAATAGCGATCCTCTCTCGCGCTTCTATTTTCGCTAGCAGCTCAATTAAACAAGCTCGGTTGAATACAAAGTTTATGTATATATGTATATATATACTCACGCCCTGTGTAGGTGAAGACAGCAATGCGATGTCGTCGTCGGTGGTGGTGGTGGTGGTAAACAGCAGTCGTACGTCGTCGAAGTGGCCGAGGAGAAACAACACAGGCAGGAACGCGATGCGAACATGCAACAAAAAGACACGCGTACATTGTCGAAGAGGGGGGATACGACACATACCTAAATACGTCCGCCCACAAAGCACTGCGGGTGTTGTATAGGTCAACTGGAGTTACGATCTGCGATATACTTACGGAAGATGGATCCTGCAAACAGAAGAAAGAAACGAGTGTCGTTAGTTAAAAGCTTAAAAGTCTCGTTCGTTGTGTTATATTTTTGGTTGGTATTATTATTATGGCGGGTTTGGGATTTGTAAATGGAATAATAAAGGTTCATTAATCATATTGTGTATATTGCGAGAAATTTTTGGTAAATATACATATATTTGGTATTCAAATATTTAATTAATTTTCTGTGTTGTTGGGGTATTAATGAAAGAAAATTATAACAGTATCCCTTTACAAAATATTATAAAGCTTTATATTTCCTTTGTATAAGATGATATTGGCACAATGGAAAGTTGTTCGATGATTTTCATTAAAAAATATTCATTTTTCATGCGAAAATCGTATATATTAAAATTATATATATGAAGCTCATTGGCAGTCATTAAAGTCAATGAAATTTGAAATATTACGAAGTTATATATTATAATAAAATATGGAAATTCAAATAACGCAGAAAATCCGAAACAACGAATATTATGCAACAAATGTTTATAACATTACATCAAATTTCATTTCAATGTTAACGGATTATACATCTATATTCTCCCCCATCGCGAAATGATATAATAACGCGAACGACCGCTCGAAAAAGGGTATACACAAAAATATCTTAATACGCCGATCGCAGCTATACCATGATGGCACGCCTGAAAAATCTCAAGTATTTTGTATACCCATCGTCATCGGCAATTATTTAACGACGCATCCGTCGCGTCATTGTCATCATTTTATCCCCACGGCGCTTAATACTTTTAATAGCAAGTAAACATCGTCGCCGGCTCGTAAATTCCGCGCGAAAAATGCAAATTCCACGATCCGCTGGACCGAATTACGCATTATGCAAAACACGCGAGAATGGCTTTTTAAACAGAACATCTATATTTATGCCGTAGCAGCAGCGAGAAGAGCAATTTCCGATCGACGATCGATCGATCGCCTGGTACGCATAACAAATCGTCGCCTCTGTCGTCATCCACGTCGTCTATAAGGTTGATTTTTTTTATTCTTCGGGGTTCCTTCTTTTTTCTTTTTTTGGGTGGAGAAAGAGATTTTGCGGTCCTGCACGTCTTTATAGGTTATAGAGGAGAAAGAGAGAGAGAGAGGCCAGAGGCGACGTCCACCCGCGGCGACTGACGAGACGGTGAAAAGAAAGGAAAAAAGTAAGGGGACAAAGAAATGGGCACGCTAGCGTGGGGGCAGAGAAGGAGGTGAAAAAAAAGGTTAAATTCAGGTTGAAAAAGTTCTGATGAGGAATTGTTTCGTAAAAAAAAAATACATTATAAATTGTTTGGAACATTCTCATTTTGGTTTGAACATTAGTGAAAAGACAATAGTCGACTAAATTCTAGTTTATCTTTTGAAACAGTATTTTACGCTGGCTTTGTGGCAAATTGTTGTATCTTAATTCGAATAAACTCTCAAGTTGTTCGCTGAATTATATTCAACTGGTACTGTATAAAGTAGTAAGTATGTAAATAAACATTAAATTAAACTATAGTCATAATATTTTATTATATCCGAAAATACCTAGATCGTTTACACATCAAAGACTGTTACAAAAATAGTCAAGAACAGATATTAAGTACTAAAAACACTTTTTATTTACAAATTTCCAACAGTTTATATTATTGAATTAACAACGAAAAACATTTTAATAATAATCCCCAACGTTATCATTAAAGTAAGCCAACAACCATTTAAAATTTACTCAGCATTTTTTTTCATCGAATGAAGCAATTTTAAGTGTAATACAACTTCAACTTGTGTCTTACAAATTCATTGATAATTTACGTCTGCAAAAACTTCGCGCGACGAGTATAATTTTAGGATTACTCGTCCACATAAGGCACTTGAGGGCCAAATCAATTTTAAACATCGAAATAACTTGCTTCCCGAGCACTTCGACGACGGCAGCAGCAGCAGCAGCATAAAACGACAACCCAAACGCTTATATACCGCTCTACATTGAAAGCTCGTGTATACTTCATCGTACTTCAATTTTCGCAATTTCGCGATCCGCCGCTTAATACCTGTCTGAAACACTGCATCATACGAGAAGCACTTATCTCACTCGTGTAATTGCCTGCTGTACGCGTGTGTGTATGTATGTGTATGTGTGTGTGTATATATAATATATACACGCATACACACACATACACTCGGTGAAACCTAAATACTCGACGAGCCCCATGCGCAACCCAATGGAATTACGCACAGACAGAAGAAAAAGACATACACGCGTATACGCGTGCTCTCATAATATGCGAGAGAACGCGATTTACACCAGGCGCGTTCTCTTCTTTCCGTTACCGATATATTGGGAAAAAAGGGGGCTGCTTGGTACTTTGTAATTTCGCGCGCACGCGATCCCGCGTCACGAGTATCATAATTGCTCGGTATAATCGTCGTCGACGAAGTAAGACAGGCCGTTTTCAGTTACCTTTTACGTGGTAGTAATAGTAGTATATACATTCTTTAATTCTTGCGAGATAGATATGTGTGTGTGTTTATGTACGTTAGTTGGATGTCGTGTAATGAAGAGCGTGTCTCTTCGATGTCGTTATGATGAGGTATAAGTGGAGACGGAAGGATGTAGCAGTCAAGTGTGAAATGCGTTTATGGGTATTATTATAGATAGCGAAAGAAACTTTGTATATATATGCAAAACTGTTATCTTGTCGAGTATATTAAAGACAGCTGAGTTATGCAATTTTCTCATGGAAGATGAATGATTAATGGTGTGTAATTTTTTTAAATAAGTTATTGGTTTGCGTAGTAAAAATTTTTTAATAACGCAGGTGGAGTTCGTACATAGTTTTAGTTTGTATTAGTTAGACTCATATAAAAATTGTGCGATGCTGTCATTAATAAATAAGTGACAAGAGTAATTTAAAAGTAATAATAGAGCTATCAATAATACAAAATTTGTTATGAATTCTCGTTCGATATCATTGATTAACTAATCTTATTGGTCATGTAACGAGGGGAACAGTTAACTCGAACCCTGTCGATTTCTTTTTTTTTTTTTTTATTGTGATCTTTCTACTACAAATATATTTTACAGTTATATAACTTATCATTCTTTTTGTACAGATAAAATAAAAATTGCGTGCTTTTACATCTCAATATAAAATAACCCCATCAAACCTAAATAGTTTCCCAGTCGAAAAGCGATTTTTCAATGAAACAACAGCATACCCATATTAGCCTCGTACTTCACATAAAATTACGTATCTATTTTCAACAAAACGTTTCCCCCCTCCTCACCTTCTCCTCTTGTATTCTCAACCCCGATCGTCTTTCCCGTGCTGCTTTTCTGCTACCGCTAAATTGCCGCATGCCCATAATTGAACCATTATACCCGAATGCGCAACCCATAAATTCCTGCCGCGTGTTGCTACCACGAGTTTCGTGATCCGCGAATTAATTTCATTAAGATAAAAGAGAGAATATACAGGCATACGCGAGCGGCTACAAAAGAGAAAAAAGAAAAGAACGACGTACGGCTGCGGCGGACGATCGAGCTAAATTGCCTCCGCGGAAAATCTCCATTCCCGCGTGTGATGTCGTCGACTTCGTTTTTTCAGCTCGCTTAAATGATGCGCGTTGGTATAATCTTTCTCTCTCTCTCTCTCTCTCTGGCTCTTCTTTCTCTTTCGACCTGTCACGATCGCGGTTCACACAGGAAGCATTTTATATGTGTTTAGAGCACGCGTGCGGGGATAATCGCGAGTGGAACGAGGAAGAAGCGGTGAAAAAAAGGAGAAAGTTTTTAGATGTAGCATTTTGTTCAAGTGGTGATTGAGAATAAAAGTTGAGTAATGTTGGAATGGTTTATCATTGATTTTTTCTCAGATCTCAAACTGTAAGATAATATCATAGTGTATTGCATAAATCATTTTTCAAATGAATAAGGGTTTATTATACTAAACAATTTTTATAAAATTAATCATCGATAACAGACTAGAAACTTGAGTCTGTGAGTTCGCAATTTGGTTGTTCTGTATGTACTTTTATAGAATCATTTAATTTGCTTGGTTCATAATATAATCCATTGGTAAACAATTTTGTTGAATCCAAGGATATTTAATTGGTAATTCACTTTGATTCATCTTTTTGCGCGAAATTTACAAAAAAACTTATTTATCAACATAAAATTTATAAAACGAATTTCTTTCCTCATCCAATTATATTTTCTCTATTAAAAATCCTCAACCGAAGAGAAAAAAGAAAACCATAGCAAAAAACACTACCGCTACCAATTACGATTTATTATCCATTCAAACATCGGGCAAAGATTGCAGCGCGCAACTGCCGCGCTTCAATTACCCGGCAAATCCTTTTTAATACACTGAACCGCAGCCGCAAAGATCGACGGAAACGCGACACGGATGAATCTCCGCGCGGAAAACCGCAGCAAACGCGCACCGCGCCGCCACGTAATTCGACTATTACGATTTTTATCGAAGACGCGCGGGACTCTCGACCCGGGCGCGACCTGCGGCGGCTCATTAGATCGCACGATATTGTATACCGCGTAATATAGAGAGGATTTAATCTTACCGCGTGTGGAAGTAATTTTGCTGCTGCTGCTGCTGTTGCTGCTGGTGAGCGGCTGCCGCTGGCTAGTAGTCTAAGAGTCGATTTATTTATGAATTATGTATGTGGCGGGGAGATGGTTGCGCTACCGATCGACTCTCTTTGCGCGTTTATGGATTGATAGATTATGGTAATGCGACTGGTTTTAAGAGCAAGATTGCCGAGAGAATTTTGATTTTGGTATGGAATTTCGTATAGCTACTTGTTTTGTAGGCCAAATGGTTTTGGAGTGCATCGATAGGTAAAAATAGTCTAGTTGCCATACAGTGCGTGGACAATGGTATAATAATAATAAAAGCTGGTCGTTTTTTTTTTAATTAAGAACTATAAAGGGAGGGATATACCTATATACATATATATTTTTAATTCATGAGTGTTTTTGTTGTAAAATAAAAATAAAATATTCCTTAGTGCAGATTGATTATTTTACAAAATTAAGTATAAGTATTTGTACAATCATTCACTTTTTACACCTTCTTGTACTAAAATTAAAATAAATTATGAGATTTATCTGTAATATTCTACAAACGGGAACTAAAAGCGTCATTGTTTTAAGGTATTTATGATCCACATCTTACAAATATGCTATTAAAAACGCAGATTATAAATTCAACTTGTTCTCCTGTTTCCTCTCTTATGTAAGATAATAGGTGCTAAACCAAGCATATCCTTAACAACTAAAGTCTTACAAAAATACATAACCACACACATACCATGGCTTAATCAAATCAGATAATTTCTCAACACACGGATGTGCTCCGAGTCACACAATCACCAAATCGTGATTAAAAAACGCGATATCACACCGATCCTCCAACATATACACTTTCACCTGTTTCTTTTCAAATTTATGACACCAACGAGAAACGTAAGAGCAGCTGTTTAATTGTATGTATACAAATGCATACGAGAACAAATAAAATGATAAGATGAGCATAATCCGTGTAATTTTTCAAAGTTAAAATAAAACCGGAGTGGTCGCATGTACATTATGAAAACTGATTGACAGTAAAGTGGAAGCGATCAGAAATAAACTGGAGTCAGCAAAGATAAGCTGGAAATAACCGACAATTCAAATACATTTTTCTTGATTAACAATTAATGTTTAATAAAATGGATAGGCCAGTTAACTGATCAAATGTTCTTAAGTTTTCTTTTAAAACTTTTTGAATACCAATAAGTCAATTTAAAAAAAAGTCAATTATAAGTTTTAAACCTGAGGTTCCAATAGTTTTAGGACACACAATTTGGATGCATTATTTATAAAAAAAAAACTTTAAACAATTTATTTTTTTTCGAGGCTATAATAAATAGGTATTCTTACTATCTTCTGTTTTCACTTTCATCATGTCTCGCTGAGATTGTTTCTCAAAATTAACAATGAATTAAAATATTTGATCAACCCTTTCTTAACAAGTACAAAAAGTTCGTATTTAACTATTTCACGCATTTTACTATTATTTTTATTTCATTTCAATAAAATAAAACAATTTTTAATCTATACGTATAATACACAAAAAGTGACTTTATAATGCGATCTACCGCGTTCACACGGGAAAGCGAAGACTCTCCCCAATGACAGCTTTCGCGTACGTATATATATATCATATCGCGCGTATCTTCCGCTTACGATATTAAACACCACGTGTGGGTATATGTGTGCGTATCCGGAAAGGGGTGAGAAAGACGGTCGGCCCGCTTGCTTTTACGACGGTCGCGCGGGTATACCACGACTTTACGATCGTCGTTGTAATCGTGAAAGGAAAAGAAAAGAGGGAAGTCGTCGACGGGAATAAAAGGTATGCTGCTCTCCGTCTTCTCTTTTCCCCGTCTGATGGAATTTGCATTTTCCGATCGGGAAGCGCTTCCGTATATTATAAATTGTAATTCCGCGGAGGGGGCGGCACTGACGCGTATATAGAAGGGACATTATGTGTGCGACGGTAGGTTCGAGACTTTTTTTTTTTCTTTTCTTTTTTTTCCACTATATACGTATTTCTAGTGAGAATGGCGAGAACGCAGAGTTTCACGCGTGACTGACGAGAAAAAGGATCTCGCGGCACGCAGGATTCGGATATATAGGTTTGGAGCAGCCTTCAAAGCAAATGTGGGCCAGACGAAAATGGATGGGTGAAAGTATACGCGTGGTTAAGACAATGGAAATTTGTAATAAGTGATGTATGAGCTGTGTGCAACTTTGTGAAGCTTATCAGATGGTCTGTCAGTCTATCGTTGTGAAGATTTTTCTGAAAACGGATGTGTTGATCATTCCGCTGGTTAATATTTATGAAAAGTTTTAGATCGTAATATCGTATAGTTGTTCGTAAATGTTTTTCACATACACACACCATAAGAGATTTCTATCCGAAAAACCGGCAAATCCCTTACCATACAAAATAAGACTATTAAAACACTCATCAAATAGTCATTTTAATCCACCATGTCCTAAAAAACACCTAATTTTCAATCCCCTTTTTGAAAAAAAACCTCTACAGCGGTACCCCAAACGCCAGCAAAGTCGATAAATCACTTTTTTATCTCAACTTGGAAGAAGACACTAGAATCCGGGAGCTCGTGTAAAAAAGCCATCACCGCGTCCAAACAATCACCACCCTGAAAAGAAAAAATAACTCCTCCCCTTTTCACCGTCATTTCGCGCGCAATCGAGTCCAATACGCGTATATACCCATGCGACAGATGCGCTCCGAGGCTATTAGCCACCGCCGTTGCTGCATCATCGTCGCCGCTCTATTCGAAAATCGCGCTTTACGTGTATACACACACATATATATACATATACACATCGACCCCAGTGCGCAGTTGGCGCGCGAGCGTCGGTGGGCGTGTATACGCGGCTCGACGATGGACCTAATAAATTGTTTGTTGTAATTAAATGAGCTTCGAGAGAGAGAGCGAGAGAGAGAGAGGGTGCACGAGAGGAAATCGGGACGCTGGTGGTGGGTGATAAAGATAAATATCGAGGGGGGAGAGAGGGAGATGTATGCGCGTTGCAGGGTGGAATTTGTTCTGAAAGAAAGAGCCTTGGTGAAGGGATGGGGATGATGTAAGGGGAGAAGTGCGAGAGTGGAAAGAATTGCTCAAAGAGATGAGGATAGAGTAAGGTGGGATGTGAACGGATTGGGGTGTATAACGAATTTGGAAAGATTGTTTTGGTAGTATAATTGTTATTAAGGTGATTTAAAATATTTTTAATTTCGACAGTGGCATTTGGAAAATATCACTTGACCTGAGTATAAGAATAAAAATAATGTTTTTAGGAATTAGATCGTTCTAATCAATTGGAAAACTTCTAGTTCAGCAATCCAACTAAAAATTAATTAAACTCATTCCTCGCATAGAGCTTTTCCGTTTCGGTGGAATGAATTGATAAAATAAATTTTATATTCTTGACATAACCTTTTACTTCACATTGATGAATAAAAAGAAAATTCATTATCCATCAATCTTAAGCTTTGAATACCTGATCATTATGTTTTTTCTCTAACATATCGCACAGAAGCATAGATTTTTACTATATACAACCGCTTAACTGATGGTCCAATCAAGGAAAATTCTCTCTCAGCAAGAACCAATCACCATCAGCGACTTTCTATACGCAGTACACTACTCGGCAATATCTTCACTGTAAGAATGCCCTCAGCAACGCCTCTCGAAGATTACGAAAAATACCATCGACTAGCCTATAGGAAGCATCGTTCGCGCAGCATCGTTCGCGCAACGCAATGTTCAAAGCGTATACAGAGAGACAGAGAGCGAGCGAGCGAGCGAGAGAGAGAGAGAACGAGGAGAGGGAGGCAAGTGATAAAGAAGGGGGGAAGGGCGAATCGGCTCTATCGTCCCCTCCCGCACACAGCAAGCGAGGAATAAAGATGAACGGCCTATGGACGGAACACGAGAGAGAAAGAGAGAGAGAGAGAGAACTCAACGCGACAGCCCCTGACAAATGACGGGCCGCCGAGCGACCGCCCCGCCCCCGCGCGCGCGCGCGAACAGCGCTTCTGCGGCTCATAATTAAACGTGAGGGAGGCGGGGTGGGAAAGAGAGAGAGAGAGACTTACGGGTATAGAGTGAGAGAAAAGCGAGAGGTTTTTTTTCGTTGGTTTTAATAAATTTTAGGGAGCACTGGGAAATTCGAGTTGGTGGTACAGCCCTCGAATGAATTGCTGTCGCTCGATTGATCGGCAGGTTGGTTTTTTCACTCTCTCTCTCTCTTTCCTTTTTTTTAGCCAGCCGTGTGGGTACGAGGTGGTTTTTTTTGCGGGGGGGATAGAGAGTTTGACGGGTTTATCGCTGGATTTTCGGGGTTATGTGTGTGCAAATGTAGCGCGCTGTTCGGCGTTTTATTCGAGAAATATTTTTCTTTGGTTTATATGCAAGTTTCGTGACGTTGATCTGTGTTACAGGTATCTTTTTTTACAGGTTTAATATTACCGTTCGAAAGAATTGCTTGTCAGACTTTAAAAAAGGATTGTTTTTTTTTGTTGCTGAAAAATGGTTTGGAAGGGTTATAGTAATGTTTGGTAGAATATGCGGGTCTACGTGAATTGGGTCATTACTTTGCTGATATATTTGTAAAAGGTTATAATTAATTTTAAGGGAACTTTGTAAACAATCATTTTGATATCTTTGTCTATAACTGTAAAACATCTCTCGATTTTTACTTATTAATTTCTAAATATTATACACAAACAGACACACTGTGTTGAGTAAGAAGACTAAGGTATATTACCTATATACTATACATTAATTTTAGATATATTATAACGCTATTAAATGAATCTTATGACAAGATAGGTGGTAATAGCCTATAAGGGTTGTCGTACTGTGAATTTATAAATTGCATAAAATAAAACTTTGCAATATTATCAATAAAATCAAATCGACAATTGTATTTATAATGTAAAATAAATAATAGTATACTCTTTTAGATTTCATGAAAAATCGAAATATCATTAACGTTGTGAAACGAAATAAATACGAATTTTCATACGTTTAAACTAAATTTATTTTGCAATTAACTCGTCTAGCTTTAAAGTTCTAAATAAAAAAATAAAAATGATTTTATGCATGCACTATCACTAATTAAACCATTAGTCACGATCCAAACGTAAATATGTCTCATACATAGTTGACAATTTTCCAATCGTTTGAATATAGCCTTCATTAATCGCTCCCCAATGAAACTACCATGCGCTCTCGACGCATTCATATACAACACTGTACGTTCTTTTAATTACTTTCAAATTATTTCTTATACGTACACAACTTCGCAGCTGCCCTTTAACCGACTCCTCGTGAAGTCATCTTTATGGGTCAGCTTTTAATTGCCACTAGCATGAGCATCTTATCTCCATCCGCTGATTTATCCCGCGCTCTGCACTCGCGTGGCAATTTGCTTCTGCTTCTGCGGTAATGTTCAATTTATGCTATCGATTAATCAACCGGTACAACTCCAAAAAAAAAAAAGAACACGCGCTCCCCCTTTATCAAACTTTCCAACAAAATAAAAAAAAAAAGAAAAGCAATGCGTATATATATGAAATAAATAAAGTCTCACTCGCTCTCTTTACTCCTCGCGTATACGTGAAAAGGGGGACACGTATACACGGCGCGCCCTCGTTTTATTTTATTCCTTTTTTCCACCATTGCGCCCCGTGTGCGATACAAATTTCACGGCTCATTCGGAGAGTCCGCTGCAGCAGCAGCAGCAGCAGCGTCGGCAACGGCGGCGGCGGCGCGTGTAAAGCGTTTTAACCGGCTTTCGCGCGGGCGCCGATTTTTCAGTCAGCCGTAGAGCAGCAGCGCGAGGGAAATGGATTTGACAGAAGGCTTTACAAAGCGACACGCGAGCGCTATTTTGCGTTTTATTTTGCGGGGCGAACGCGCAGAGAGTGAGAGACAGGAAAAGAGAGAGAGAGAGAGAAAGCGAGAGCGGATTGGACACGGACGTTAACAGCACTCGTTGTAATGCTTTATAATGCTCTTTGGCGCCCACTCTCATTTTAAACTCGGCGCGATCTTCGTCTATCTTTCTCTCTCTCTCTCTTGTCGTGAATATGCGACGGGGTCTAGAATTTTTGGGGTATGAGGTTTCATGCTATAGAGATTTTTCGGGATATTTTTTGAAATTTTAATCCTCGAAAAGTAGGTGTTGTATGATTTGCTAAGAAGTAAACGTTATAGATTTCTATAAAAAAGGTGAGATAAATGAAAAACATTCTTAGAATACGCTTTGCGCGTCATTTAGACTTTCTTTCTTGACTCTAATAACTTTTTTGATTTGATGTAAAATACGAGATTAGTTAGAAATACTGTACTTTATCAAAATAGGGTGTAGGAACGAATGTTATGATGTCACTACTCGATTATTGAGAGTAATTTCAATGTAAACCTTTGTTTTATATCGGTGTGCGGTAGTAAAGCTGACCTGCATTGAAGATAAATATTTCGAGTTAACTAAAAAAATCTGTAAATCATATTTTACATATTTTTTCTTACAAAAAATTATGTCTGTAGAATTTTATATCGATGTACAAATAGTTATTTTAAAATTTTTATCGCGTACCTTTGGATGCTTTTTTCGATCCTCAAGAGTTTTCCGAAGCAAGACGTAACGTCAAGCTAATTCAATGGTCGCCAATTAAAGGCAAACGAGAATATCGCAAAAAAAACTCTTGGGAGCAATAAAACTCATCGATTTCTCATAGCCTGCATTAAATTTTCTCTTTTTCTCTATTGAGGTGGCGCACCGAGAGTACATACACACGCACACATACACTATGCGCGCCCGTGTACAAAAGTGTGCATCCGTCGTTGGTCCCTGAACGGGTTTTAGCACGGTGCATCTTTTATTCATCCGACAGAGCGGAGCCGTAATTTGAATTGAATGGGATTTATAAATTATTTCAAATTATAGTTACGACGAATGAGGGAAAGGGATTAGAGTAAACAAGGGGAGAGAGAAAGTTCACCGTTCGTCCATTTCGATCTTTAGTTGAGTAAGAGCTAATCGAGCAGGTGTCTCTGTGTGATTTTATTATTTTCTTTTAATCGATTTCATCGAATAAGGACGCCAAAAAATATATTCGAAAATGTTGTTAAATAAATCAATCAAGCATTTGTATTATTTTTTTAAATTAATGTTTTGGATATGTGTCATGTCAAAGTTAACAATTTTAGTATTGTTTGTATTTTTTGCCGATTTTAATTAATTTACAACGCTTCGGCGAAGCATTTTTTACAATAGAAATAATCTCATAATCCTTCGTACAATACCTTAGATAAATGCTGAATATTTTTTTTTAAATAGCTTGATAATTTAGGATAGAATTATCTTAAAAAGTATTATACTGAATTATTATAGAGTTAAATTGAGAAGTCGTATCGATATAAAAAAAATATATTATTAAAAAATATGATACTCTAATTTTCTTGCACTCAACAAAGTTACACTGTACTGTTTTACAAATTTTTGTTATCGATAATTTCGAATATCGTACACTTAATAAGTAAATCACTGTAACTTACGTCAGCGGTTTTATGAATCCGTACCTCTCCTATATTTAACTGTACAAAGCAACATATGTAAATAAAGGGAAAATCCAAACATGGTATAATTCGATGTTCACTTATTTTGAGGCATTATAATTCATGAAAAAATGGAAGCTGTAGAAAGCATTGCGGTTTCAAGTTTCATTATATTATTTACGTCATAAAAATTGTGCCACTTTTTATGTCTTATTTTGAAGTAGATAAGAAAATGGATGATTGCGAAAAAGCAAACGGTTTTAGAATAGAACTTTACGAGCTTGTTTATTAATTGAAGAATTATATTATTTTACTTGATAGTGAATGAACGCCAATAATATTAGTTTTTTTATTTTTGTGTAGCACTCATATTCAATTTAATGTCATGAATATCATATAGTGATACTGATTTTATGCACCTTAGATCTCGCAAATGATAACTAATAGACCCTGGTGGAAATCGAATCCATTTTTTAGCTAATAAATGACCATTTTTGCTGGTACTGGCTATAAAATGGCAACTTCTCTTGTCTAGTTCCTAGCTCCCGATGAAACGCTTTTTCTCCCATTATTTGACGATTTAATAGATTGAAAAATAGACTGAGTTTTTCGAAG
>JAWWEQ010000001.1:6907662-6929381 GCA_035583055.1 Torymus tubicola
TGTTTATCGTGAAAAATGCTTCCCTGACGAGTTATAAATTAATCAAAATCGGTCAAAAATGCAGAAAATGCTAAAATTACCAACTTTTTGTTCCTCGGTCACTAAAAAACTATAAGTGAAAAGGGGTAACTTATGGGATGGTTACGAAGCGATTTCGGTGATTATAAGAGAAAAAAATTTTTTGACGTCTCGATTCCCCAGAGAACGACCCATATATAAAATAGAATATACAATCAATCAGAATTTTCAATAATTAGCAGTAAAAGATTTGAGAGTAAAAGTAAAAATATTGGATATTCTTGAGATTCTGCGCTGGAATAAGGAGTGTTTGATTATATTTATGGTAGGGCAAAAGTCAAAATTTGAAGTATTAACGTCCTGGATGAAATTTCTGTTCAACTGGGACGTTAATATTGATGGGGCACTGATGGGGATTCGAACACACAACATCGAGCAGCCTTGTCTTGAAAAAATGAATAGATGATTAAGACAACGTTACAAGACAGATTTTGTATCGACAAAATTTATAGAACAAGAACAAAATTACTACATAACTGTGCTTCAAAAAAGTTGTTTAAATTCTTTATGAGTGGATAAACTTTAGAACCCTCCATTAATGTTCGATTAATATTGTAGAGAGTACTACCGGTACGGAGCTAGTCAATCAAGCGCACATGCGCGTTCCTAACCTATTTCGCAATTCTGTAACAGTATGTCTATAACTGTAACAGATATATTATGATTGCCCTATTCTGTGCACAGGAAATGCATACAATACCGAAGGTTGACGAGTCTGAAGCGATCACGCGCCCTTAATAATAACAGTAATTTTGCGAGGGTCATTAAAAGGTTTTTGATATTGAGGAGTTACCTGTGGCAAATGTTACGTGGTTTGGCGGGAGAGAGTATAATGATAATTATAGGCAAAATAGATTTGAATATTAAAAAAAGATATTTAGTAATTTTAAATAACGAGGTGACCCGAAATAATATTATTTACGCACTCGTTTCGTTACAATTGACTTGTTCTACTTTTAGTAATTAATCCTTCTTCAATATTAAAAAATTATAATAACATTTTTTTTGTTCAAAAACTAGTTCATATTAACTTTAAACAGTTCTTTTTAGTATTCCAAAAATCGCAAAACTGGAAAACTGAATACAATTAACCATTTTTGCTACGTAAGAAATGATTGGCAATAGGCTTTTATTATAATGGTATGATGTACTCGCATGTAATTAGAACAAAACAAAAACAATAAAACTGAATATATAAAATGTTGGTATTTATTATTATAGAAATTTATATTGAACACTACCCCAATCTAAATTCGGAGATGGCTCGTATCCCCGTCGGGATGAGTCTTAGCAAGTGAATTACACACATATAACAGTCTCGGCGCCGCATTGCTCTTGCGACACGCACAAGGCACACCTTTTCCACGATATTGATTGCAGTACTCGAGTGTACGCGTTTCGCGATACTTATCGTGCGGCGTTATGTGCCATAACAATTTTTGCTTTTATATATTTTGCCTTTTCCCGCGGGTGCGTGTATATACTTTTGTCTCCGCACGATTTCTCGCCCAAGGATCAGCCAAGAAGATAACGCCTGAGCAATGGCGCCGTGTCATTTGACAATGCGCGAGCCTATAGCGGAGGTCTTTGAGCTGCGCACGAGCGAGCATTTAGTTAGTAGATGAATGGTAGCGGTAAAAGGAAATAATTAATCATCTTGAAATTTGCTTTTACGAAAATTTTACTGGTACTTAATATTAGCAGAAAAGTTGGTTTGTCATGTTGGATTTAAGAGAAACTGTTTGGGATAGACAAATTAATATATAAGAAAATTTACTTGCGCATGGATAAGATTTTTGTATAAAAATAAGAATTAATTCAATTCGGTAAAAATTATGGAATATTTATGATAATTTTGGCATTGACCAAACTGTCACAATGTTTCACGAAAAAATTTTCTTTACATACAAATTTAAAAATTGGATAGCCTAAGATTCGTAGCGATAGCTGAAAAAAATATGACTGCATTTTAGAAGTAAAATGCAAACTTTTTTCCAATCAATGTGCTATACAAAAAGTTTCAGGATTATGAGTAAAAAAATGGCAAAAGTTGAGTTTTCACCAAAAATTGCAAAACATAACAATTTTTGATGTGCAATAACTTTTGTAATTATTGAAATATTGCTCTAAAAATTTAGACACATGTTTTTTTTCATAAAAAACTAAGTCTCTACAAATTTTGAGCAATTTTAAAATTTTGAGCTGCTCAGTTCACGTGAAATAGCCCATATCGTAAATGTATTATTCAAATAAAGATAAAGACTTGCTTCGTGACCAAAATATTTATCTTTCACTATACGAGTAACACGTCATATTTTACAAATTTTAATGTTTTAGCTTCTACAACTGTGAAAAAATGCTGTTGACTCATTCTTTACATATCCTATAATAGTCGTAAAATGAAATATTTACGAAAATACAATCATATATTTTCAAAATAATTTGGCGATTTCCTTATATTCTGCGATCATTTATGAATCATGCAATGGACAGTATACTTCATTGTACTCCTTATAACTACATTTTTCTTTAATTCCCTTCTCTCCAATGAATTGCAGTACAGCAACGATATGCCGAAGGCTGCCGCGCAGAGGAACCGCCAATTAGCTCGAATTAATGAGCGCATCTCAACTGGTCTTTGTCTTGCCTCTCTCTCTCTCTCTCTCTCTCTCTCTCTCTCTCTCTCTCTCATGTTAGCTTTTTTCTTGGTAGGTACGCCGCGTAACGCGCGCTTCGCCCCGGGCGAATTTGCCTCCCTCTCGCTTTATTAATAAGTTGATTGTCGACGTTACGAGAGCTATTAACAAGAGGAGGATGTTTGGCCCGGGGCGCTCTTGACTGGTCGACCGCGGAAAGGCAATGAGGGTCGATCGTTGTTGACGCTGAGAATTTCAGTATAGAGAAGTTGTGGTAGCGGTGTGGGTTTTTCAGTAATTATAGTGAGAAATTTATTATAATTTGTTAAAGGCCCAATAACAATTTACTATATTTTTTCTACTAATAATGAAATTTGATATATAGCACTATTTTTAGTTCGGTCAGAACTCCCTTATTGATATTTTTACATTTATTGTACATTGAAACTTGACAATTTTTACTTAATTATAACACATTTTACTGTATTATTTTTCTTAAAAGTATAAAGCGTGCAAATGTATAAGAATAAAAATATGAATATCTTGCCGACTACTAAACTCGTGACTTAATTACAAATTTATATTACGACTCTACTTTCAGCTGAACGGAATTCTCGTGTAAATCATATATCTATCACTATAATTTCTACCCTGACAATTTAATAAAACAGAATTTATCAAACATCAATAATATCGTCTCGAAGTATTTATTGCGACCGCGAAAATCGTTTGCTCGATTCAACCGCGATTCCGCGACCGAGATAAATTCATGTGACCGCAGTTCGCTTCAATATATACCAACTATACCCATATGTACACGAACGTATATATATATACACACACACACACACACACACACACACACACACACACACGTACATATTATATACACGAACGATCGTACGAACCGAACCGAAGATACACAAACCGGCGCAGACGAAAAAAGAGCAAAACTCGCATATATATACGCTGCGTTCTTCATGTGAGCACGTATACACGTGCGCGTTCATTCATGCGCGCGCATTAATTTATTTGCGAGCGTGCGTGTGCGTTACGCGCGTATAAAAATGAAAAAGGAGCGCGCGAAAAGGGAATAGAGGATGGGAGAGCAGAAGAGAGAGAGAGAGAGAGAGAGAACGAGAGAGCACCGAGGGGGGCAAAAAGTAAGCGGCGCGATCGGGTGAGAACGATTCAATCAGGAGCCACATAAATCTTTTGCCTGGTGGACATTCGCGAGTTCCTCTCTCTCGCTCTCTCTTTCCCTCCCGTTTTTCTCGTGCGCCGACCCCGAATTATGGTCGCTGTTTCCGTCCGAGCACTCGTTTTCTTTTTTCTTCTCCATTCTCTCTTTCTCTCTCTTTTTTCTCTCTCTTCCTCTCCCTCTCGCCCATTTTATTGCCTTTCTTCGTCGGTGTGTAGCTCGCGTTCTCTTCTGGACCGCTGACCGCTTTTTTCGGGGCTTAATTTAATTTATACCTTGTTGCTCGGTTTTGCTCGCGATTTCATAATAGAAACGCGCGTCGCCGTCGTCGTACTAGTCGCAGGGAGGAAGTTTCATACGGGACACATGCAAAAAAAATGGTCGGTCACACAAAAACGAAGTGGTATTGTTCGTTTGACAAAATTCAAATGTATTGATATTCGGTCTTATGATAACGTCAATTAATTTTGCAACTGTTAGTATCATATCGTTTTTCACAACATATAACATGATAAGTGTACAGTATAAAATTGCAATAACTTGACGAAGAGTTATTTATCTTCTTTTACACGAAATGAAACAAATAATAAATTCTACTTTCCACAGTGAATCACAATAAATATCGGTACAAATAACATTGAAAAAAGTAGAATTTTCTTTTTATTAAAGTAGAATCGAGATTTTAATTTAAAATCTAAAGTTAATAGACTGATACAAACAAGTTAGATTACCGTTAGATTTCGTATCCGCGTGTGCACGCGTGTATGTTTATGTGTGTTTTAAAGTTCGCTCGTACAGCAAGATACGTCATAACGGATAACATTCTAAACTTAAAATAAAAATTACATAATTATTAATTTTAGAAACCCTATATATATATATAGAATATGAAGCATTTCTGGATTCAAAATATAATAATCCTACTATAATTTGAGGCGTTGGATTCCGAAAGCTGCCAAGTCCATTTTGAATAAAGTTCAAAATCGAATGATCGGTCACTCGATTCTCGCACTTATCGGAAATAGACTTAGTAGCTTTTGGAATCTCACGCCTCATTTGACCAACTTCGTTCATAATATCCCCATCCCATAGAACGGTTATTCTAAACGAGCTCAAAACACGCATAACGTGTCAAATCCCTATAAACAAACCTACCTCCCCGAAAATCCACCCTTACTAACCGCGCTCAACACCAACAAATCCGCCCTCTCCCAATAAATCATTAGCCGCGTGTCCAACAGCTCGCGTCCTCCTCCACCCCCATCGCTATACTCCATCTTAACCACGGCTATACTATATCCCCCACTCGTATAGAAAAACCTCAATCAGCCAATAAAACAGGCCGACCTCAACCGCGGGCCGCCATCAATTATGCATCGCGCACGCGCGATCACACTACCGTGGCACGGCCGCATTCCCGCGCGCGCTCTCTGAACGATCGTGACCGTGAATCTCAGCATTCCTTCGTCTTCTTCTGTTGCGCGGCCGACGGACCTCACGTGCGCTCCTTGCAAAAAGCAGAGGACGCGAAGCGATCCGGAAGGCGACGTCTCTGTCTCCCTTGGCGGCGGTCTCTGCTGCTGCTGCTGCTTCTCTCGCGCTCTTGTTATAATGTATTATACTCGCGGTATGCCGACGTTTTAGAGGAGAGGAGTATATTGAACTCATCGGGTGTGTATATATATATACGTGCGCGCACGCGCGCACTTGCGGGCTTTGATATACGGACGAAGGAATGCCGACCGCGTGTCGCGCGGTGATTTTTTGGGTTGACGAAGAGAGAGCGAGAGAGAGAGAAAGGTGGGTTATGTTGGGGGTTTTTGTTGCTTTGTTTTTTCTGTAATTGGTAATGGCTGGTCGATGATGAAAGGATGGCTCGGGGTATTTATACTCGTTAAATGCTGTGAGCGTAAGAGTTGCGGAAGGTATCGGTAAATGTTTCTTATTTGAAATATGCTCGTGCTGTAGGAAGGGAATGGTCGTAGTGCTTGCAATGGTTATCAGATGATGAATTGTATTATATATAAGTCATTACAATAGTATATGAAATATACTATTTCATTTCAAGATTAGAAAAATTGATTAATGCTTATGTAATCGTAATTTTATTATAGCTAAATTGAGAAATATTTATAACGAGGCATTGTACAGATGTTCACTTAAAATGAGAATTTTTTTTAATTCTGGAACATCCATTTGGCTAAAACATCAGGATATTATTTTGTCAGGTAATAAATTAATCTCCGTTTAGAATTTCGTCTATTAGGCTCTAGAAACAATGATAAAGCTATTTTACCCAACTATTTTGGGGTAATAATGTGTTCGCCGAGAATAAGTCAAAAGATAAAAGTGTAAGTATAATGATTCGAAAATTTTAAGGAGTAGATCGACAGTAGAAGTTTTAATTTGGGCTTTAATATTGCATAAAATGTTGTACAATTATAATGACACTTTTATCTATGGATTTATTTACGTCTAGGCAGATATTTCCCCTAGGTATTTGGAATAATTGCTCTCTATCATCCCTATAGAGTCTAATGGACAACATTATAATAGAGCACAGAATATAACATCTTGAAGTTTTAGCCGAATCTATGATCCAGTGTTAATATGTATCTCTTTTGCAATAAGAATATATTTTAAATATAACCAAACTTCAGCTGTCAAGTAATTTATACTTTTTTCGTTGACTTTTATTCAGACCATTAGAATAGAAACTCTTACGCAACGGTAAGTCATTACCAAACAAAATACTATAATTCATTTCTCTCTAACGATCCACCAATCAATTGACTTTTGTAGAACCTAATTATTATTTATTTTCCGACAAATCTGTCTTCGGCAGTCACCATTATGAGCTACAAATAAATTAAATGTTCTCTAAATATCTCAATTCTTTTGATGTATTCTTTTTATCGTAACGATAAATAATTTTCCTTTAATCACAACTACGAGTTTATTACGAGTTTACAGACACTTATTCACAATTAAACTTTACAGTGCAGTAAATAAGCCTCGTTTTCATGACAACTTTCTTCCTCTGGGGTGCGATAAATAACGTTGGAAGA
Source organism: Torymus tubicola (assembly GCA_035583055.1). Classification (NCBI taxonomy): domain Eukaryota; kingdom Metazoa; phylum Arthropoda; class Insecta; order Hymenoptera; family Torymidae; genus Torymus; species Torymus tubicola. The sequence continues at coordinate 6,914,646 of JAWWEQ010000001.1, forward strand.
GAGAAAGAGAGAGAGAGAGAGAGCCCGGCGAAAAATACGCGCGTGCGAATGTAAAAATTTATGCTTTATTTTTATCTCTTACTCTCATTCCCTCTCGCAGAAGCGTAATTTTAAAGCGAGTCAAACATCTTGTCGTTACGAGTGTGTATGTGTGTGTGCGCATGCGCAAGCACGCACCAAAGAAAAATACCGTAGATAATTTAGAGTATCAAACGAACGTCGGCAAGCGACCGCCTTCGGGGGACGTCTATGCGATTTAAACGAACTTTTGTCGCTGACGTTTTAATGTCTCGCGTCGTTCTTTTCTTTCCAATGCTTATTTTTCAACTTGCCGTTGCTGACGTAATTTTGACGATTCTAAATATAAGTAACTCTTTTGGATTAGGTATATGATAAATTTTTATTGTGCGTTTGGATATCGTAGGTTATTTTGATGAATTTTGAAACTCATATGTCACATCTGAGAAAGAAACAAACGGCAGCTCGAAACCTGATGATAAACAAGTTTCTTTTCTCGTACCTTTTTCCATTCGTAATAAATGACAGATCCGATATTTAATTATTCATATTTTTCCTGCGCAGTATTTCATTTATTCTTTAAACATTTCAAAATTTATTTCGCTATAAATATGGGTACTTTCCTTATCGTAAATTTATATTTCGAATAATTTTTAGCACAAAATTATTATAAAGTTCCAAAAGTCGAAGAGACATTTCTCTTTTTAATGCATGTATCTTGGATAGTTAAAACTGCCATTGGGCGTTATTACATTAGTTACATTAATCCTTAGGACGTAGACTTGGAAACTTCGAAAAGCTTGAAATCCCTTATATCCTTCTCGCGTTTAACTTAATTCGTAATCCTCCTTGGTAGCGATACATCTTCTGCCATTGAACTCCGTTAAAATTCTACCGAGCGACATTTAAATTTCGTTCAACCTAGTTCACGCCCAAATTAGTTGAATTAGAAATTTATTGTACCTTTCTTCGATATGTTTATATTAAAATTGTATAATCTTATATAATTCTTTAAAATTAACTAATAAACCTAGCAGCAATAAAATCAAATACTTTTTACTGATCACGTAAAAATATCGTTATCATATTTTAATATAATAATAAATGAACCAATTAGTGAAAATTGACGTACAAATTAGTTTTCGAATCTAAATTCCCGTCTCGTCCAAAACCCTACAACCACCCAAAAAACCAGCGCAAAAAGTTCACCAACACCCACGCAGCAACGACATCTCCGCAACAACGTCTACAAATTTATTCCTCTTTCTCGCCCTCTCCCTCGCGAATCCACTCTTCCTCCCCTTTCCCCTTCTCACGCTTCCCATAAATAACGTTCCTCTCCACTCCGTCTCTCGTCCCTCTAAATCTTTATAAAACCCGACGGAATGTGCCACACTCCTCGCGACAATTAGACGCGTGTTCCGCGAAGTTTCCCTGCTGCACTTAAAAAGCAAAAAAATGAAGAGAGAGAGAGAGAGAAAGGAAACACGAAGCAGCTCTTACACGCGCTCGAAGTGGAAAGAGCGATTAGCGCGATGCCGATGTCAAAACATCCACGGCCGATTCGTCCCCATCGCTCGCGTCTTATTTCCATGCGTGCGCGCGTGTGTGCGGAGGGAAGACGAAGTGCAGCAGCGGCAGTTCATCATTCTGGCGGCGCGTGCGCGTGTGGTTTTAGACGGATATAGCGACTGAGTGAGTGCGCATATAGATATATAGGGAGAGTGATATATTGGCTCGAGGCGTTGTTTATTTAACGGCTCGAGGAGATGATTGCATTGTCGGCGTCTATGGGATAGTTGGTTATATGCGGGGAATGCGATGCTTGTGGGATTTAGGAGATGAAGGTTTCGATGTCGATGGTGATATGAGATAGTTAACTGGATGTAAAGATGTTAGTTGTGTTGATTATGTATTCTGATGAAAAAGTGGTTTAATTGAGAATATTTCAATTTTTCCAGGTTGTTTTATTAATAGGAACGTCATATGTATTATAAAAAATTAAAGCAGAGAAGTAAATCATGAATATAAATGGTCAATACAAGTAATGACGATAAAAACAAATAGCGTAACCATCTTTTTCCTTACGCATGTATATCTTTAAAATACATATTTATGCTTTTATGATACAAGATTTTATACACAAATGAAGACTGTGACCAAGCCCATCTCGTACTTTACAAAAAAAATAATTTTATTCGTTACGAAAAACGATGAAAAAATATAGTGCGAACGCTGAACCCTAATGTTTTTATACACAGAGTCATACACCTACGCGTAACGACTTGGATACATTGTCTTTCGACGATGCTTCGCACCACTCTTCTGGCCCAGCTGCGCGACACTCGTCAAGAAGCTCGGCCACCCTGGACGCGCGCGACGCGACACTTAAATTTTTCTCGAGGTAGTGAGTCAATTGGATTGCGGTGCCGGCAAATGCTTGTGGTGCTTTTTTTGTTTGGATCGGCAATGGGAAGAACATGATGTAAGAAGTAATAAATCAATTTGAAAATAATGTTTTACTCTAGGTACTAGAAAGATTATGATGTATTATTTGTCGCTCGTATAAATAACTTGAACTCATTAAATGTTTTATAAATTCATTAAACTATCTCGTATTATATATCGAAAGTTTAGATAGATTTTTCACTCATCTATGTAGCATTTGTTTTTAGAAGTAAAGCAATCTAATACTGTCTTTTGATTACTTTTATCACATACAATTTTGAAAATCTATTATATAAGACTATAATTGGTATGTCTTCTTGAAATGTTTATTTTTGCTTTGTACAAAACTATCGAACACACGTGCAACACTTTATGTGTATAAAAGTTATAGTACTTAAATTGATAGCTAATTTATAATGGGATTTGTTGTCTATGGGTAACAGTTACAAATCATTGATATGCTAGCCAGTGTAGTCTTTATATGGTGTATATTATTCAATACCTCGTACTTAAGCAAGATTATATCAAATAATATTACCGTAAGTTTATACACACATGCTAAAACTGTTAAAGAGGGTCATAAAATTATTTTATATATAAAGAGATAACGTTTTTACACGTGTCTAGTAGAAATTTATCTGTATTCATACTTATTTTGAGGAATTATGATTTTTATATGAATCGTAAATAAATCTTTTAAAGTATAACGTAGTAAATGTTAGTGAAATAGTTTAAAAAAAATTGTTTGTGTAAATATTTTTAAAACAAGAAAAACGCATACTTATTGTAATATCAATAAGATAGTTTTATGTTTGAAAAATTTATGACAACATAAATATAAAATTATCGAAACATTGTTTTAACTCTTTTCATACTTTCGTAAACTAACAGAATAAGACTTCGAATAAGAAATAAAAAATTATAAAACAATTATTAAAATAAATATCTATAGTACAATAATTACATACAATGATTGCTGTTCAAATAGTCTTTTGCATTAATTAATTAACATTAATGTATGTAGACGTCAATGAACATCTTTACATAACGAGGCCATTACCTTTATTTACTAAACAACCAATTCAGATAAACAAAAAATAAATCAATTAATAAATATATTAATACTTACCTACACTTACCGTTTTTAATATTTTAAAAAACTCTGCAAGCATCAACACGAGCACTAAACGAACGAACATCGAAACGCCCTGCGAAAGAATGAAAAAGGAAAAAAGCAATATATATATATACACACACACACTCGAGAAGGATGCAGCCCGTCTCTTCCGACATGAGTGATCGATAAAAAAGAAACAGCCAGCATTATAATAGGAACTTCTGGTAGCAATTAGTCCCTTTCACTTCATTCATTCGGCTGCTGCTCCGCTTTCGCACGCGCCCGCGACTTTATAGCAGCAGCGACGTCGATGCGCCAGTTAATTCTGGAAACGGTTCGTCGCACTCGCGCGGAGCGAGTGTGTATATACGAGAGACGACACGAGAGGGAACGAGAGAGAGAGCGAGAGAAGTGAATGAGCCGAAGAAGAGTATGCGTGTGCGAGAGAACGAGAAAAAAGGGAGGAGCGGCGACAATTACCGGGAGAAAATTACGGACTGTTTATCGGAGATTTATGGCTTCATTTCGCGAAATGAATTTCGCGCGACTGCAGCAGCAGCAGCAGCTCTTGTAGCTACGAGCTGTTAGCCCCCGCCGGGTATATCCTCATCTCCACGCCCAGGCATTTTCGTGTTTATAGCGATTAATATTTTTGAGATTAAAGTGATTTTTATATAAAGCCCAACTGGAGTGTCATGCCGAAGTGTACACGATGTGTTTATGTAACAAGATTGCGCGTATTTATATAGCATTCATTCGCGTTGATTTCTGACAGTTGAAACGAATATGTAAATACCTGTTATTTAGTGATAAAAAAAGAGAACGTTGGGACGCTTACATAATTACACGTCAAAGAAGTTATGTGAGACATTTATTTTGTGTTAATTTACGAGTTTTTGGAATAATTACATTATCGACATTTTAACAGGGTAAAACAAGTGAAACTTTGAGTTTTCTTCATTTTCGATAAAAAGTTGTGAACATTTTTTTTATTCATATGATAGATTGTTCTCCTTATAGTATACTAAAATAAACAAATAATCTTTTTCTATAATACCTTTATCGGCACTTGAAATTCATCTATTTTCTATGAATTTGAATAAATTTGAAGAATAAATTCAGTGACGTATTAAGTATAAGACTTATAATACCGTCAACCTCTTCTCAATCAAACCATACCTTATTCCACTACAATAAATCAGAGCTACGCCACCTTACCAAACCATTCAATACCACTCGTCCCAATCTGACTTTGCTTCACTCACTCCCGGCCAGAAATCGGAAGAGATCGTTTAAGAACAACCTCGCGCCGTATATAATCCCGTATACCCCGTCTCTCTCTCCCTTCCTCGTTTTCGTCTCCCTCGGTGTATATTTATTGGTGACGTTATTTTGGTATTCCGTTACCGGCGGTTGTCACGTGCGCTCGCGCGACCCATTCGATCCCGCTGAGTAATCGTCTCCCATTAAGCATCCTGTCCTCGCGCGCTCTCTTTCGCTCTCTCTCTGTCTAACTTGAGAAAACGAGAAGAAGAGGAGAGAGAGAGCGGCTGCTGCTACGATATGTGCATGCTTCTCTTTTTCGGCATGTGATGGAGCGCGCGAGATGCGCATGGTGACCGTTACATCGCGGATCCGTGAAGTGTAGTTTTGGAGGGGCCGCGTGATGAGGAAAACTCGACTGAGTGGGTGGGTTTGCCGACTTTGAGATGGGGTTGAACGCAATGTTCCGGATGTGACGGTTGGGTAGAAGGATAATAACTGCATAACTGGAATGCAGTGTATACAAGCTTGATATTTTAACGCTATTGTATAGCAGTGGGTTATGAGTAGTTATAATAATGTTACTATTCTCTGTCCAAAGTGAGCATTGAAAGAGAGACATTTTTTTTCTGCAAAAAGCTGTAGAAGTATATATATATATATATATATTAGCGATCCATGATTGCAGATACAAAGTAATAGTTGTACGAATAAATATATAGGTAAATATATTCTACTCACCTTAATCATGAAAGTGGGATTAAGCAATGCATGTATGTGACTTGACTTACCTGAAACAGAAAATAAAAATGAAATTATTTTTTATATTTACGTCATTATGTTTTAAATGATATTCATGCAGCAAAGTTGCAATTAGCTTTGATATCAATAAATATATACAATTTATAATAGTTCTAGATCATTTTTTTATTAAAATAATTATAGGGTACATTATTGACTGCATTTTTCGTGTTTTCAATAAAAAAAACTCTTATAGACCAGTAATATTGCTTGAAAATTTTTTTATGTATAGCTATTGTGCAAATGAATGCACTGGAGGTTGTGTTAAAATAAATATTAGGTTGAAGAATCAAGAAATAAATTTGGTGTGACGTTATACGGGTTGTCCAACTAATCATGTTAGACAACATCTACGTTATATCGGCAACTAGGAACTTTTCCTAACTTGTTGATTGTATATGTATATAAATATTACAAAGAAAGAAACAAACATTTTGATTCATGGTTTAATAAAGCATAACATTGACATTATTTTTAACCATCAAAACAAAAAACAACCAGCCACAATATTAATCCTGATGCATCCTGAACCCATCTATTAACATTTCCATCTACAAATACAATTCATCTAAACAATTACCCTCTGCACACGCAGGTAAACAAAACCATCAACATTAATCTCAGGCTGAAAACAAGGTCAGCAAAAACTCAACAATTAATTCATCTCTCCATTTCCCCCTCATATCCCCATTACAGTGCCATCCAGCTAATACCCAGCTCCACTCCAGTAACATCGTCCGGGACCATTACACCGCTGCTCTCTTCCGTGGAGCACTTCGAACAATAAGGCAGTGGCTACACTGCTTCTCTCTCTCTCCTCTTTATAAATAAGCGCATAATGCCACGCGCGTTCGCTGGATGTGCACGCGCGCGCGAGATAAGGGTTCGAGGAGGAGGCCTCGCACACATAAATTACTCTCTCTCGCTTGGCGCGTGAGTTATTTGCGTGCGAGTGATGGAACGCGCCAGCTGGGGGGGAAAGCCACCGTCGGATAAACAGCAAGTAGAAGAGAGAGAGAGAGAGAGAGAGAGACGTGTCGGAGTGCCACGCTCTATTTCTCGCGCGTAAGAGAGTAGGTCTTTTTTCCATTTAGGAGAAGTTAGTTTGTCTTTGGACTGGGTGGTAAAGCGGATGATGGAATGGTTGTGGCGAGTGAGGGGAGATGTCGTTTTTTTTTGTTGGTGGATGATGAGTCGCTTGGAGGGTTCGATTGACTTTTAGAGATTTATGGGTATTTTCGTTGTAATAGATCTTTATGTGGATGGAGTTTCATAATATTTCGGAATACGGATTGTAAGGTGCAATTCGTTATTTCAATATATGATAGAAGATTGACGATGATTAGTGGACGACACAAAATTTGTTAATTGATCTTAAAATTAATTGACAAAAACAAAGGAACGGAGAAGGATGAAATTATGTTGTATCATATTTTTTTTTAGAAATGCTTCTTCTAAACACTAAAATTTCTTGTCATTTACCAAATGCATGATATTGTAAAGGTAATAGCTTTGTCGCGAAGAATCGTGTATCAATAAAAGATCTTGCGTTAATGGTATATTTTTGTAATACATTATTTTGTGTTTCAAATTTTATCTAGATTATATAGATTTCTAATAACTAACAATGGGTTGTATTATCTAGTTTATATTTCATGAAGATTTTATGTGAAGATAAACTAAAAAATTGCGTCTACATTATGCTGTGACGATCACCCACTGGTATAACTGTCACGTAATATTAAAGACAATTTTAATTCAAAAAGTGGTGACATGTACACGAAAATATAGGCTAGGAATTTTATATCCGAGATAAAATAAATTAGGTCAGAAATAGTAGAGACAATGTGAAATACTCTCAGTAGCATCGAATTTCAATGAAATGGTCTAATAGAGAGACATTCTCCACATCGGATTTGATACAAATTAAATGTTAACGGATGGATAGTGATTTTATTAAAATAACCATGCTTCAATATTTATATGAGTATAAATATTATTATATATTATTTTAACATTATGATATCCCTGTTACAGATATAAATCGTATTCAAACTATTAATTATTAATATTTTACATCTCTTTATACAGAAAATACACAAAAAATATATGGAAGAAGATTATTAACAACTACAGCTCTATAGTTGAACTTCATAGTATACACCAAAAGAGTTTTATTAATTTTTTTTAAATTGAAATTATTGACTTTAGAAAATCAAGAGAACTATATGAACTTCAAATAAATATTATATACACTCTTTAATTTTAATTATCGCGATTACTTTTATATGAACATATACTATATTTCTACAAATTCCAAATACAAAAACTGATTTCCAAAGCATTTAGAAACCTATATACCCTTCTAACCCTCCATCAGACCCTCGATTCTTATATAAATATACACCTTCCCCAACCATGCATATCCACTGTTGTACATCGCAGTCTAAGCTCAAAAAAAACAGCGTCCAAATATCGAAAAAAAGCCGAACGAAGGAAACAAACACTCACAGTAGCGACGTATATTCCACTTATATATACGATACACACGCGCGTCGCGCTTTTCCTCGCGCGCTTTTGAGTCGACGGCGGCGCGCTCCCGTCAATCATCAGTCACTCTCGCATCGTGAGATACATGATTTTTTAATCAGCCCTCGCCAAGGAAATGGAGCCTTTCTCGCGCTTGTGAGCACGCATCTCTCTCCCTCTCTTTCTTTTCACTCTTCTTTTTTGGGAGAGAACGACGACGAGAGCACGTTCTCTCTTGAAGCGGCTAATTTGACGTGCTCGAGAGCTTCTTCCTCTCACTTGAGAGGGAGGAAGAGGAATTATTTTCGGCGTTTTGGAAATTTTATTGGAGGAAGAAGGAGAAGAACCGAGAGGTCGTAAATTGTTTGCTTCACCGTGTTAGGTTTAGGGTGAGGTGATTACTGGCGGTTAAGGGTAGATTACGATTTTTTGGTGCTTGATTTATTGATTTTTCGGAATTTATTGGTTTCCTAATATGGGTACGTATGTGTACTCTTGAAGTCGTAACTGTTACTCCATTTGAAAACTTCTTATAAGGCATGATTTAGCTTTTTGTGTCACAAATAAAGACGTCAATATTCACTGGTATTTCAATAATTTTAGACTTTAATTTATTTGAATCATTAAATTATTCTACGATTAAATGGTTTTAATCTGTTTTACGTTTGACAAGAAAAATATTTTAAAATGATTAATATTAAAAAATTAAAAGTTCATTTAACCTATATAATATTTAAAAAGCAGTACGCAGCTCATGGGCATTCATGTTTAAGGTTAATACACATTCAATATGAGGAGTACTGGTTATAGTCGAATGCAATTTTTAAAAAGTCTCAATAAATCTTTTTCTATTAGAAGAAAATTTTTGTGTTGCATTGCTTTGAAGGCTATTTGATAGAAGTTATTACAAGTCTTGACATCGTCGTGAGATTTCGAAATACACAGAGCCTTAATTTTCTAATATGATAATCCTTAACAGTTTTATTACAAAACAAACCTATAAAATAATAGTAATCTTTAAATTATAACCAACATATTATAGTCCTAAACATATGTTAAAACAGATGAGAACATTAATAAAAATAATCACGAAACATCTAAAGAAAATATACTGAACATTATAAGTGATTAACGCATACTCTTCTACATAATCAGCTTAAACCAGCCATTAACAAAATAATCCCTAATTTCCCCTGAAAATCACGCCCAAGTTTGCAATCCAACCCCTCGCGACAATTTTAGAACTTAAGCCTTACAGCACCACCTCCTCTCATCCTCTCTTCCCTTCCCATATACTGTCACACGAGAAACGAGTTTTATATCGTCCCTCGTTTTATAATTACCCTACGCACACTGGTGCACGAAGAATTCACGAGCGCGCGATGAAAGAGACGGAAGAACGAGCAAGAGACACACTACGCGTCTCTCTCTTCTTCATTTTACGATCGCCGAGAAGAGAGAGCGTTTCGTTTTTTTTCTTCTTCGAGGTGGATACGGGCAACGATAAAACGCTCGCCCGCGACTTTTCGCGCGTAAAACAGAGGAAGTTGTTAACGAGGTCGCGGCGCGCGAGGTCGAGTCTTCAGCATGGGGAAAAGAAAGAGGGACACGACTATGTTGCAGAGGAGGAGAAAATTTAGAGGCTTGTGATTTACGGGGCATTTAATTCGACGCGGGCCTTTGATTTGGCGCTCCTCCATCCGTTTGAGTAGTTCGCGACGTGACAGTGCTTAGCCGTAACTGTTTATTTTCGTCTTTGAGCTTTATTGGTTTTCGGGAAAAAGAGATGAGACGAGTATGGTGATTCGAAGCTCGTTTTGAATTTGCTTCTGAGCTTATTTACACGATATACTGTCGTTTTAATATTACATATGTATATATTACAAATGAAGGTTTCGCATGAGTAATTAAAAAAAGAGAATTACAAGCTTACGATCAAAAACGTTCTGGAAAATCGGGAATAAAAACTTTGAACAAATATTTTTTTAAATTCAAATACTTACTATAACATATAATAAATTAAAAAAATTATCAGAGCAAATTTGAAAATTACTCAAAATTTAAGATAACATAGCGCCTAATTTCTCAAACACTTTGCAGGCAACTCCACTGCATCTGCACAAAAGTGAGACGATTAATAATTCCGTTGTCCTCTGAAACGCCGTCGCGGAAATTCCGCGTTTATTTACGAGCGATCTTCTTCGCTCGTTAATTAGCATGGCGCGCACTACACTCGCGCAGATTTTCACGTCGCGTCGCGGGCCGAATTAAGCAAAATAATTAGACAAATTGGGGCCAGAAAGTGGAAGCGTGCAGTTTGTCATTAGGATTCGGAAAAAGGGCGGAGGAGTCTCCTATTAATTCCTCGTTAATACCTCCTTTCCTCGTCAAGCAAGATAAACGAGTGGCTCGCGGCGGGTGAAGAGTTGATGCTCCCGGCGCTGAACTGTCTTCTTCGCGAAGATAGGATTTTTGGAATTTTACTGAGGGTATTACTTACGAGGGCTCGGTACAAATTTATGCGTAGTTGATTCAAATGTGCAGTACAAAATCTGGTAGTTTAGTACACTAGAATTAAATTTTGGAAAGATAATGTTTATACTTAGGATTTCACGTTAGGTAGTTTTAGGAGATAACAAATGCAAATGACATTAATTTTATTAATTATATACATAATATAGAATATTGTTTAAAATAATATTTAGAAGGTGAGAGGTGCTACGTTTAAAACGGCAAAGAATTACTTCCGTAATAACGTACTCTCCGTTTTGGCAATACATTCCAGCAAAAATATATTTATTAACATTCTAAGATAAAGCGAGTGATGTAGCAAGCATCTTCATCAAATCATCAATATTTAATCCTCATTATGTTTGGTATAAAAAAAGTCGTCAAAATCATAAAGTTTCTCGCTACTACAGTGAATCAGTTCGTAAATAAGAAATAATAAACAAAAAGTTCTACAAAGACGAAACTCTCCTACAACATCAAATACGCCCCACACTCAAAACCTATGCTCTCATAAAAGCGAACAAACCCCGTATTCCGTTCGTCCGCGTGTATAAAGTCGTCAACCCCCACACCTCAGCTCCCAAAAAACCTTATACACCCTATACATTTCATGTCTCTGCTCATACATACATCGAAAGAGACTGTCGCGTGGATCCCGTGGTGCGCGCGCGTTTTCTCCTTCTCTTCGAGTGCCTCTCAACGGGACGTCGTCGTCGTCGTCGTTGTCGTCCTTCCGTGGCGACGGCGCAGCACTTCTGCGTCCTCCTACATAATGCGTTAGCGCCGGGCAGCAATGTTTTCGGGGCGAAAAAAAGGAAAAAAAATAGGGTGGAGTAATGTACTCTCTCTCTCTCTCTCTCTCTCTCTCGTTCTCCTACATATATATAACGCGAAGCTTTGCATGCGCATGTCGTAAAGCCGCGTCGCGTCGGGCGGCCAGAATCCATGCGGGTTTAACTACCGTTCGAGGGCGACTTTGAATAATTTATCTGGTCGAGAGGATATGAGGCATAAATCAGAACTTGAGAGAAGAGAGAGAGAGAGAGAGAGCGTCTGTCTTATTAAATTTTTTTTTACGTACTTGGAGTGTGACGGAGGCGACGTTGAAAAAAAGGGGGGTTGTAAGAAGAGAGGGCGTTGATTCCGCCGCGTAAATATTTATATGGTTAAAGGAGACGCGGTTGTTTTATGTGAATTGTGTGCTTGTATGGATGGGTGTAGTATGGTGCTAATTTATTTAAACAAACAAAATTAAATTAAGGTTCGCGAAAAATTACCATTATTCCATATTAAATAAGCTAAATAAGTGGCCAGTGTATTGGTATTGTAGGTACCGAATGGATATGCACAGGAGACCTAGAAATTTTTCTACAATTCTATTAAATGATTCATTTACAACAATGCCTCTAAAAGAAACGAAAGAGTTTTCTCATAAAAGCTTATTATCCAAGACAAAAAACCCCATAACATCCTAAACTTGCATCTCTTCAATATCCATTAAAATACACAAAACCGCCCAATACACACAAAGCTCATTGTCCACCTAATTACTACATCATCATTCACTCATCAAATCATCCACAACTATATATCGTCATTGCGCGCAAAAATAATATACAACGCTAACCACGCATGCCATAACCACGTCATAAAACATGCTTGCACTCTCCACGGGGTATACGCACTATGGACTCCGGTAAATTACCCCATCAAAGCGTATACGCTTGTGTGTGGCACGTAAGAAGTCACAACTGGAAATTATTATATACACACGTAGCAACGCGGCAAAGATATTCGCGGAACGAGGCGCGGAGAAGACGAAGCGGAGGTATATAGAGAATCTCGCGCCTCGTCGTAGGTCAGAATCGCGATGTGGCGAGACGAAGCGAGTCGGCATGGCTCGTTGCCTTCTTCTGTCACCCGTGGCACGTCGTAGTGTGTATCTTACTTGAAGTGTGTGGCACGTTGTTGTTCGTTTTTTGGAGTAGTTGGGCGAAACGCGAGTGGAGAAGATATGATGTGACGATGGTTGTCGTTCGGGTGTAATGTTGATGCGGAGGTTATGAGATATTTTACCGGTGGGAGGTCGCGAGTTGGACAATTATTTATTTTGACTGATTTTCTGTGAATTTTATTAAAATATCTCATTAAAAATGTCATTATTCATGAATAAAATTCATTAGATTGGTATTTTTGATAAGAAATCATTCACAGTGTCGTTATTTTTTATTTAAAGACGTAATCAAAATGTTAACTTTTATTACTGTACAATTGAATATTTTTCAAATAATTCTCTGCATGATAAAATATCTCATCTGCAGGAAATAGTTTTCGGTAGATGTTTGATGGAGGCTACTGAAGCATTTGCAGAACTTATGAGTCCACTACAGTAGTCTGGCCCAATGACCATAGTTTTTTCATAGATTCTCAATTTTTGTCTATTATACAACTTTAGCAAAATTAAATAAGAAAGAGATCCTATGATATATATTTTTCGTAGTGTTCCTCAGATACGAATCACTGAACAATACGATTATTAGATTCATTTGTTTAACATAAAATAAAAATAGTATAAGGAAGCTTAAGGGTTCAAAACCATTAAGAAAAAGATATAAAGTACAGAACTAGTAGAAAAATCTGAAACAAACACTAAAATTACAGAAGAATTAATAGACATTTTAAAATTAACCATCTCAGTTACACAATCACGTACTATCTAAGCATCATCCGTACAACAATCCCAACGACACAGCACACTTACCCTACCACTAAACCTTCTCTCCAATCCATCCAAAATAACCACTCGCTTGCTCCAAAATATCCCCGTAATGCCTCTCGTACTCCTCCAAACTTCTCGCTAAGACAGTGCATGGCCAAATCGGAGAACTCTGGTCTAAGAATGAACCGCTCAAAGGGGTGAGAGAGCATGAGGGGAAAGGCGAAGGAGGAGTAGTAGTAGCAGCAGCAGCAGCAGCACGCGCGCGAGACATGTTCGCCCGCGTGTCCACCCATTCCCGATCGGCAGTTTGTCATGCGTCAGGGGCCGCGATTTCCCGCACCTGCCGTCACCGTGTCACGCGACGACGACCCGTCGTCTTTCCTCCCGCTCTCTCTCTCTCTCTCTCTCTCTCTCTTACATTCAACTTGTATGTATATATATAGGTATAAGTGAGGACGAGAGAGAGAGAGAGAGAGAGAGAGAAAGAGAGCTCGAAGATAAACGCGTCGGCTCGCGAACCGGAGCCCCATTAGTTTCTCGTGCCTTTTGGGTGGGATGTATGAGCGAGAAAAGAGGGATGGTGTATCGTTTTGCCGCGGGAAAATATTTATAAAGGAGCGGGAAGGGAGTGAGTGACGAGGTTGGCGCCGAGAGAGACGCGTGAATGAAGGGGAGCTGAACTTCGTCGTTTGAAGATTTAGAGTTTCAAATGTGCATTGAGTTCTAAACTCACGATCACATTTTTTTTTAATTAGACGTGGTCTTTATTTATACGTCTTTATTTCGAAATTAAGGTTTATCATTTTTTTATCGTTTATATCTTTGTAAATATTACTTATGATTCACTTATTTGTAGATACATGACCTCCATTGGTAAATAAGTAAATAGAATTATTTCTCAATTGAATTGCATTTTCTGGTTTGGCGTACCTGATAAATCAAGACTTGGTGAGTCATGTATGTGTTAAATTTAAGCTTTCTTATTCACAATGTCGGATCAATTACTACCATATAGCGAAACCCAATAAAATTGACTCGTTGTATTAATTTATCCATGTTGTTCGCTACAACATTGAAAATACATAAATAATTTTATATTGATTTTTGTATATTACAATTTTATTATTACAAACTAAGAAAATTTTGAAACATAAAGTTTGACTATTCCGAGTTATTCAAAAACACGCTAAACAATAACGACAAACAATAACATTATTGTAATCCAACGAAAAAGTTTTTATTAACAATTCAACTACAAGGTGACCATCTTAGAACGCACCACATTGATAACGTTACAACAAAATAATTAATCAATGAATGAATTCCGGGT
>JAWWEQ010000001.1:6929481-6984585 GCA_035583055.1 Torymus tubicola
CGGAATTCATTCATTGATTAATTATTTTGTTGTAACGTTATCAATGTGGTGCGTTCTAAGATGGTCACCTTGTACATAAAACCTCATGCATACAAAACCCCTTCTTCTTTTCGCCATACCTCCAACTCCCCGTAACATCCAAAACTCTCTTAATCCAACCACGAGCCATCTCAATTCACTATACATCCCTCCTTTACTCCCCGATTATTAATAAAATGCAGCGATGACAAACGCGACTCTCACTGTCGGCGTCGGCACCCCGCGAACTCGCCTGCACATGTGCATTCCCGGCGAACACCAAGCCAATTGATAGCGCGTCCACACGGGCGTGCGATAGGCGCAATACCGGACGCGTGTTTTCGCGTTTGCGCTCTCGGAATTCCATCGTGCGTGCGCGCGCGCTCGCGCTCGTGTCGTGCGAGTAATTGAAATTTATCACTGCGAGAGAGCGCCGCGCGATGACGAAACAAAGTGCCAGTCGTATCGGACGCGGCGGGGCTAATTTTTCGGTTAAGGTTGTAAGGGGTGCCGTGAAAGTGTATGATTTTTTTTTTTTTAATGAGAAGTAATTTGTTTGAAAGATAATTTTTACCGTACGGGATTGGAAACAAATTTTACGTGTTAGTAAATATTGTTTGATTGAATTGAAATATCGATTGAAATTATAGAACAAATTATTGCTCTATTTTTTGTTATATTTCTAAAAACAGTAAAAATATATTCAATTGATTATTTATTCCACAAGTTCCTTTCTAAAATTTTTTTTACATCTATCTTCTGATAAATGTAAAAGACCACCTGATGTATAAATGCATGACCAAGCACAATTTAAGCGTGCATCCACTACAGTAGTCCATATCTTCACCATCAATACGCAAAATCCATCGGGCCGAAATCTCCGAAAGCGAAATATATTAACTAGAGCATTAGAGAGGCGAAAAAGGGCCAAGTCTAATTTCGCCTTAAGCACACCTGCTTGCCTGCCTGCCTTGTGCGCGCAGGTTTAGATGAATTTGAATATTCCGAGGTATAGCATCGACGGCGACATCATAAGAAGAAGAAGAGGTGGAAAAAAGGCCCTCTGAAATCCGTTCGCCGTGAAGGGACCGATATCTGAATAATTCGTGCGCGCGCCTGCAGCTGCTGGCTGGCAGAAGCGAACGTCTGACGAAAAAAAGATGCGTCGTAACGGGTCATTATAGATGGACAGTATGTCTATGGCGATGCACGTGACAATCGTATAATTGTTGAGGCATTTTTTGTGAAGTTTCATGAATTAGGTATAAGAAGGTTTATGACTTATTTTCCTAATCCTCTTATACTTTAAAGATATGTTTAGGGTTGTAATGTTCTAAAGTTACTTTATATATCATTTGAAGGGTCTTTTGTATAACTTTTTGATGTAAAATTTTTAAAATTATAATGTTTATATCGAACACAAATTGTAGAAACTGTTTTTCTTAATGAACAATATAAATACAACCTTTAATTACAAATTATTACCTTTTCTTCAAATTCTTTCACCGTATTAATATTCATCTGACTCTGATGATTATTGATTTATATAATGCTGTATGAAAACTCTATCGATTGTTATCCTTATAAAAAAATAGCTATAAAAAGAAGACCAAAATACATTCTAAAACACAAAAAACATTAATTGACCACGTAATCCCTTTATTAATTAAAAATGTGCAATAATGGCTACCAAAACCATCCGTCACAGCGGCACATAGCAACCTTATCACCCCATAAAACTATCTCCTCCCCCCCTATCTCTCTCTTAGACCCTCGTTTTCTACGATGGATTCCATCAAGCCTACGCGCAGATCGCAATGCACTTCCCCTTGCATACCTACATACATACCATCGCACAACCATCACTCTGCACCACGCACGTACACATACACACACACATACACAAAAGCGCGCGATCGCGAGAGATATCTCAGTGCGCGCAGAAGACTGATCTGCTCGCCCGGCGAGATATACGCGACTGTGCGCTTCCAAATCGTAAATATCGCCCGCCGAGAGAGAGAGAGAGAAGGCGGAAAATGAGCTGAGAGAGAGAGAGACACGCGCAGGATAAGTTATTATTGGAGAGAAGGTGAATGTGGGCGAGTGCGCAATGTCATTGCTTTTTGTGCCCGGAGGGCGCGCGTATACGCGTACTATAGCGAGAGAGAGAGACGCTTTGACGGCTCGCTGATTTACGGGCGAGCTTGATCGGCGTGTGCGCGACGACGACGACGACGACGACCCTTTGCGCTTGCATGAGGCTGGACAAAAGGTGAGGGGAGGTTCGCGGTTGAGCTCTCGTGGTGCGGTGTTCCTTTGATGAGTTCTTTTCTGGATGGGAAGAGTTTTTATAAGATCTGGTTAATAAGCGGAAGATGCTCAAGTACGCGGGCTGCGCTGTTGGTTTGAGATGACGTGGTGACGGAGAGTTTGGATAAGATGGAAAAGTCGATTTTTATGATTATCGGCACATTACGAGTGATATGTTTAGTTTTCGTCTTTCTTGGATACGCAGAAAATTGTACAATAAAAATGATCGTAATAGTTTGGCAAACGTGAAATAAATTAAGCGGTTAGGAAAAAATCGTGATAATTCGATAAATTATCCAACTTACCGAAGAGTAGCGATATTTGTAACGTACAAATTTTCTTCGTCTATATATTTTATAAGTTGGTAAGAAACTTATTTTTTGATAGTGAGAAAAACTTGTATAAAATTGTTATATGCAAAAGAAATAACTAAATTATTGCAAGAGATAAATCTAGTAGAGAATTGCTGTTAAATATTTGTTAACATCTTATTATTTCCGAGGTACCATTCAAGGATTTCCCATAAGAGCCATATTAAACAGTAAATATTCAATTGAATAATTTGAATGCAAAAAATTATCTGATAATTGGATCTAGAGTTCGGAACTTCTATTTTAAATTAATAACAAGCAACCTAATTTAAGCAAAATTTAAGCAAAATTTCGTAAGAAAACGACTAATGAACCAACTAGAACTTCGTTTCCTATCATTCTCTACTTAATTAGTTTTACAATTCAAACGTCTCAATCTCACAACAATAAAAAATATATTAATCTTCTCAAAGCAACACTACCTTCCAACCTCGAACAATTCCATCCTCATTCCCTTCTCCTCATCAGCGACCAATCACCTCATCTCCGCTTACGCAGGGAATATTACCCACCGGGGCATCAGCCCAGCCAACACACCAATATCCTCTCATATCCTTAATTTCCCAAAAAGAGAAGATCCGCAACCGCATGCGGGTCAAACAACAAGCCGCGCGTGCAGCTTATAAGGCTCGTCGCTTCCGCACGCCGCGCTCACGCAAATTCCGCAACGCGCCGCCGGCGCGTTATGCCTATATACCCACTCTCCTCCTCTATACGCCTTAACGGTAAATATCGCCGGTCATACCCGTGTAAATCGCTAAATCGCTACTTAATCTCGATTCGAGAGCCTCCAATATCGCGGAGAGAGAGAGAGAGAGAGAGAGAGAGAACTGCTGCTGTGCCGCGCAAGCGCGGTCTAACGGATTGCGGTCTGCGCGTTTACCGTATATATATACGCGCGAGCGCACGTAGTACCAGGCGACGAATAATTACCCCGGAGGTCGAAGCGGCGCAAGCGAGGCTATTTTGGATCGATGAGATCCTGCCGTAATCCCGAGGACCGTGGGAGGCTGAAGGAGAATTTTTCGTAAGTGTGGTGGTGGTGGTGCGTTTTCTTAGGAGCAAAATGGGTTACTGATGTCGGTTGGATGAATTTGTGGTTGACTAAGGTAACTTAATATTTTTGTGGTAGGAAAGTTCGGTGGTAATTCGATGTTAATTTATTGAATGAAAAATCAATAAATATTTGGTTTCTAAAATATATATAGTATGTTTTTAGTGTTATTGAAACGACTTTAGACAAAGTTGATGTTCTTAAGGTATTTGGTTCATTTATAATACAAATAATAAAAAGAAGTACCTTTTATTTTAACTTTAAGGTTTTATCGTCTATTATATTTAGTGGACTGTCAGAATGTACGCCATATAATATTCTTTAATATTTTAAATTTTCGCGTCATTCAAATTCCCACAAAGAATATTATTTCTCACAGATATTCCTGAAAATATCTATTCTTATAATTAAAGTCCGACGACAGAAATACGAATTCGCTACTTCATCCCAAAAAACAACTTGAAATAGATCCTACCGAATCTATCATTTCAGCGTAAAATATTCGTTGATATATATTACTTTATTTATTTTTAAAAAATTTCAACGTATACTCAATATTTCAATCACCAACGTCATTCTTTTCTACGACTAAACCGTATCAAAGCCGCGCTAACACGTGTAATGAAGACGAGGGAGGGTAGAAGAAGAAAAAGTAGAGACATCCGTATAGCGAGTGGAAGAAAAAAAGGTCTCGCGGTAGTCGTAGAAGGGAAGGGGGGTAAAGTGGATGTCGCGTGCGCGAACGAGAGACGAATGGGAGCGAGGCGCGCGCGACCGGCGAGATTTCGTGAGAATGCGGCCGATAAGAACGCGGGGCGACGAGTGTTCCACGGGTCTTTGCGACTTGTAAGCATCGGAAGATTGTTTTATCTAGGCAGATAATTTTTTAGCGTGAGTAATTATTGCACGAAGCGTGCACATACACATGAATAGAAAACAAAAAGAAGAAGTTAATTAGCGAATTAGAAACAAATAAGGTTTTTTAATGTATGGGGCTGGTAAACAGAAGTTTTTTAACGTGATGTGAAACAAGAGGAAGTTTATAATAGGGGGAAATGTTTTCATTCATTGGGAATTATTAAAGGAATAGCGTGAATTGAAGAATTTTTCAAGAACAAAAAATCAAAATTTGTTTTAAACATACTTTTTCAATATATAGCTTTTCGAGCGATATTAAAAAAACGAACAACGAATATGTTATTAAAGTATACTATAGTCATAATCCCTTCGCGCTGCGCAGGCTTCACCTTTTCGTAGAATCAAAATCAACAAATATTTTAGACTTTGTTACAGTACTTTTTATTAACATTACCTTTCAGAAAGCATAATTTATTATTTATATTAAATAATAGATTTGAATGCTAAATTTTGAGGTTAGGAATCAAATCGTAACAACATTTATTTTGTAATTGAATTATTAAACACAAAAATCTAATCAATTCGGATATTGAACAATTTAATGATAAATTTTATTGATTTACTCACATATACACACATAAAACATTTAATTAATTTCTATACCAAAATATTCATTTTATTTCAGAGAACATTTTGAATTTTGGCACTATATTCAGACCGGATATTGAATCATCAACCAATCGTATTGCTTCTTTAAATACTTCATAACATCCTGTCATCTCTTTTTTAAGAGAGGATTGTATTAAGAACAAGCAGTACATTGATTGACATATGTTTCGTTCACTTCAGAAATTGTCTGAAACATTGATGTTGCATTGAAAATTATTTTTAAAAATTCTCCTGCATCTGTTGCATTATTAAACTGAAACAAAATTAAAAAATAAAAGAAAAAAAACTCATATCTCTACTCTATTCATATTCGCATCGTTCCACAAAAATCGATGAATTCGCTCTAAACAATTAAACAAAACCATCCCCCTACAGGCTTCGTTAAAAATGCAACACAAAAGCTCCACAGTACAGCTCCACTGTAGAACTCCAACCACTCGCTTCCACACACACACACATAAACTACAGGAGCAATCGTCAATTTGGCGCATCGCGTGCTCGCACGCGAGTTTAACGAAAATGCGCGTGCGCTCGCATCACACCGTCGTTCTTTTCTTTTTTTTTTTACCTTTCGAGCGTCCTAATTAGCCTCAGCAGTGCGCATGGACTCGTCAGATGTCCCCGATTGATATCGTCTTAACGATCGCTTTCCGATACTTCCTCTCTCTTCTTCTGTTTTCTCCTTTTTTTACCCTACCTAACCACCCTGCGTGCACTCGTCGCGTGTACGTATATATATCTGTACACACACGCATATTGCGTTTCTATTTCGCGCGCGCCGTCATTTCCGGCCTATCGGGGAATTTGTAAGTTTTCATGTTTATTCAGCGTATTCAAATGCGCTCGGTGCGCATCGCAAAAAGGGGGAAAGGTGTGTGTTGCGTTCCTCGCGCTCGTTTCTTTCTCTCTCTCTCTCTCTCTCTCTCTATCTCTTTCCTTTTCTCTCATTCCTTCGAGTGTGTAATACACTTATCTATCTGTATATACGTATTCTTGCATTACGACGGCACACGCGTTTATATATATATGCACTTTCGATTTCCGAGATACCCGGGGAAACAAGCTCGCGAACAGATGTCTCAATTCGCAATTAAACGCGCGTACAAGCTGAGAGAGAGAGAGACGCGTTATACGCACGAGGCGTCCTTAATGGGCCTCTAATTAAGTATACGCAGCGCCGCCGTTGGTGTATATAGTAGTCATCTCCCGCGCGAAATCTCGTATTCCCCCAGCGACGCGGAAAAAGCTGTCTGTCTCTCTTTCTCTCGCTCTTTTTTTTCTTTCTTCGTTCGTTCGATCGGACGAGGGAATCTCGTGTAGTACTCGTCGCTCGATTTATTCGGGGCCGCCTCAACAACGACGACGACGAGGATGACTTGATCGAAGATCTCGATCGAGATGTCACGCGCGTGTTGTGATGGCGATGACGCAAACGACGTATATGCCAAGTGGTAAAATACGTGATTTCGGTGGGTGAGAGAAAGAAAGAGAGAGGTGTATATATAAAGAGAGGAGGTTTAATTTTATTTCTGGTTGTTCAGGTGGGCCCGTGTGTTGAAGAGAATGGCACGACAGCTGGATGTTTTATATTATATGTGTATCGGGAGGTTATTTTATTTGGGTATAAAAAGTAATGACGCGCGAAATAAGTATTCCACGGCTATATGCGTATCAAAAGTGTCATATTTCATTGCGTTAGTAAAATAAAAATGTGTAGTTTTTAATACTTTTTTTGTTTAACAATAAATTTAAATTAGGTGTTGTTGGTAAAAAGTTTTGTTGTGCTAAAGGCACAAATTAATATACGATACAATTTACCACTTGAATCATTTTAAAAATTATTAAATCTTTATAGTGATCGATATAAAAAAAATTTGCTTCCTATTATACATTCCAATAATATAAATTTTTTAGAAAAATCTATTCATCTCGTTAAAACGAGAACTACCATTTTCACCAACATTTTCCCACGCTTAATTCTTATCGTAGAAAAGACTTTTATCACCATAAACACCTACACCTACACCAACCACTCAACGACCACCCCAGACCCCTTTATTTCAATGACCAACCCTCGCCGCTTCATCACTCAATCCCTCCCTTCCACTCTCTCTCTCTCTCTTTCTCTGTCTCTACCTAAACCCATAAACACACACACACACACGCACACGTTCACCCTCACCTCCAATCGGATCTCCACCTCGGCGACTCAATTATCCGAACGGGCGAAATCAACGACTGGAATTACCCTCGGCCAAATAAATTAGGGTAACGCGCTGGAATTGCGAAGAGAGAGAGAGAGGCACACACACACATATACATACATACAAACACAGCAATGGGAGAGAGAGAGAGAGAGAGAGAGAGCCGATGCAATTGCACACGCGGTGCGCGTGTGCAGCTGCCGGGTTATCACTGCTCGCCGCCGCTGCTGCTGCTGCTCTTATGCGGGAACGAGAGCTGCGCGTAGGGTGAGCGAGAGGGAGTGAGAGAATGGATTAACGATGGCCAAGACAGAGAGAGAGAGAGAGAGAGAGAGAGAGACGAAGGCAGCGCAGATGCGCGAGTACGGGGACGACGACGACGACGACGACGAAGGTGTGTTGTTGTTGCGCCTCGATGTCTTAATTACGCGATGGATGTGTGTGAGTAGGGTTGTATGGGCAGTGCACGATGGACGCGTTACGGCCGAGAGACGCGTTTGTACGATCGTAAACGCGTTCGGGGAAGGAGGCGACCAGGATGTGTGGAATGCAAATGGATGATTGTTTAATGAATATGCCGTTGTATGTAGGGAATGGAGGAGTTTCGGGTGATTGAATTAAGGAGTTGGTTGAAATGGTTGCTGTAGGTTATGAACAATTGGGTAATTGGTATGGTATATTTTTTTCTAGATCGCGTGTTTTATAGAAAAATGTCGAAATTACGAAGATTTAATAATGAATGAATTTATTTACTTTGTTGCATTTTTGTTAATTATAGTTATAAGTATTCTACCATAAAAATAAATTAAATAGGTGCTACGTTTGATTATAATTTTAAAAAGCCTAATATGCTTTTGAAACTGTTACAAAGCCGCGCTTCTTATCAGGATATTTTAAGATTTTGTTCACTAAGTGGTGGCTTTGACTGACACGTTTCCGACCAAATATAAAATAAGGATCAGCGTATACTCCACTTAAGGCTTCCTTTTTCACGGGTTCACTTGTGGTACGGAAATATACTTTTTAAATGGGCAGTGATTAGTCCAACATCGTGACATTGAAAAAGAAGCGCCAGGCGTAAAAAAGCTCGAAAAAAGCTGGAAGCTATTTATTTGCTTCTTTGTTACTTGGCACCGCTTCCATTTTTTTTATATTCGTCTTGTTAAAATTTCAGAAATAACTATTCTTTACATAATATTTCCTTAGAATTTTTTCCATCATCATTTTTATTCGCATTATATAAAATAATATCTGTACGTGTCTAAATAAGGTGTTTGCCTTTTAGCAGTTTTCCAATGACAAAGTATTTTTACACATGTTTCTATTATAATAAACTGATAATTTTTGTTTTATCATTTTGTTATTGTTTCATTAAATAAAATCTTTCTTTGACCTTCATATTACGCAACTCAAATCGATCCTCTTATTACAATCTTTTCGACTTGATTTCCTCACAAAAAGACATTTCAAACCTACAACACTATTACACATAACCACGGTACAAACACGTATCAATTAAAAATACCTCTGATACTCTTATTACTACCCAAAAGCCCCTTACCACCTTCATCTTGATCTCCTCCTACTTCTCTTATCCTTACCCTCCACTCAACGGCCAACCCCTCGACGACGCGCGTCCATCCTGCCGCATCTAAATCAACCCCCCGCAAGCCTCGAGGAATCGCCGCGTACTTCGTCGTAGGCCACATGCGCGCCGCACGTGTCATCGTAGCACTATGTCTTAAGACGCGTGCGCGCGAACCGCTGATGAAAAGCTTGCCTAGTTCGTAGAAAATTGATGCGGGTTTTAAGGGCGGAGCTGACTGGACTGCGAGCATCTTGTTAACGAATTAGGGAGTGTTTAAGGGAGAATGATGTTTCTATGGTAATGAAAGCAAATACGGGAACTGGGTTGTTTGTGTGTTCGCTGTTGATGTCTGTTTTCTTTTTTTCTTTTAGGTTGGTTTCATTGTTGGCATGTTCATTTATGGGTAAGAAATTAAATACACGTAAGTGATAGTGAAGATTTTTTTTTGAGAGAATGTGAAATATTGTATATGTGGGAGGTTGGGTTATGAGTGAGACCGTGATTAATGGATGTTTCCTGGACATTAGATGACTAAGGGATATTAGTAAATTTAAAATAAAACTGTAATTAACATAACTATCTTTTTG
This sequence comes from Torymus tubicola, assembly GCA_035583055.1. Classification (NCBI taxonomy): domain Eukaryota; kingdom Metazoa; phylum Arthropoda; class Insecta; order Hymenoptera; family Torymidae; genus Torymus; species Torymus tubicola. The sequence goes on from JAWWEQ010000001.1 coordinate 6,939,141, forward strand.
AAGGTCTATGAACAGGAATCAGCTGTGTTGTAATAAGTTTAAATATTTGATCAATGTATTTGGAGTTTTGGAAGACATGAAAAGAATAAAGAAGATGAACTTCAAATGTAGGAAAATTTAGAAAGGATATGCGGAAAAATTAATGTAGTTAACTTTTGAAGTTTAGTTAATACTTTTGAAAAACAAGAATTTCAGAAAATGATATTTATTATATTAACATAACAATCATGATACTGCTAAGGCAAACACGTTAAAATCGCATTAAACCATCACCTTCCCTCCTCCCAAAAAAAGCGGCAGCATCCACTTGTCAAACCGCCCCGAAAACGTCTCTGTTTCAAAAAAATGACGCAAACGTGCGTCTCTTCTTTCCTTCTCCCTCCAAAAAGAAAAAAAAAACATTCCTACGCCTCTACTGGCGCCACAAGGGACAAAAAACGGCGGCGGTTCTCTTCCAATTTACGACTAACCTGCGAGAAAGCGGCTAACAGTCTCCAGATCCTTCTGAAACCCGGATATCCCTGTCATATGCGTCGCCTTGCTAATTAGACGTTGGTAGCAGTTTCTCTCTTCGAAACCCCCAGTGGCGCGGTTTACGAGCCGAGCGTGCCGACCTCGACCCGGTTTTCGCCGATTGCGGGGTCTGGTTGGGTGGTAAGGATTCTTTCGAGCTTTTTTAAGGGAAAAGTGTTTCTTTTTCTCAAGGGTATAGGAGAATTCGATAAGGTGGGAGTACCCAGGTAAGGGTTTCTGTTAAAGAACGAAGAAGATGGAGGTATATGGATGATTAATGGTAGTTTTAAGTGATTGCGGGTTTTTTCTTTAATTGTATCTGAGACTTCGAGTGAGTAATACTTTTCAAACTAAGAATTTTTCTGATTTGCTGAAAAATGACTTTGTTTTATTTTGAAATACTGAAAAAGTTTATTATTTAAAAGCAACATTTTTCTACCAAATAGTTCCACGAATTAGAACAGGAACTAATAATGTCATGCTTGCAAAAATCAGGCACACGTGGCCTAGTAATACCAATAACTAAGACTAACTAACCCTCCTCCTCTCAAGCAATCTCTAGCCCAATAAATAACCTACACTCCCTCCCATTCCTCAGTCATTATCCCAACTTTATGCCCAACAGATTCCCCGGTCGAAAGAACCGACTGGAAAACGGATACCCCGGGGTCTCTCTAGATTCCTCAAAACTCTCCCCGACCGGCGCCAGCATGTATGTCCCATCTACACGTGTCCTCGACAAACGGTACACGCGTCATCGCGTCTGCGTAGCATATCGCTGCGACGACGTAAATCAACCGGGTCACTCCTATAGTTAAGCTTTGGAAAGTAGGGGCGGGTGTAGCCTAGGGATCGGTAGCGACTCATCCGATAAAGAGTGCACGCGGTAGTGGGGGTAGGGACGAGGGTAGATGTGCTAACGTTAGGTTAGCGGAAATGTCCTCCAGTGGAACTACTAATCACCATAAACCACCGGGAGTACATGTGTTTGCGAGATCGTAGAGCGACGAATGATATGTGTGTGTGTGTGTGTGTATGAGTGTGTATTTCTGTATTTGGGTGTTGGAACAAGATGGTGGTTGGAGAAGAAAATATAGAGGGTTCCAAATGATGTCGAACATGGTGAAGATGAAATATGTGCAAATACAGTATCAGGCGTGGACTATATTTGATTACAAGAGTTTGAGAAATAGGAAAATTCGTTATATATGTGCTAGAATAAGTAGACAGTTGTGAAATTTTTTAAATAATGAATATTGACTTATTTGAAATGAATTTTTGAAAGAGAATTATAGAGGGTTTTATGCAGATAAAAGATCGTTTTGAATATTTATTAGTCATTATATTTTCCATTATTAGTTTCATAGACACTGAAATCGAGGATTAATCGTTTAGTAAAGAACTTGAATTTCTTCCAAACTTAATTTCACATCATAGAATATAATTATAAAATGAACGTCCATTACATTTGAATTCAGCAAAATATTCAAGAATTGGAAATTAAATGAAAACAATAGTTCTGGAAATATTGATGATATTTCTTAACAACGGATTAGCTACTTCAACTCGAAACACCGACAAAATGGGGATAGCTTTTTGCCTGTGATGAAATACTTTATCTGATTATCCATCAATATTTCTTGAGGTAAAAAAATGACATGCAATTAAAATAGACTATTTTTTAACTAATTTTGCGCTAATAAACTGGCAAATACATAATTTTGATGTGATATTTGTATAATTTTAGGATCCAGTATTAGTTGTTTATTATTGCGGGTATGAGAGAGACACAACTGTATCGTTAAATTTAAATTTTTGTAAATGACTTCTGAAGTAGTATGCAAACGAAATTTTTAACCACGACATATTGCCAACGGTACAAATAACTATGTCCTGCAAATAAACATTTTTAAGTACAAAAGCAGAAGTATGATCATCGAAATCGATAAACGACGATCTAGAAACTAGTGATTTTTAATGGATATTTACTAACTTTTTGCCCATTTTCAATAAAATCGATTTCTACTAGGAACGAGAAAATAACAAATAATCATTAACTCTCTAATCTCGTTTAACCTCTAAACTATAATTTATTAGTAATAATTTCAATAATACAAAAATTTACAACAAATACAAAAATTTTATTTAAAATTTTAATTTATAACATCCGTCAACCCCAACCATTTTACCCTTTTTACATACCATTATAATTCTCTCATCAATTCCACCTTACACAAACCACCAAAACAAGTACTGTTTACGAACATATACGCGAAACCCTGAGACTCCAACGATCGGCGCAACCTTTATACCTCATCCACACATCCAACCCCCACTGACCAAAATATTGCAAGACACGATTTCCAATCGGCTCCCACCGTAAATCCCCGCGCGGTCCTCCATAATTTCAGCTTCGGCGCGGGCTTCGTTTCTTCCCACGTGCGTTATATAGGCGACTCGCGAAATCCTGAAGAAAAAAAGAGAAACAAAAGTGACACACGCGTGTGCGCGCTTGCACGTGTACAAGCTAATCCATCGACGTGCGGCCGTCGGCCGACGGCGCCTCGCGTAGCCTCCCCGCTGCGGCGGCAGCGAGGCTTCGATTCGTTCGTGTATATAGAGAGACGCCCACGCGGTCGCCAAATGTTGGACGCGCGGGAAAGTTGGCGGTCGGATGAGAATGGAGGAGAGAAAGAGAGAGAAAAGTACAGATGGATGGGTCATTTGTTAAGTATTTAGTGCGGTTTAGGAGTTCGAATGGTAGATTCGCTTGATTTTGGTGGGCTAGAGTGAAACTCTACTTTGTAGAACTAAGAATTGTCGTCTCGTTGGTATTGTATGTTACTATGATTACTGATTTGAATTGATAGAGTTTTTAGGTATTCTTATAAATTCGACGAATAGTTTAACAGATTGTTAGCTCAAAAGAAAATAAGTAAAACTACTCGACATGTCAAGATTTTTACTGTTTGAAATAGTTATTTTAAGATTTGGATAGTAAATTTTACTTTTTAACTATTAATTCTTAGTGTTTTTGTAGCAAATTAATATTTAAAAAATAAAATTTGTTATGAGAAATTTTAAATTATCGTTTAAAACATTAAAAACTCCACATGTCAAGGGTATCCCAGTCTTACGATAAAAATAGAAAATTTTCTTATGAAAAAAGTAACGTTTACTGAAAAATTTCTCTTCGAGTACTGTTTTTATAGTCTTAAAACTTATGAATGCTCTAGAAAAATTTTATTCATTCAAAATATCAATACTCAGTATATTTTGATATTGGTGTTTTAAACCAACATTTTTCTATTCGAGGCTATCGAACGAAAATAGTTTTTAACTAAATATCACTAAAAAGTCAGTTTTTCTTTGAAAATTTATATTCTGTTTTATAGGATAAACTAGATGTAAATGTAACATCGTTGGTCATTTCAATTATATTTATTTATCGCCTTACGTACTACCGGTTCGGAAGCTATTTTATCATACTGTTTCTTCATTTATTAAGTTTATTTATACAAAAAAATAGTAGAGAGATAATGAAATACCTTCATTATTCAATCAAAATGGCGCGAACTCAAAAAGCATTTAGAAAAATTATCCGCCCAGAAAAGATCGATCATTAAAGGCGCCAATCTTTCAGAAACAATAGTCAAAAAATTTACAAAAGGTACAACTACAAATGAATTATTCCAAGTTATTTTTAGCCTTTGTCATTCTCCTACCACATCCAACTTTATTTTTTCGATTAACCATACGTAATGATTAAAATTATCACCTCCAGCATTCGCACAGCCATCCCAAAAAACACAGCCTAAACCAAAGTTTTGCGCGGGTCGCCCGGCGCGCACGACGATTAATTTCGATTCCTTATCTAATCCTTAATTCCGTGCCTAATGTAGAAAAAATCTGATAAAGCGCCAAAGTGTGAATAAAATATAATGAAAAAAAAGGGGGAAGACGTTGAACGCGCGCGTGAGGAAAGATAAAGCCCCGAGAGAGAAAAAGGCCGACCGGAGCAAGAGAGAGAACGAGGTGAGCGAAGGAGAGACATCCGTCTCGCATTAGCATATACAACGCCGTGAGAAGAGCGCGAGACTTCGTTTTTTTTTCTTTCTTTCTCTCTGGACGGAACGAGAGGAAGAAGTCTCAGGGTAGGAGGAGGAGGAGGAGGAGGAGGAGGAGGAGGAATCCATTGAACCTGTTTTTGTTTTAGCTCTTACCGTTCGGAAATATGTCCTTTTATTGTGGTTCGTTAGGATTTGGCCAATTCATTTTAATTTAAAATAATGCAAATTATCGGCTCCGATACGCTGAGGCTACATAAACTTGCATGCTTTAAGATTGTTATTTATTAAAAGTTGACATTTATACTCGAAGAAATGTGTGTATTCGATAAATTTAATAAATAGGTAATGAACGAGAAATTATACTTTAACTGTATTTAACCTCCAGAAGATGTGTTAATTTCATATTTTTATAAATAAAAGATCCGAAGTACATAATAACTTTATATTTGAGGTAGTGGAAATCCATGTCGGTATGATGTAATATAAAAATAAAAAATATCTATTTTTTCAGATTTCCGTAATGCAAGTATACTTCCCACTGCTATATAAAAACATTTTTATACGTTTCTGCCATAGAACGAGAAATTTAATCATTTCTGTACGTTGTTAAAACAGCCGATAACATTATCATTGAACCTATGTAAGATCACGCTTTTGAAATCTTGAACACTTTTACTACCAGCGTTTAATTCTTCATGTATCTGGAAATCCGTGTTTCTTATTAAACGCTTAGTCGAACGGCAATTCGACGCAAAAGGGGAAAAAAACTATATTCCTACCAATTCACGTCGCGCCTTTAATCAAGGAACAAGCAGCTTAACACGCTGGCTTTTTAGATTCTGGGAGAGAAAATAGAGGGGAAAAAGTTTAGAACCGAAAATTTTAAGGCGAGACGCGGACAATACTAAGCGTTATCTAAATACTAATGGAAAGACGGAGAACCCGCAGCCACTTAATGAAAACGACTACTTTTTCTCTTATGTTTTTCGTTAACTTTACATTGACAGCTTTGGCAATATTTTTTCTTACAATCAATGCTACTGCAGTTTACTGAAAAACCAAATCCAATAGTATTTACGTTGCCTATTAAACTAACCATCACATACCAATACAAAACCATCCTCAACCCTCATGATCCAATTAATCACCATCACCGTGGACCTCCATAAATCTCTTAGCAACCCCTTCAACAGCAATCTTTTCACACATTCGACTTTTGTCCACGACTGTAACACCCGTGTGTGCACTCACATACACACATACACACCTCGAGGAGAGAATCGGTCCGCTCGCTTCCAGCCGTGTATACGAAATTTACGAGGCTCGCTATCTCAGGACACGGCGAGCCTCGTTACCCGGACAAGGCAGCGCTCGAGATTAGCTGCGCCTCGCGCGCACGGCTTTTCATTGCCTTTTCGGCCGACGTTTGCGCGCGCGCTATACACTTTTCTCTCTCTCTCTCTCTCTTGTGTGTGCAGCTTTTTGACCCATTAAACTTCGCGTGGGAGAAAAGGCGGAGGGCTACGCGCGAAACAAGAATCAGCGATGACGCACGTAGCGGTTGGCGATTTTTTATTTTAGCGTTTGGGGGAAATATTGTACTCGGATGTTTTTACGCGGACCGTGTCACTTTTTATCTCTTTCGCTCGCGAGAAGGTGGGTTTTATATGACGATAAAGTATATAGATAACGCGCGAGTATTGCGTAAGTAGATTGTTATTTATGCGATGAAGCTTGATCGCTGTGTGTGCCTACGCAGGTAATTGATTAACGATGTGTAAGGTTTAAGTTATGGAATCATATGGCTTTGTTGCAACGATTCTTGAATATTGTGGATTGGAAACATTATTAAAATTTACCTGGAAGTTACAGGATAATATATATGATTATCTACAATTCGTTACGTGAAGACTATGGCGAAATTTTAAAAGTATATTGTAACCCCAAAAATAAATACGATACTGTTCGTGTATACGCGTAGCAACGGGTATGAATTTAAAAGACAAAAGCATTCATTCTGAATTCTAGCAGGTGTATAGTCCCGCTCGCCATTCGTTAGTCGCAAGTGGCGAAACGTCCTTTTAAACGGCGAAATGAACCGTAAAGCACGAGCACGAGAGGAGCGCGAGATTTTTCGTCGCGTCGCGGTCATCCGACACCCAACGCCGCGAAACCCGATCCCCTCGATTAATTTAATTAGCCGGGGACTTAAAAAAATATACGAAGGAGAAGAAGAAGAAGAAGAAGAAGAAGGCGAAGAAGGTACTACAAGGCGTCCCCAAAAATCTTCTCCCCGACCTTCGGCCGAACAAGTGTACAGCCAAGGGAAAGGAGAGAAACGACGCGGGGAACCGGAAAAAGGCGCTCGAGAGTCGTTCGTCGCCGGCCGGATATGATAAAGCATCCGATAAGGATCTCTGAGAGAAAGAGAGAGATTGTTCTCTTGTCTACACTCGGTTCTCTTTCTCGCTCTTTCTCTCGGGCGCTACATTCGGTCAAATTAAATACTTGAGTGCCGAAGAGGACAAGAGGTAGAAGGCACAGGAGAAAGCGAAGAAATGGGTAAAACGTGCATTTACGAGGGTCAAGGGATGCTCGGCGTCTGCGAGGCGAAATGTATAGGTATTTTAGGATAATACGTGTTGTAATGTATAATGCTACACGTTGTGTTCAAGGGTTTGTGTTTAATTTATTGAAATTAATACTTAACTGTTCGTCAAACTTTTAAAGAATTCCGGCAGAAAAAGCATTTCTTCAAAATATATACGAATGTTAGAATAAAATGAAATTTGGTAGAATAGAAATAATGAAATATTGAAATGAATTGGAACGGGACGGACTCATTTGCAGCAATTTAGCTCTTGATAGAAAGGAATTATATAATTATCTCTAAAATCATCAAAATATTTTAATCATTGGACTTTTATTTTCCGTTTACCTATAGATACATTACATTGTATTATATTATATTTATCATTACATTATACATTACATTTTTGTTGTATCTATTCTATTTTGAAATTTTCATCATCTTTATACAATCTATTATTTTCTAAGTTATTCTGACTAAACCCAATCATTTCATTGTAATGCATAGCGCTACCATTAAAACATCACATTTAAAATTAAACACAATATCAAAACATTAACGCATCCAAAGACCCCGATAAACTCGCCTTCTCCAAAGAAACCCAAGCGACAAACGTACGCCGGACTCGTGCGCTCCCACGGCGAGTTTGGGCGAACTACGAAGATCCTCGGACTACAAAGTCACGCCGAGGGTTGTTAAAAGTTATATTGCCAGCGGCGCGCGTAAAGAAGAAGAAAAAAAAGAAAGAGAGAAAAAGAGAGAAAAGCGCGAGCGCCAGGCCGAAAGAAGGAGGGAAGAGGTAAAAACAATGAACGGATTTTATTGCGCGACGCTGGCTCCGCTCATCCTTTCAAGCCCGCGCGACGTAAAAGTTTTCGGGGCGCGTTTCTTCGGGGGATCGGTGCACGGACGTCGATCTTGCCTGATAGAAGTTCGAGGTGCTGAGAGAAGGGCGAAGAGGCGAGAGAGTTATTTTCACGATGTTTGTCGAGACGAGACGAGATGGGTGGGAGATGTTTGCATGCGTTATTGTTATTATATATTATTTAAGGTTAATCGCAAAGGAAATAAAGAGACTAATGTACGTGTGAATAGTTAAAGAGACGATATTTGTTTATTTTGTAAATTAAGATGTGATATAATATATGAGTTTTCAGACCGATTGAGCTGGGAATCCGCTTTTTATACTATTCGTTTTTGTATTCCGATAATTGTACCATGACAATCGGACAAATATTTTATAAAATTATATGGGAACTGTGAAAAATGTTAATGGGTATATAAATAGAATAAGCATCAATAAATAATTTACATATAATATATACTTACGTTAAGAGAAAGAAATATGAGATACAGTCATGAACAAACAGTCAGTTCTTACCTGAAACCAAAATAAAAACTTTGTTAGCTTACGTTATAATACTTTGTTTATATCTGTAAAATAATAATATCTATATTAGAATCACTACAAGTGTTTAGATAGAATAATCTACTATTCATTAAACTAAACCTCAAATTCCACATTCTTCATGAAAAAGTTCACGTGTGAACATTGATAAAAAAAGAAGAACATCTGTACAATCACTCGAAACATTGCAACAATCTAACGACCAAGCAGCGCTAATAACACAAAAACGTGGCAATCGTATAAAGCATTAAAATCATTAGCATATCTTTGCCATGCGCCTCGTAACCGCAAAATACATATACAAATCGAAGCAATTATATCAAAAATTACGTTTGTCGAGCGATAAGCCCTTTCCCCCAAGTGAACGAGAGAGAAATACCCTGTGAGACAAGTGTATTTATACAGCCGGCGTGCGCACGACGGACTTTTAAAAGTGCCGCTTCGGCGCGTGCGCAAGCGATAAGATTAATTTCATAAAACCTAAAGAGAGGGGGGGAGCTGCGAAGACTTCTGTCAATAAATAACGCAAATGAATACGACCTTATCTTTACACGCGGCGCGGCTTCTTCTCTCGTATATACGGAAAATACACGAAAGACGCGTATATTATATATATCGGGCGATATAATCGCGTTCGGAGATACGGAAATTAGTAGCGTTCGAGATGTTAAAGCGGCAAACCCTGTGAAAAAAAGTGCTGGGTTTTGGAGCGCGGTGGAAATTATGGGGAAGAAAGAGGAAACGAATGGACCGTCTTGAGTATTGCGTCACACAAAGTGTGTAGGTAGATAAGGTAATTTAGTGCTGATAATAATGGTATCGGTAGCAAAAAGGTGGGAAACACGGTTGTCCTAGTAGAGAATCGGATAGAAGTGTCGAAATTTCGGTCGTAGAGAGTGTTTTAGATAGTGTGGGCAACTGTTATGACGAATAATGACTTTATTCGTGTAAACTACAGTTCATAGTGATTTTTTCTTTTTCTTTGGAGAATTGATATATATCGGGACAGAAACGATGGCACATAAAACAAACATATCGTGAACTACAAGCGACTGAGTATATACACACCGTCAGAAATATTTTGCACGAAATAATACATATCCCATATGTATTGTCAGACATTTCATTTCGTGCCAATTAAGCAGCCACCGATAACCGAAAATGGACAGCACAGTACAGAGAACAATTCTGCAAACGAGCCACGATGTATTTTTAACGTAAACCAACGATAACCAAGTGAAAAATTAAGCGACGACGCGCGTAGGAAAAAGAAAAAAAGAAGAAGATAGAAAGACGCGAGTCACAGGTATGCCCTTAAATACGCCCACGTGTCGGGCAGAGAGTCGTAGGCACTCGCTCGACCGCCTCGCGCGGGAAAAAATGTACGACCCGCCGTCGGGCCCGCGACACAGACGGCAAGACAGCAAGAGAGAGAGAGAGAGAAAGAGAGTCGGCCTCGACTTCCCCGGCCAGCTGCGGTCCCCGGCGTTTTGACAACAATTTCCACTTAGTGTCTCCGCGTGACATTTGTACCACAGACCGAGTGGGAGAGAAAGAGAGAAGTCTCTTTTCTCTTTTCTTCTGTTTTTTCTTTCTTTCTCTTTCTTTCTGCCTCTCTTGGTTCTTAAACGCGCGCGTGGAAGGAGGGTATATATAAGCGTCGCGCGTACTGGCCGTAAAGTCTTCGTTTGATCGTTACGAAATTAGCCTAGTGGAAAGAGGTTTTAAAGGAGGGGGAGAGAAAGGTGACGTTTATGGCCAGAGTTGTCTTTATTCTTGCGCTTCTTTACTGTTGGTTAATGGAGCTATGATGCGATTGAAATTAATGAAGGTTTTAGATTTGCGTTGGTAACATCAAAGGGTTAAAGTGATCTGGTGTATCGTATCTCTTTTAAAGTGAATACGGGAAAAGCCATTCACTTGTGCAACTGAAGAAGAAAAATTGAACAACATTTTAGTGAATACTCACTGAAAAATTTAACCAGATTTTTTACTCGTTTGCGCAAGTGATAAGCAATTGTCACTCATTAAATTCAAGTTCAATTGTTTTGAAATAATAAATCAATACGGTTTCATGCTATACGTAAGAAAACAAAATTCCTATAACATTAATAGTATTTACACTTGGACAAATAAATCATTTCGTTCGTAACGAATTAATTTGTATTAAGCAACAAAAATTTGCCACATCAACACATTCAATAAAACTTTTCTCAAAAACATTTATCTTTTCATCGAAATAATTTTCGTAAAAGTTTCTATTCGTCATTCGACTGTATGTCAATCACAGTTTGAACAACTGTTGAAGCCATCAAGCCATCAAATACCCAATCCACGAATAACATACCAATATCTACTTTCCAAAGCTCAATTTACACACACAGACATCACACGCGTGCGATCCCAAACATAACAGTACAACTCTTCCCTCAATTAAATTCATCACCGTACCACTCATTCACCGCCACCTCTCGCAAAACAATTCAGCTTTCAAGTACGCCACTCGAGCATCCGCCTCTCTCTCAGCCTCCACACACCACTCATCCCAATTTTTCTCTGTCTCTCTCTTTCTCGCGCCTTCTTCACGAATCGCCGTCATTCACAAGACCGCCGTCCCATTCAGTCTCTTCTCTCTCACTCTTGCGACGTTTTATCGGATGAATGGACGTTCCCCCCTCTTCTGTCCCTCTCTCTCTCGCGCGCGCAAGATGCTATCGGTAAGAGATGAATGCATGTGGGAGTCTGGGCGGAGAGGTCATGGATATTATGAGAGGCGCCGCGAAGGTGTTGACGCATACACACACACACACACGTACATGCAAACGAAAGAGCGGGGGGGGGGGGAAGGCGGTACCCGCGCGGTCGCGGCGCTCATTCACACCTCCGCCCCTCTCCATGCTATACAGTCGAGGAGAGGTGTCGTTCGGAGAGTGTATATAGAAGGTGTTTGGTGTGGACATATAGCGATGTGGTGGTGGTTGTATTGGCGCGATGAGTGATTGCGTCGGGATGGTTCGAGAGATTCCAGAATGACAGGTTTCGGAGGTTGATGGTATGCGAATGTGCGGAAAGCAGGTTTTTTTTTTAAATGGAAGAATATGAAAATTAATTTTGACGTGGGAGAAGGTGAGAATATATTTATAGAGACGGGATTTGCTGTCGAGGTAGGTATAAAATTTTTTAGTTTTGTAGAGCTTTAACGTCGTCAGCTGAATTTCGAAATCAAAAGATTTATGGATTAGAGTTTAATGATGTATATTAATCTTTGCAACTATTGACGTGAGAAAAATCAATTAAAATAGCTAAAATGTGTAGATTTTCGAATATCAAATTAATGGTGGTTCAAAAACAATAAATAACATTCATCTCTATAAATATCTTCCTACAAAGCTTTACAAATACTTTCATCATAAAATGTATTTTTGATACGGTGAATATTTCAATGTATTTTGTTCTTGACTGTTAATAACACCAATTCTAATGAGTCCAAACACTTTCCTAAACTTTACTAAACTAGCTACATTAAACACGCTTTGTGAGTACAGTTTCTTTATTTATTTATTTTTAAGTTAATTTATGTATTTAAAAGTTCGTTTCAATGAGTTCAAATTATACATTAATGATGTAATTTTGATAAATAAATTCGATTTTGGCGCCTATTCTATATAGGCCAATCAAATAAGCCAACAACAACCAATCAAAATAGTCGTATTATGATGACAGATTTCATTCATCACTTTATAAGAGAAGATCCCTCGAACAACCATATCCACTCACTCAACCCTTAAAAATGACAGCACTGTACCACATCCCCAAACATCCTCCACTTCAGTTTTCCCGTGCCAACCGATCGACCCTTCACCCGGCCATTACATCCGATTTCTTGCTAATCCAGCAAGATTCTCTCATCCCTCTCTCTCTCTCTCTCCACAGCTCACCACGGAAAAACAGCTCTCACGCGGCGAATAAGAAGGAGAGAAGTAGGAGGAGTAGAGAGAGAGAGAGAGAAAGAGCGCGCGCGAGAAAAACGATCGCCTCTCGAAAAGCGCCATTCGCCTTGGCGTTGTGCACCTCGCGCTCTATACGTGCACGTACAAAAGTGCGCGCGAGCGGGGGTGAGCGTGCAAGCGAGGAAAGAGAGAAAGAGAGAGATAGATAGAGAGAAAGAGTGGGTGGGGCGAGGCGGCCAGCCGAGGCGAGACCACCCAGCCGCTGTCGTCGAGAGAGAGACTCTTGGTTGTGTGCACTGTTAGCATAAAGCGTGGGCGCCATTCTTTCCTCCTTTTCTCGCGTGCACACACACACATACATACGCGTTCGCTCGTGGCGCTATCTCTTTTTCTTTTTCCTCTGTTTGGCCCTTTTTTTTCGTGCGCGAGGTTCTCTCCGCCGCACGAGGAAACGTAGCACACAACCCGCGCGTCGTCGTTGCTCGCCTTCGTTGTCTCGTTCGTTTGGGTTCTTGATTGTGCGAGAGAAGGACTGTCGTATGTTTTGAAGAGAGAGATTGGTTAGGGAGAGTTCTGAGAGTTTTTTTTTACAAGGTAAAGATGCGTTGATGAGTGAGCTACTGGGTTGATTTAAAATAATTATACGTATAGTAAGGAATGTGCAAAGGAAAGAATTAAATTATCTCTACAGTTCTGATATATTTTAGACAAAAAAATAAATTTAAGCGTTATGAAAGGTTTATCAGCTTATTTCAAAACAAACACTTTAAAGCCGGATGTGAGACAGCTCTTTAGATACTGAACTTATGGATACAAGAGAGGAAGAAGCTGAAAAGTATCTGTAACCGGTATAGGGCTTTTGGACAGAAAGATCGATGAGGATTAATAAGCAAACAGTCAACAGGTAGAGCTATTGTATCATCAAAACGGCTGACCGAAGATTAAGGGTGTTCGAAAGGAAAAGATTCGATAGCAGAGCTGATATTTAACAAATTGACTGATCACTTCCGGGGAATAAAACGAAGTAGCTGTATATTTATACGTTGTAAGTATCATCAGATAATATGCTCTTCTTTTTTATAAAAATCTAATTTCTTTAAAATTAAGAACTGACATAACCCTTTAACTGTATACATCTTGTCTCATTGAATAACAAATCCATATCTCCTCTTACCCAAAAATCCTAGTTCACCCACCAATTCACCGACACCTGAAATCACTTGAAACCACAGCAGCATTATTATATCACATCCGAAATTCCAAAAACGAATTCCGATCACAAAAGACACATACGCGCGCGCGCAAGCGCATCCCTTTCCCCGGGGACAAAAGAGAAGGAAACGAGGAGAGAGGAACAATATGTTCTCCATCGAGATTTCGAGCGGCAGATTAAAGAAGAAAGGGAGAGAGTCGTGAGGGCGCAGCGGAAAAAAGTCGGGACCACCGTGATCTCGAATTTTCCCCCCGCGTATGTGCTCGCGCCGGCGCACGCGCCCCTCTCATGAATAATTCTGCGCGGCTCGCGGCCAATAACCGATCCGCCGCTGCCGCCACCAGCCAAGTCACGTGGTAGGAAAATATGGAATCGTCCGGAACTTGGTGGTTCTTTATGCGCGGTGCTGCTGCTGGTGGTGGTAGTGGTTTAGAGGCGAGAGCGGAATGAAATTTCAGAGGTGGTTTGTTTGCGAACGAGGGTAGGTGAACGAGTAGAAAGGAAGGCTGGAAGATTTGCACAGGTAGAGTGAGAGCGTCTGCCGAATTATTTCTAGTGATGCTGAGTTTGAAAATGCTTTTTTAACATGAATGAATTACCGATTAAGTATTGAGTTAGTTAAAATCATGGCAATCATTTTATGTTATTGAGACATGAAATTATTACGTACGTTGATTAATAGTCTATATTTTTACACCAAACAAACATCTTAGGTTTATAATGATTTTAAAGATATTAGAGATAACTCAACAATTCTAAAATCACTATAAGCAATATCAAAGATAACTAAAGCTACCACACCGATGATAGCTTTCCCAGAATTCATTCTTAATTCATTTCTCGATAAAACTAATCCAACATTCAGCATCTGGTACCAACGGTGCACCTTGTCTTTAATTTCCATATTGCCTCCGAACCGAATCCCCACCATCAGTCGTTCTCTCACTGACATACGGAACATCTTCCTAACGCACTGAAGTAACAATACGATCAACCAATACCTGAGCACGAAACACAAGCAAAAGATTGACGATCGCGTCCTTCCGCAGCATCGATCTTCCATCGACCGCATTACTCTCACACGCCCATCGCTTCGACTCGCCTATTTTTATCTCTCGCGTGTCCGCGTCATTAAAGGCTCCTTGTACGCGGGACCCTAACGCATGCATGCATGCATGCATGCGCAAGCGCAAGGACACTAAAACGGCTGGGGAAGTACATAAAGGGGAAAGAAAGACAGTGAGAGAGAGAGAGAGAGAGAGACCACGGCGAGTATCATCTTAACGACCATCTAGATAAGGGTGAAATGATCTGTAAGGAAAACCGGTGGCGAGAGATGGTGTAGCGCTCTTTCTCTCTCTCGCTCGCCGAGTGGCCATTAATCAAAGGACACGGCAGCGCTAATGAACCTGCGAGAATTACGAGAGGGGAAACGCATCGCATGCGTTTGTATATGTGTACGCGCGCTTCGAGTCCGTTGGGGAAGAGAGAGAGAGGGGTGAAGAAGGAAGACTATTAAGAGAAGAGTGAGATCGAATCGACGACGACGACGTATTGGTTGGCAGGTATCGGCGCGCGCGCTTTTTGCACATATACGCACGTGCACCGGTTAGGTATGCGCTTGTGTGACAAGTGAAGTAGAGACGTACCGGTAGTGAGAGGGCTAAGAAACGGGAAGAGAGAGCTTTTTCCGTTTAGCTGGTTCAGTGTCAAGGAGCTTGAAGGTTACAGGATTTTGTTTACATGTGATCAGGTGGATGTGAATAGGTGGTTCAGGTGTCAGTTGAATTGTAAGGTAAGAAATTGTAGGAAGATGCGTTGATTGAAGAATAACGGGATAATTGATAGAAATAAAGAGAAAAATGTTGTATTTAATTAAATAAATTGTGATTGCTGTTAAGTGTTTAGATTTGATCATTGGCATTAAATATTTGCGTACTATAGCTTGGAATATTCGATTTGATTATTATTATTATTTTAAAGAAGAGATAAAACCTCAAAGAAGGTTGCCACATTATAAATATTTGATCACTTCATATTTACGTTATCAGTTGGGTACTTAATTTTTCTTACTAATCATTACGATATATCATTGACCAAATAATAAAATTTTGTTACATTCTCACAGCACCAATGCACTCGATCCAAACGTCGAGGACAAAAAGAACCAGAAATTGATTGGTTAGTCCAAATTACGAACAGGAAATTGGGACGAGCAGAGCGAGCAGCAGCACTCACACAAGGGACAACGACGACGTCGACGACGAGGGGTCCGCTGTGCCCGGGGGCTGCTGCTGCTGCTGATGCTGCCACCATCGACCAATCGCTCTATATATCTCTTCCTCTGCATCCTCCCTCCGCAGAGAGATAGAGAGACATACATATATATACATTTTAACGAGAGCAGTGTCGAGCTGTGGATTATGTCTGTTCCCTCCTACTCCTCTTCTATCCTCCTCCACCTCCTCCCCACTTCGACGGATTTCATCAGGAGTTACGAAAAATATCAATTAAACATAAAAGCGCGGGCGCGTGTCATCCGATAATGGTAGTAGGGGGAGATGGAATAATTGGCGGCGTGGCGTATAGCTCGAGGCCAGAAAATATATATACACATACACACAGACACAGAGCGGAGATAAAGTCTCCTTTTTTTTCCAGTCGGTCTGTTTCCCGGGCTTCCGGCCTTGTTTTCGTTTTTAGTTCGATTTTTCCCGACGTTAATTGGACGGGGCTTGTAACTGTATTTTACAACGCGCTAGCTATATAGCACGCGCGCGCGCGCGCAGCACAATGGCGCGGGGTTTTGAAATTGTTGCGAGAGTGAGCGCACGCGTGCGTATATATGTTTTTTTTTACGTAACGGCCATTAGCGAATTGGAATAGTCGGAGGATCTGTGTTCTCTTTTTTTTTGCTGCGGTTTTACGCTGGCTTGTATATAGTTTTCCCCGTAAGCGGTTTGGATAGTTTGATGGATATATATTTTCTTTGGATGGGTGTTGTCGATGGTTTTTATGTATGGCGAGTTTATGTAGTTTTTTTTATTCTATTGTTGGTTCAATGTTTAACGAGCAGACTATGCAACTGTGAAATAAATCTTTGGCTTTTGAATTTGAAAAAGAATTTTACTTTTTGCGAATACTACATGAAAATGTATTGAAATAAAAAGAATTGCCTGAATATATTTTAAAAATATCAAAAATATTTCTATAAAAAATATAAATTCAAAAAGAAACTTCTATACTCTTTCTTTGATTTTAACCTTGCGTAGGAAAAGCGCAGAAAATTACCCGTAGCTCATAAATTCCAGTTTACCTAATGCACCTTATTTCGGTCGCGTACATTTCACTTAGCGCCGGTGGAGTTTTGGACGATTTCATATTTTACGAGTGAACTATAGCCACCGTCGTCGTCGTCGTCGTCGCACCGTTTCACATTCACCTCCCTTCCCTCGCTTCGCAATTACCCCGCAATAAATTACGGCCTGTAGTCGTAAAAACTCCCGAAGATCGCTTATCTTGAAAGAGCACGAACGCGAACGGACTCGTCGAGAAAACTTTGTGTGCATTGTTGCTTTCAATTTTCGACACCTGTGATTGCTCCTTGTGCAGCACATCGTGTTGATTTAAGGTGGTAACGTTAAGAGCTGTTTGTATAATGTTGAAATATTTGTGCGGAGTTTAGATTTAAGATAGAAGAATGCTCAATATAATTATGTAGATTTTACGGGGTTTGTATAGGTTCTTTTATAGATATAAAATTAATATTGGCTGAGAATTAGGTTAATGCCTAATAATAAAGAAAAATCTATAAATAAAGTAGAATAATTCGATGAATGATCCTATGATGAAAAACTATTTTTAATGCTCCAAAGAAACCATAAAATACGATTAAAAAATCGGTAGTTTGAATTAAATTAATATAATCAATACGAAAAAGAAGTAAAGCTTTCAAAATAAACTCAACACGTTCCTTTTAATTTCAAATCAGCAAAAACATCACCCCATCAATAAAAATAAAATGTTTTATTTCCAAAGACGTCAATAATACTTCCACGAATGTGCTCCCTCTATAAAACATACAATCATTCGTGGTAAATTTTCCACGACAGACTTGTCACCCAAACCGACACACACACACACGCGCGACAAGCTGACCGATCGACAGTTATTTCAATACATATACCTATCGTACACCTGATTCGTTTTTTCGTCTCTCCCTCCCCCTGGGCAGTTCTGCATAAACGGGCAAAAATAACCGAGCTCGCGAGAATAAAACGGCCAATGACAGCTACGATGACTGTCGATGGATCTCGTCGTGAGTGGACTCTTCATTAACGAGAGAGCTGCGCATATATATACACTGCTGGTATGCCGCGATACGCGCCGATTGTCACCTCCTCGCGTCCGAATTATATATATGCATATATACAGTGGCATTCGACGTTTCGATATATCGAGCGCGGGAATAACACACGTTAAAAGCCTGCCAATTCCGGAGATTAAAACGGCTGGCGATTGGGGTGAATTTGACGCGAAGAGAGAAAGAGAGAGAGAGGGACTCGGTGCGATCGTATACTGTTATTTTTAACGAGATTAAAGTTAATTTGCGCGTAAATGGAGTGTTATGGAGAGCTGGATACTTTTTGGAAGCATGTTGCTGTACTTATTTTCAGGCGACAGCGATTAACGCGCTATTTTATTTTGAGGGATCGTATACGATTCGTTTTAAAAATAATTGGGGAAATCAAAAGTACGGGTTTATATTGAGATTGTACATCAGATTCACATTATAGCTCGTTGTTACCGACGTTTTCAATTCTACGTATCACTTGTTCGTGTGTCCGTTTATATTAAATTGATTTTCATTATTTAAGGTAAAATGTGCCTGCCGAAATACTCAAAATTATTAAAGTCTTTCTTCCGAAATAACGGTTGACAATTATAGCAGCATTTTTTGACATCAGGTACAATTTGATTTATAATTTACGATTACGAATTCAAGCATTTTTAACTTTTAACAAAAGTCGAAAGAACGACAAAACAAAAACGTCAGTACTGCGCGAATCTGTCAAAATTCTAAAACAATTTTTTAACTTGTCGAAAATCCTAACATGATTGTTGTGATTGTTTTATATTTTTCAAATTCGCTGTGTAATCTTTGTGTTGACATTTTTCCACTACCATAGGAATTTCTGCCTGAATTCCATAAAATATCAATAAAAATATCCGATACCTATATATGATTTATGCACTTATAGCTGTCATTCACCTGTGACCTTAGTTGTTCACAGTCTCTTTTCCAATTTATTAGGCACTTGGTGACTTGAAGCAAGTTTGGATACAAAGCTATATATAATATCAACTCCGAAGAAAACTCACCTCCGCCCACGCTACCTTATAGAAAAATACAGAAATCTCTCTGTCTCTCTCTCTCTTTCTTCATTGCCATTCGCAACCTCTATCTTCTGCTTCGCATTCGCCTCGAACCGGGCGGCCGCACTCGCTAGCGACGAAGAAGAGAAGAGCGCACCCAAAGAGAGAGAGAGAGAGAGAGAGAGTCAAGAGATACCAATCTCGCTTGGGTATAACGATCGTTTAACGAGGGGGTCCTCGCTCTCTCGCTCTCTCTCTCTTTCTCTCCGTGGCGCCAGCAGGCCCGCGCAGCAGCCGTATACATTTCAGTCGCGACATCGGCGCGCGCGCGCGCTCACGTCCGTGCGCCATGGAGAAAAACAATCAGCAATAAATTTTCGCGGGGGCCCAGAGAGAAAGAGAGAGAGAGAATTCTGCTCTCGCGCTAGCGATCGTGTGTGCCCTGCTCTCTTGGTCTCTCTCTCTCTCTGGGTTATTTACGCACTGCGTTTCCTGTCCTCGCCCCCTATACGTTTGTGTGTATGTATGTATGCACGCGTGTGCCCTCGTGGCATTATCGCTATCAGCTGTTAAAAAGTCACTTTGAATGAGAAATATTACTCGTAATTCAGGTGCAATCACCGGATCGTTAAGGAATGGGGGGAGGTGAGTTGTATGGCTTAATAGTCGTGTTATGTGAAAGAGTGTCGCGATCACTGTTTGTTGTTTTTTTTTGGGGAGGTCTTTTGAGTTAGCAAGTGTAGCAGAGGTAAATTTAGTGAGCGCAAAGATGATTTTTTTTCTTTCAATGCATTGGTGACATCTATTGGTAGACTAGGATTTGAAATAAGATATGGTTCATTAATAATAATCGATCGATGCAGTCCAATTATAAGCAGAAGTTTGGCTATTTTATAATTAGAATGATTTGTAGTTTTATAATATATGTCTTGAATAAATAATATACTTCTTTTACAAGTACATGTGTACAAAAGTCTAGACGTATTACAAACAAGACAGATAAGCAAATGATTACTCGATTCACCTAGATAGTGAAAAAAAAACATACAACGTGTCTTACAACGAGACTTCTCAATTAGACAATAAGCTGCGGCTGGATTAAGTCAGCAGTTCGCATTTAAATAATAAAGCAATTACGTCGTTACACTACGATTGAAAGCGCGATACCGGAGACAAACGTATTTTTCCTGCGACTATACATACATATATATATATGCACACAACTCGACGATTGTATGGAGAAACGAGGGAATAAGACGTTTGCTTTTTTAATCGAGTTTACGGCATGTGTCTCGTCAAAATTCAATCCACTTTCAGTCTATAAATTTCTTCGTCGCGCGAGATACTGATATTATATTACATGCTACCGTATATAATGGATTATGAATATTCAGACGAAAACAGTTTCGATGTCTGAAATCCAGACACACACATATATATCTGTTCAGAAAAAAATCATCTTACTGTAAACCCCGAAACGTAGAAAATATTGCCTCTTCATCCGTGACAGATCCAAGGTTGACAAAAATACTAAAGTCCACTTCGACATTCCTCCCTGTTTTCCGCAGCTCTGCCAAGGGGAAAAGCTAAACTCGACACAACACGGGACATTAAACCTGTTATACAAAGGCCGCACATGAGGCTCGCGATAAGGATCTCTCTCGAAAAAGCTGGTCATTTGCGCGTGCGCGCGACAGTTTTTCGGGTAGGCGGGAGTATATGTATATATATAGTATCGGTTTCCGTCAGGTATATAATATGTCAAGAGATCCTTGTGCTAATAGCTATACTATGCGAGTCCACGCGCGCGCACGACTAATCATAAAGCTGGAAAGGAAGAAAAAAAAAGAGAATAGGGATTAGTCAAAGCGCTTATATAGATAAGACGATGCTTAAGGAGAGGATTGAAAGGCCAAGCGGATGATGATATTTTTTTTTTTCGTTTGCTTCGAAGGACAGTGTATATTTGAGTTGTGTAATTATATCTTGGGTGGTTATCTATACGTATATACGACGTTATACTGGGCTTCGAAATGGTTTACAGGTGCAAAGCGTAATGAATGAGTGATCACACGTGAAGGATATATAAGGAAAGGGGATGTTTAGTGTGTGTAGGGGGATATATCGAGAAAGGTGGGTAACGGTTTGACGAGAGGAGTCGATAAATTTGCGTCGGTGTGCGCTTTGCATAAGACCATTACGCGTGTTAGCAATTAACCCTGGATATAGCACACACGCACACAGTTAGCGTTGTTTCACGAAGTAATTTTGATATGCTAGGATGATTGTGTTATACGTGTATACATATGTATTATATATCTATATAAGCGTGGTCTGGAAATTCTTAACGATAAATTTGACAATAACAGGTACTTAAGCACGCATTAGCACATAGATGACGTTATTATACGAATTCCATGGCACAATCTTCTGGGGTACCCGAAAAAACCTGTGTGTGTGTGATCTCTCATCTAATTGTTTTACGCCGTATTTACGGATGTACTTGGCGCGCGATTCAGGTGGGACGAAATAGTTTACGAAAAAATTTTAATGCTCCTCGTTGGTATATATATATATATAGGAATGCGATGGGGGAAAAGCCCTCCTAAAATGTAGTTGGGAGTGTTTTATGAGCCATTGAATTTAACGTAATGTGTAAATAATGGACGTATTTCGAGCGAGCTCCAGCACTCATTTGTCTAAGTCATTGTAATGACGTGTTAATAAATTTTAGTTAATTACATTTAACTATATACGTGTCTGCTACTCAATGTAATTTCGAAAAATCATTCTCTCACCATTTCAACGAAAAATAAAATTGCGAACAAGCTAATCTTCATTATATTATACCTCAACCGTTGACTTTTGAAAATTAAGAGATTAAACAGCAGGTCACTTAATTTCGTGTTCGCTAAACACTTTCAACTTTAAAAAAGCGCCACTCGCCAGCGCAAAACTTGCTCCACTTTATCTCTCATTGTCTACCAGCCTCGAAATTAGTCATATCCAGGGATCTTTATGACCCAATAAACTTTTCATACGCTGCGCGTGTGCTTCCCGTGGCAAAAAAGAAAACGAAACGGAGAAGGTGTAAATTGTGCGCAGCGATAGCATCGAGAGAAACGGGAGTAGAGACTCATATATATATGTATACATGATTATGCCACGAAACAAATACCGTATGTATGCAGAACTGTGTATATATACGGGGACGGACCAGGTCGCAATTAGCCCTCGAAAAAGCAATTTGGCGCCGCGTCGAGATTCTCCAGGAGTTTTTTTGTGTCGAGTTAAGAGTGAAGTGGGGGATATACGCCTACTCTCTCGAGTTGCGAGCGAGACGGAAAGAGAGAAGGAGAGAGAGAGTCTACTCTCTGCGACAAATGACAAAAAGCCGCGGCGGTGACACTGAAATATTAATGAGGAACTTTTGAATTCATCACTCGGCGACGAGGCGTGTCCTGCGAAGAGACTTGGAGGACGAGAAGGGGACAGCGAGAAAGAAAGATTCTTCCGACGATTTTTCAAATTCTTTGTGAAAAAAGGTTATGGAGGTTAGTTGGGTTGTTTAAAAAAAAAAGGAAAAACGGTAAAAATGAAACATTTTATGACGTTGTATAGCCAAAAGTGGGTTGTTGTTCAATTGTTTCAGTATTTTCTTTGTTGGTTCTAAAAAAAGGTTAATATAAAAATGTACAAAAAAATTTATCTTTACACTTTTACCAATGCTTTTGTAAAACAAGAAATTATCATTATAAACTTGCGAAAACTTCTCTGGAAAATCAAAGCCTGTTGCTCGTTCTAATCATAAATTTTACAAGTACACATCAACACTTTTCTTTCAAACTATTATATACTCCCAACCTTCCACTTTCCTCATACTTCCACATCACCACACCAACATCTCACTCTTTTCATCAACCGCCGTCATATATACTTCAAGACGATCACTCACCTCATACCATCACATGCGCGAGTCGCAGCACGTTCACACGCGCGAACCCGGAACAACGCGCACGTGGCTCGCGATCGATTGTTTCGGACGGTGCTAGAAGGTGGGCGCAATGCGTCATGGAAAGGAAGTCTATATGCTTGCTGTCAACGTTGCTCGCGACGTTGAATGTAAAATGTGCGCACACGTGCGGTAATGGACGAACGGCGTATATGTATATAGCGGATAGCGATGGGTGTCGATGAGGACCTAATTTCGGACACAAAGAGCGTTTTCTTTTTAGCTTGTGAGCTCGCGTGTATATATTTGGTTGGGTAATGAGGTATAGTCGCCCTTATACGCGGTTTTCTGTTTTTTTTAGATACTAAATGGGATATCGTTAATAGTATTTATTCCTGTACAAGTTGATGATCAGTATCTAATTTTAAAATGGAAATCATAAAGTTTTTGTAAAAAAATAATAAATAACTCAATTATTCTAAGAAAAATATATTTACACAAGGTTTCTGTAAATATTTTTCCACACAGTCACTGATATTTTTGTACGTTACAAGCAATTACAATTTCGAACAAAAATGCAGCTCTCATCTAACATCCTACATTCGCGTTCGAACACAACTGAACAATAAATTAATTACCGATCGACAACGAAAGACAATGCTTTACACGTTCTGTACAGTCGCCAAAACAACCACGAAAGAATGCATCCGTAGTTCAATTCGAGCCGACAATGCTTTACATTTTCAAATTGCGTCAATAACCAGCCACGTACACATACACATATATATCGGAACTGCAGCAGTCGGAGGTAAAACAATGGCTTTGTTTCCCCCCTCCCCCTCCTTCGTGCGCAAATCGCGCTTACAACAGCGAAGTGGAAAAGAAAAAAAAATATCTTGCCGCGAATCGACACGCGAGTGCCGTTTGCTTACACGCTCGTCTGTCTGTCTGTCTCTCTCTCTCTCTCTTTTCCTTCCCTTGGCGTGACGCTCGTTTCGTACTTCGATATCGCACGTGTACATAGGGTCTTCATTGTCCCGAGGACTCATCCTTTTTCCCGTCTCTCCTTCTCTCTTTCTCTCTCTCTCAAGAGTTTGCTTTTCCATGTTTCTGCTTTCTCGGTACATATTGCTTAATTGTTTCCTCCGTTTTTTAGCATGCACGCGGCAGTTGTTAGGAACGGTTTTCTGATCGAGGGAACTCCACATATATACACGTGCGTGCGCAGGTGTGTCGACGTTCTTCGCAGAGACGCTAATTTTATTTTAACAAGGTTTACGGCGTCGTTAAAATTATCCTCCCGTTTGATATTTACATCAGTGAGAAACGTCGTGGTATATAGTGCGACACTTTCTGACATATACCAAATATCTTTTATATATACGCGTTCTAATTGCGCGAATGTTTCAACGGATAAATTTGACATATATCTTTTTTGTTTGTGATAACAAGACTCGTAAACAATTATTTACAATTTCCCATTACCGTAAATCCATAACAATAAATCAAGCAAATATCTCTCACAATCACCTCGCGGCACGCCGGATAGTGAGCGCGGGGAAACAGTAAGTCGACGACAAATTAATGTCTCACAGATGCATCTAGAGCATTGAGAATATCCATAAACATGAACGTTATATAGCATACGAAAGAAAAAAAAAGCGCAGACCTCTTCAAGACACTCATAAACTTCAACTCGGTCGCGTCTCTCAAAAAAACTCTCCTCTGTCACGCATATCATATATATATATATATATATATACACACACATACATCCAAGACTTCTATACGGACTACATTAGAGCCCCCATTACGCGGCTTTATCTTCGCATTCTAATCGTCCTGAAATTAGGGCAGATGCTAGCGCTTGCGTATATACACGCGGGCATGAATTTTATAGGCCGTAGTAAAAAAAACAGGAGGATTACGTATATATATATAGGAAGAGGGACGAACACGTGTTTATTTTTTCCGAAAATTCGTAGAACACGTTATACCGTATATAGACGTGTCGTGCGCGCCGGATGTTTGGGGGCCCATATAGTGTCGTCTCTGTGTCTCTTCGACGTGTGTCCGGGGTATAAGGAAGGAGAGAAGAAGAAGAAGAAGGGACATGTGCGCGCGCACGGCTGATAGACATCGGACGTCGCGCTCGCGGCTAATTAGCCGCGGCGAGTCAAGAGAGACATTTTTATCACGTGCTATATGTACGTATGTATGTATATGTGATGGGTTTATGATTGAAAGTACGCGAGGACGCATACTTGTAGTAGTAGTTGCGTTATCTGGCCGGTTAATCGGGAGATTGTGTGAATTTTCGGGCGGAGTACGTATTATGTTTGGCGTGCGGTGCGAGCATGAATTTGATATGCTCAGTGGGTATATGATGTATATGTATATACACGGCGAGGTGGATTGAAAAATTAGCCGCTAAGGAGTTTTTAATTGGGAGGATATGATCGCATGAACGTTACAAAGCATTACGCGCGATGTTTATGTGACAAAAAAATGAGCTTATAATGGCTACTAAATGGGGGGAGAGCAATCTTTTCTGTCTGCTGAGCTACATTATGAGACGAGTAGGTGACTGGTTTCTTTTTTTCTTTTTAGTAGGTGTATGGTAATTGTGATACCGTTTGTAACTGTAATTTGTCTTACAAAAAAAGTAATTTATATTGTGCGATTCGCTGTGATTTAGGTGTGACTAATAACTTCATAAGTATTATATTTTTTAAATAACGAAATTTTTATGTTTAATTATCTCTTAATTAAGGATACATCAAAATAACAATACCTATATTATGTTGCAAATATTTCGTTGCAAACATGATGATTAAAAACCAATTTTAGTTTTGTGAAAATCATAGAGGAAAATGTAATTTTTTTTCTTTGTTTGAATACACTAGCTACATCCAATGCTTCTCGCGTATGTAGTTATTTTTTTGTTGTTGTTTTGAACATGATGTAGTTCGTTTCGGTTTTAATTTAAAATTCGTTTTAATTGGGTTAAATTATAATTATTCAATTTTATATATTCAAAATTAAAAAATCAATTTTGATAATTCAAATATATTAGATTTTTGCGTCTATTTTATATAGATAGACTAATCCAAGATCCAAGAAGTCAATAATAACCAATCAAAATTGGTGTATAATAACAACAGATTTCATCCATAACTTTGGACTTTAAAATGACAAATATACCTATTATGATTAACTTCAATGCATTAAATAATGCAGTAAATATTTTTTTATTCAATGAAATAGTCGCGGTCCACAAGTTACGTTTCTAAATAAAATCTTTTATAAAATATTTTTAACTTCACCATTAATAAGAAAGAAATATAAAACATTTAAAATTTAAAAAAAAATTAGTATCCCCAATTTATTGACAATATATTGATAAGAACAAGACAATATATTGATACATGGTTCTGGTACCACAATCATTACTTAACTTATATTTTATTCACATATTGTCTATGTAACGGAAACATAAAAATATTTCACCGTCCATCATAATCCAACCCACCACCAATAAACCTATAAACTTATTCAATAACTCCTATACCAATACCTTCCTAAACTTTCTCTCTCTCTCTCTCTATCTTGTCCCCAGTCTCCAATACTTTCCAGACGCGCCACTGTCGCCAGGCGATCCGTCGCGCATAAATCCCCCGGAAACCAAGCATCGGCATGAGCTTGAACAAAGCGAGACCGCGGCGACGGATCGCGTAACACTTTTCTCCCCGCGCGTTATACAGTGACAGCTATATGGCGCCCGCGTACTGCATTATACACACGGGGTCACTAGGGCGGGGCGAAACTTTAGAAGGCATATATAGTCCCTCTGCATTCTGCGCTGCCGCAACGTCGCAGAGCGCGCCGTGTATTATACCGGGGGTGGAAAACCGATTCCGCGACGAGATGACGCCGGCGCACTGGCGGTGTCTGCGACTCGTAAAAATCGGTTCGGCCGCCGTCGCTGACTGGCGACAGCAGCGGCAAAGGAGGCTTGGCTGTACTGCCGAGTCTTTGTGCTCGAGTTTCCGAAGGCGAGGAGTATAGAAGATTGTAAAAGAGGAATTTTTTATGAGGCTGGGTTCCGGCCGAGATTTTTAGTGAAGGTTTGGTAGAGACGTGTGGTGATTGGATTCGTTTGTTCGAATATCATCTAGATTCATTGTATTGAAAAGGTTAATGATGAAGTTAATTCAATAAAAAAATCGACTTAGAACTTAATATTTAACGTGATTTTAATTATAGAAAAATCATTTTATGGCAGAATAAAGATTATTTTTTTAAAACCAAACTATTAGGATTAATCTGATGAGATTCTTTTTATCGACTTCTTAGAAATAATCTATTAATTAAAAAGTAATGACGTCTGTCTATAAAAACAATCCTGTAGATAACGACTCTGATATAAATATTAATATATGTCAACGTCATGGAAATTTAATACTTTGCAAAACGTTTTAAACCCAAAAATAGAAGCAAGCAGATTATTTATATTTTCAAATGTATATGCAATCCTGATGGAAATTAAGACACTCCTACCAATTTTACTAACCTTGCCAATTAACTTCCACACACACACATTCTATAACCATTTTAACACTTCCCTGAAAAATATTCGTTTCCGCCACAAATAAATCAGTCGCTCATATACCTCCCCATTCCCAAAAAAAACTGGTATTCATTCAGAAAAATTCAATTGCACATCCAAGATTTTACGACTTCACACGTAAGATCAGTTCCCGGAATCCCATTCGAATCTCAATCTTTCCTTATCTCATCGCATCTCCTTCTAATTAAATAAAATCCACCTTACCCACCTCCAAAATTCCGCGACGCGGTCAGCAAACACCGAAACCTGAACGTCATCGTCGCACGCGCGCGTGCGACTCCCGTTTCTTTCTCTTCTCTCTCTCTCTCTCTCTCTCTCTCTCTCTCTCGTTCTTCGCGACGAGAAGCTCATTCATAACCAAGCGAGAGAAAGAGATGAAATTAAACGAGTGTCGCGCATAAATCACTCTGCCGCTGCTGCTGCTGCTGTTGCTACCATCCCGTGTATACACAGGGGCGAAGACGCGCGAAATAATGAGTTGTTCTCTCCGGCGTGCGAAGGTGCGCGCGTACGCCGTAGGGATAATTGCGCGCATAAATCAGTCGGCGTTAATATTTTCGGGGGCGGATTGGACCTAAGCGGAAGGTAATGGAGAGGAGAGAAAGAGATGCACTTGATCTTGTAGAGAGGTGAAGCGTGGAAGCGACTTGTTCTCTCTCTCTCTCCACTCTGTTCTCTATATCGGCTTTCTTATTTGCTCAGAGTTGATTGGCGAGTGCAATTAAATGAGAAATTTAAATTCTGATTGTGTAATACTTATTTATGGCCCCGAGGATTCGGACGGATTTAATAATTCGTCAGGTGGCGAGTGGGGAGGATTTTAATCGACCGTCGCCATCGTAGTAATTGAATTCGTAATTTGTTAATGGAAAATTGGCAAGGTGTTTCGAAAGCTTAATTCAAGAATTAATTCAGCGTTATCTTAGATTATAAATGTTGTAAGAATCGTAAAGATGATTTTCGATATGATAATGAAAAAACAGTCTTCTTATTCCTAAATTTTTGTAAAACCTATTATTTACATCTGGCATCAAGAATCACTGGAATATAATTCTATAATTCGGTATTATATTCGGTAATAACTTGACAATAACAATTGAATCTGTTGTAGCTATCAAAGTTTTCTTTTCAATTGAGTACAACGTAACCATATAATTTCACTTACTGGATTTTCTTAACACGAATCTAAGGATAATCCTATTTCTTACATTAACGTGTTAAATTAATCTCCATCCATCAAATCATTGATACCAAAACTGATCCAACTAAAACATCGAAAACCCATACGAAAGTGTCCTACAAAATACAACTGCTCTTTCTTCGAACACGTTACCATATCATATCTCGAAAGGCCAATTTACAAAACGAAATTAACATCGGAATACTAAAAGCGAAGAGGCAAGGAAGGAGGGGGAAGCACTGGGACGCGTACGAAATGAAAACGGTGGTTAAAAATTATAGGAACCCAAGATCGGTAGATCATTTTGCGCGCGTATGCCCGTACGCATGCAACACGCCTACTTGTTAGCTCGTATACGAGGCACACGGAGTCCTCCGGGAACGGCGTTACGCCCGCTAATGGCCCGAACGGGTAACGAACTACCGACGGCTGCCACCATGAGCGCCGTGGAATTGAACTTCCCGCGCAGTTTGTACGTTTTTTCCACGGCGAAATTCAATTTCGTGGGTGGCTGATCGGCAATGTGATGGCGTCTTGTTTGACCGGCAATTAATAGGCTCCTTGAAGGTTACGGGGAAAGTCGGTTTGTAGAGAGAGAGTTATTTACAAGTGGCTTTTCTTAGGGTATAATTGTTGACGAGCGATTTTCTTTTTTTAATGGGAGGTACAGAGAAAATCGTGTCCGAGTAATAGCTACATGAATAACTTGGTTTTTTTCAATGGTTTGTTGCTGCTATTAGAAGATAGCGGGGTTTGCAACATTAATGACGTATAAAAAAGAATTATATACAAATTGTTGTAAACAATTATATGTCGGTTATTATAATAGCGAACCATTTACAAATTGCATGGTAATTATATAAATTTCTGTAAAATTTCTGTAAAACGATTAAACAGAAGCCTCGGCACAAAAGAAAAGCTCTCCAATCATCGCGCACCTCGCGAGCAATAATAAACCAGCCATGCGGGCATCGATAGCTTTGTAAATTTTGCAGGTAATAACAGTATAAGCCGGCGGCGCCCGAGACAACGCAATCATTGAAACCCGAATAAGCCAATCGTTCTGCCTGGCGTCGCGGGCTAACAACTCTCCGCGTGCACACATACACACACACACATACATACTGACGAGTAATGCAACTCCAGCAGCGCGCAATATCGAGGTGGGCGGTCTTACACTCCTTAAATCAGGCCTGCGCCTGGCTCTCTCAATCCGAGAGAGAAGCGAGATTTCAACGGCTGCTGCTCGTCTGCAGCTCTCTCTTACTTGTTTGTTTGTTTAGCCCGGATAATTAGAATCCGATATAAATGGTCATTATTTATCGCGCACGAGAGAAGGAGAGAGAGAGAAGCATAAAAAGGTGGGCGGGAGGAAGAACGAGAGAGAAGGAGAGAAAGAACGAACGATTGCACGTGAGCGTTATTAAAACCATAGCGATAGCAGTCAAACTGCTGCGGCGGATAAATGCGCGAGACGCGCGAGTGCGATGACGTGGAAAATTTAATCGACGCGCGCCATTGCACGATAGGATCGAGTTGATAAATCTCGCTTGTGAGCTGGAGGGAGGGAGGGGAGGGAGTTCGGTTTTCCGATCGCGAGATGTTAATTAGTTGTCGGGATGTTTTTTGTTTTGTTCGTTACAGAGAGATGTGTTTGGTTTGGTTTAACAGGAGTGAGAGTCTGTCTTTTTTTTTGGCTTGGACGTGCAATTTTTCCGTTAATGAGATGCAATGTTGCAATGGCATGAGTGTACGTGTCTATGTGTGTGTTTTGTTAATTGGAAATAAACTGAATGAAAGCGCTGGATTGGATGGCATGAGAGCGAGAAAAATGCGGTAGTCACACGCGTAAGTGGATTCGGATTGCACAGTAGTTTTTTTTTTCATTTCGAAGAATACGCGATTACGCGTGTAGTAGTACTATTGTCGCGATTGTTCGTTCTGTCGAGTTTTCCCAGTTTTTACTACAATACACGTGATAGAATCGTTGTGGAAATGTAAATTGAATGACATTAATTACAGATTGATATCGTTCGTGTTTTAATTAAATTTTAAGTCCCGATATAATTTATTAATTCTTGTTTTGATGTATCCATATATTATCAAAGCTAAATATAATAAATCTAAATTAAAACTAATAAAAAGAAAATTTAAATTAATTTCATTCCTCTCGGACATACTTAACAACTATATCAAAGTAGAATAGACAATTTTTTTACGAACTCCCAACGACAAAGTGTCAATATTTTGACTGAACCAATGAAAAGAAACCTCGATCTTCACAATAGCCACCTTACCTCTTTCAAATTCAGAGCTCATCACCTTGTACACCTCCGAACCCTCAACGACTTACACACCATTCATTCGCCACGTAAACAACAGCGAGCTACTATACACACACTCAAAAAGAACAGCCCAAGCGAACCAGCTACTCGTCTTCCCCCAATAGAAAAGCCCGCACAATACGTCAAATCCATCCAACTCGCACCTCTTCTCAATCCTCAAACAAAAAAAAAAAAAAACCTCTCCTCGTCGCATTCACCTCTACCACACACACCACACATACACACACGTCCATCTTAATATACACCGTCCAGCGGTATACCAATGACAATAAAGCCATCAAGTTTTTACGAGTCCGGCGCCGCCGCCGCCGTCGTCCGGTATAATAAACGGCCGTCCGCATAGCTCGGCCCAACAAAAGACCGATATGTATATATGTATATATATATATATTCCTCGGTATCAGCGCGTTTTCTTAATAAAGTATAATAGACGCGTATATGTCTATATATATACGCACAATGCCGATGGTGCCGCGGCTCGTGAATCACTATACGGCCGGGGCTATCGATGATGCGCGAGCCTGCCGATATGTGTCTAATACACAGTCGTAAATCAGCGAGTTTTACGAGGGCCATTACGAGGCGCGTAACGCCACGCGAGCGAGATCCATAGCGAGAGCGTTATGGAATAATATGATGGGTGGGAGGAGGTGGAGGTGATGGTGGTATGGTGCTTTTTTTGGTGGTAGATGGGGAATTGAGCAGGTGATTTTGGAGTGATGTGGTGTAATGATTTTAGAGTTGATTGCGTTTGGTCGGTCGTTTATTAGTACGAGCTGATTGGAATTTTATTTATTTATTCCTATATGTATATTTTCATATTATGAATATGAATACTGCCAGCAATCGATTACCACAAGTGAGAATGTAGTTATGTCTCGTGAGATTTGAAATTAAATTTATCATTATAGAAATGCAACTTCACTTGGTGTATATGAACCCTTTACTAAAATGCTCATTTTAATGCTCCAGTCACTTAGGTAGTAATCATTTTTGACGTTCTCCGATTGACATTTAATTAATGAATCGAGATATTAACTAATCAAATAAAGTAATGTTCAGTACTCAATTTCAGATATGACTTTCAGTTCCTTTGAACCTCTATAATAAACAAATATTGAAATATTGAAAAATATTTAAAAATAAAAACTATTGTATTTAACTTTTAACAAATTCTCATGAATTCATCTCATTGCATACTATTTTTACATTAAAATTTGAAAACCATTTATAACAAAATTCTAAATTCAAATATTTTAACACTCCTTTACACCTAACATATCACTTGTCCGTGCATTCAACAAAACTCTTACGAATCCTAATACATACCACACCGCTCACCGAACCATCAAATCCCAACTTCTCCTCCAAACCAGCCAGTTAACTTCTCGAACAATCATCAAAATTTCCAACTTTTTCTCCCTATCCATCCTCCACCTCACGTCCAATATCACAAACCACCCACTCGTCCACCTATCCTAACATCGCGTGTGCACACCTCCCGAGTCGAATTAGCATCGTCGCTCGCCGCCCTAGAGGCTCTCTCTCCTCTCCTCCCCCCTCATACGTTCGCACCATCCGACGCGGGCCGGTTATAATAATCTATCGATGAATATGCAACGGGTTTCCGGGGTGGCTCGCTACTACCTCGTACAGGGTGAACGTGTGTGTATATGTGTGTGGAAATGCTGCTACCGCTGCCACTGCTCTTAGGGGAGAGAGAGAGAGCGAGAGAGAGCGGGCGGGCATGCCAATTACTCCCCCGGTAATTAAATCAACACCGCAGCTAATCAACGTTTACCCCTCTGCGTCGCGAGCGAGCGCACGGATGGAGAGCAGAGAGAGAGAGAGGTAGAGCGCATTTGGGATAAATAAATCGCGCGATCGTCGCTGTCGTGAGACCAGAGCTCGGGCTACATGTGTGGTCGAAGCGAGAGAGAGAGGGAGAGGGAGAGTCTAGGCGTACGCGACTGCTGCTCGGTTATTGCGGCTTTCCCCGTTTCTTTGTCTTTTGGGAAGGGAGTTTAAAGCTGTGCGTATATATGTGAATCGGGAGATATTGTGGGTAAATTTTTCCTAGCCGATAAGAGTTGAATAATTTGATATATAGAGGTGCCGAATATAGTTTGGTATGATTGTTGATTTACGATTTCTTTGTTTTGGTAGTGCGGGTAATCGTGAGTAGTAAATTTTTATTGACTATTAAATAATAGAATTTTTTCTTAAACACATATTTTACAAACTTAATTGTAAACTGATTATTTACCGTTCGCAACGGTTCGACAATAAATAAGCAAACAATACAGAAAGAAAAAGCGTAAAGACTATTCAATAAGTTTACACCCATAGCTGTTTCAAGATTGATATACGCGTTCGAAAACAACCATTCTTTTATATTTTTATCATCACAATTTTCATTTGTTTCACGTCTTTTTTTTATTCCATTTCTTCAATTTTATCGTAAAACTAAATTTTACAACCGCGAAAACACGACGAATGCACTTTTTGGCATTCACTCGATGCGCTGTTTGTGTGTATCCAGTACCGTTAATTAACGGAAAGACGTTAACGGCGAAATGGAGTTAAAATTGAAACGCTGTTTCCCCGAATACATCAATTGAATATACGCGCCAATATAACCGACGACAGAGCGTATTATCACACGTAGGAGAGTGAGAGAGAGAGAGAGAGTTCAGTACGCGCGTGCGACCGTTTTTATGACCCGCAATTATGGCCTTGTAAATCAAACGTACGAACAAATCTCGATATATCCAAATAACTCGTCATCGTGCATCCCTGCCTGTATATATAATATATATGTATGTATCAGCACGTCATATTGCTATACGTGCGTGCGCGCGCCCATCCATGAAAACCAATAAAATCTCGCGAATGAATCGTAAAACGCCTCTCGCGCGCGCGAGTCCAGCCGAATTTCGTGCCAAAAGGGCCATCGCGTGAAATGTACTTTTTCCTTCTGCTATACCGTGCCTTGTATGACTCGCCTGTACATTTGTTTGTACTCAGGGTGTAAAATGGTAGTAAAAATTTCAACGAAGCTGCCGAGTGTCACACTGGTACGGATAATGAAAGGGTATAGTATAATATGTAGAATTTTGGGGATATATACTTACATGCGTGATTTTGAGGTGTAAATTGTTGTGTAAGTTTACGAGGGAAAATCAACGATATTATACGCATTATACGTCCATATCGGTCGTAATAACAGCATCATGTGACTTTTAATTAAAATTTTAGTATCAAAGCGTGTATCTTTTTAATAATTATCATAATTATTTTATTTCAATTTTCAATTGCGTTTCAAAATTTTATTAAATGAATGAAAAAAGGGATAACAGCGAAATTAAAAAAACTTTTATTACTTTGCGATAATCATCTGTTAATTATAAAAAAGAAACGGCTGTATCAAATTAAGATACTCCAACCTTCTTTTAATTTTTCACAATTCCAACTGCATACCTCCCTTACACCTTTACACTCTTACACGTTTATAAAATATATTACATTAACGCACGATATACCCTTTATTTTGCGAATTTAAATATTTTAAACCTTATATCGTGCGTGCACTTGAGGTTCGCGTGACCTGATTAAAACGCCAACTTTCGCGCGGCGAAATCGAAAAACCCTTGATTTAATAATGCAGTACGCGTACTTCCTATGCATGACTCATAATGTCAAAACTATCGCGTAATAAGTTACACTAATTAATCTAATCTTCGCGTCCGTTATCGTTCAACTATTTCGATTCTGAAATTGAACAAACGCTTGTTTCGTGAACGCGCAACGAGTGATATATATATATAAACACACCCCAAGCGATTAATTACAAAAACAACAGTCGATCCCCCAAACGACAGTGCGCAATGGAGTTTGTTCGCTTGCTGTGTCGTCTCTCTTTCCCCCCTGCACGGCGAACTGCGCGAAATTAAAAATGGAAGCGACTGTTTTGCTCGCTATAGCGAAACAAACTCGGCTGGGTAGTAGTCGCGGAAAAAATGGGCCATGTTACGTGTCCCCCCGGCCACTGCGGGGGTGGGAGGAGATAGATAGAAAAAAGTTTTTTATTTACTGGAGCCTGAAGTGGTATAGGGATATTGTGCGGGACGTAATTACGCACGCGAGTATTTTTATCGTTGACAATGTGCCTACATGTTCAGAGAACGATAGGGTTAATTTTTAATAATAATCTTTTTTTATGTTCACTGATAAAAATAAAATGAATATTCCATCCTAATGTATGAGAAAATTAAATAAAGGTTTTGTAACGTCATTCTTTTGTATATGAAATGAAACGTTTACACTAGTTTTATACAATTTAACAGCTTTAAAAAAGGTAAAACAAAGCTTTCCAATAGCTCTGTACAACCTCTATAGCCAAATAAATCTTTTTACCAAAACATTCCTCCTAAATTCATTTGGACGCCAAAATTTTCCAACATTCTCACCGCTATATAAACAACTAATATAAGAGTATTACCTTAACATACGAAAACTCTAGCCCACATCCATATACAAATACACCGCACATATATATATACATTCATAACCCGATGGTCAGACGCGCGCAAGGCTTTCTCTCTCTCTCTCTCTCTCTCTCTCTCTCTCTTTCTCTCTCTCTCTCACACACACACACGCGCGGACGATGTTATCCGCAAACACGCGGCATCGGCCAATTTATCCCAAGGGATACGCGAACGCTCGACTCCGAGAGATAAACAAGGCCCGCCGCGCCAAGCCATATTCACGGACTCTACATACATATATATATATACAGTTGTATTGCGTGGCATATTGTCGGCACGACTGGAATGAATTTGGCAGTTTCCCTTCGTTTCCGTCGAAAAAGCATATATATATATATAGGTGTACGTGTATGTTTGTTACACATGTGCGTATCATCGCATCGGTGTATAATTAACGAGTTCTTTCCGCTATAAATGCCCTTTTTCCACGTTTTATCCGTCAGCTTTTGTCGGATAATGAATCCACCCACCCCCCACGAGAAGAGAAGGGAAGGAGACTCGACCGGAGGTGTTTTAATTACGCGTTCGAGTGGCGCAATAATGGCGCGCGTGCGCGCGTTTTCGGGTGCTTTTTGAAAACGAGCGTGTATATAGCCAGTTGGTCCAGGCCGCCTTAATTAGCCGATACACAGGTCGTTGTCGGGGCAGAGAACAATGCTGATTAATTACGCCGGTGTTTATCCGGGAGTCGTGTTTGATAAAATTATTCGCTCAATATCCCCTTTGTTTTTTTTTTGTTTTTGGTCGGAAAATTTCGTATACAAAGCGCGTATACTGCGGGCTATATGCAATGTATTTTTGCGTCCGATCGCGTGCGTGAATAAAAAAAATCTTCTCAAGTACGTGTGGTATAGTTAATTAAAAATAATAATAATCAGATGCTATAGGCATATAAATCACACGGGGTTTGATAAATACGCGCGTTGCTCCGTTCTGAAATATCGCTCGGCTTAGATTGTTTCGTTCCATTCTACTCTGTAATTTTTCCCCATTAAATCATAATTACATCGCGCGCGAGAATGTAAGGAGGGAAAAGGGAAGGAAATCTTTCGGCTGCGATCTTCCGAAAAATTCATTAACATCGCGCGATATTTCCATATTTAAAAGTATACGTTCAGCAGCGCGACATTAAAAGGCGTAGTCGCGATAAAAACGGCCGTCGCATGATTTACGCAGTTATGGGAGAGAATAAAAGAGAAGCATTATTATAAAGAAAGTGCATGGGGCAGGGTTTAAGCTTCGATCGCGATTTACTTTCGCACGTGCTATCGGTTTTGTTAAGAATTAGCGCGCTACTTTGTAATTTGTCATGATTTCCTTATCGCACTTGTTCATTATGATTAAAGAGAAATGTATTAATGTAATAATAAAATATTTCCAAAGGTATAATAGACACTTTTACTAAAAATCCAAGCATGAAAACGTAAAACACGCGGTACTAATTATTTCTCTTAAAAATTTGTAAGTATTCCACATTTATGAAAATTAGAAATTACAATAATTTTAAAAACAATATAGTTAAAACTGAAATATCAGAAACTTTTACAATCGTAATCCGTATTATCTTGCTGGTTAATCAAAAAGTGATGATATATAACTTTTCTTGACACTATGTAAATTGAGAGTAGATCATTTTCAATATAATTGTCAGGGAAGTTTTCCTCAACGTAGTAAACGTGAGATGGTCAAGTCAGTTGAAGAACAAATATCTGAAGGTACAGGACGTTAGTTCAATAATAAAGCGCACACTGATAGAAAAAAGTGGGGAAAAATTCCCAGGTTTTCTGGTACTTTAGCAATATCAACGAAAAGTACAAATTTTTACATGGAAACATGGTAAAAATTACTAGAAAAACAGTAAAAATTACCATTTTCTAAGGGAAAAATTTTTACTTTTCGTTGATATTGCCAAATTACTAGAAAACATGGGAATTTTTCCCCACGTTTTTCGTTAGTAATCATAATTAGCTGAAATTGTATTAAGTTGAATGAATCACTATGAAAAAATATATTTTTCACTTCATAACTTAAAGTTCAAATTAGATTGAAACTATTCTCTTAAGTTGTTTGTTTAATTTATATTTACTTTCAGGGTATCCAATCCTGTAGTGAAGCTGCTTGCAAGCTGAACGCTTGAAACTGTAGGATAAGCTATTTAATTTTTCTTTACTTCATTTATACCTTCTACCATTGTTAAACAAAAACAGTAATATTTTTCTTAATGTAATTTTCCCATATTGTACTCACCTTTGTTCTGGTGAGGCGAGGCTCCTCCGCGGCGAGTTTAGCCAGGGCCTGATAGTCTGCTTGGGCGGCTTTCACCAACCATTCACGTGATTTCCCGTCCAATTGCTGTACATCAGCACCAGAAATATAGATACGCATCATTAGCAAATTCATCGAAGTATTTATGACAATAGAGAATTACGAGAAAATGAAAATTTTGTTGTAAAGTGAACATTTCAGAATTCTAATCAGATATTTAAACAGTTGGAATATTGTTTTTGTTATTGTTGCGATAAGGAAAAAAATTATAAAATAATAATAGTACTTCGTTATGCGTGTTCCATAGACATTAATCGGAATCGATTAGTAATGTATATCAAAGAAAAAGTATAAAAAGTGTCCGAAACTATAATTTATTTAAGATGAGACATGTTATCAATTTTGATAAGCATTTTTTTTAATCAAAGTTATTCGCATGAAATTGTGAGTAATACAATTGAATGTTATTAAGAGGGCACTTACTACACTTACCGAGGCGACTGAGGCTCTGTCATCTTCTTCGGTTCCCTGCGAAGCAAATAAGCAAAATTATAAAATTAATTATTTTTGTACATAAGTAAATACATGTATACAAAATTTTGTTGGTGTATATTATATTGTTTAATTTAAACGTTACAGTATGTTAATAGTTTCGAATACTGTATTATGTAACAAATCCGTAAAGTAAGCATTTGTTGCGTTGCTATAGTTGAATATTACCTGTGTATGGTAATTTTAGCTATACCACAGTTTATAACTCAACGCGTAAAACTCGATGTTAGATGCTTTTCACTCAACAAATAAGGACGTAAAGAAAAAAACACTTTTCGTACTAGTGCGTAAAGTACCGCTTACACTCTAGTAAAAAAAGCTGGCGATACTTAAAATACTAAATCAAAGTCTACGACTTAAAGTAATATAGAAGATATTATTTTTAAATATACGTCTCTTTTTGCCCTTGAAATACCTATTATATCTGGAGTTACAGATGTTACAATCTTTGATTATTGATTTTCAATATTAATGTTTGTTGAATATTAAATACTTTTAGAAAGAAGAATCGAACTAGTCATGAGAAAGAATAAACCAATGTTTCAAAATCAATAATAGTATAAAGAGTTCTAAAAAATATTTCCAGAATTTTATTTCCTAACAGGTGAAGTGAATGTTGGATATTCGTTTTAAATAAATTAAAACAAAATTCTTTTTCTTTTAGAAATCACACGGATATAATTAAATGAATATTAGTTAAGATATTAGATTATAAAAAGAAGATGAAAAATTCATTGATTTTTGGGACTTCTATTTTGTTTGAATTTATCCAGCAATTGCAGATATGTATACCTCCGAACCGATTACATTTACTCTCGATGCTTTTTCGAGTATCATATGTCTTGTTCAATTTTTCTGGGGCCTCACACCGGGCATTTCAGAAGGGAATTGGAATGTACTAGATAAAATACAACAATACCATGTACATCAGCGACTAGATAACATGTTAAAAAAACTAAGTGTCCTTTCAGACGAACAAGTTAAACAACTGGTTTGTATAACAAAATGGCCTCAATGAAATCAAAGATAAATACAATAGAAGATTATTACAAAGATATGGTAAGCTACAATGAAAGGTATAAAACGGCGGACAAGGAAAAAATGATTCATGAAGCCTTAAGAAATACGTACAATGAACCGGGTAGACTGATACGATTACTTCGAGAAATTTCGGTTTTAGTAGCTGGTAAGTGATACTAATATACCAGTAATATCTTCAAATGAAAATTTTTTTCGAACCACCTATCTGCTTAAATAACATGAAAATTACATATCTCTAATAGAATATAAAAACAAACTTTGTACAAATAATTAATACTTTTTACCACCATACATTTTCAGTAAACGTGATTAAAATATCGAAAACAAACACTATAACGGTGATAATTCACCTTAACTGATCGAATGAACCTTTCTACCCAGGATTCGGAGAAGAAATAATAATCCTTAACGTCCACTCATCCCGGTCAAGCTGTTTGCATTCTCACTTGCCACAACTGAATGATCTCTCCCTTTCTATTTCTCCCTCTTCGACGTTCACCCCATTATCATTTATTATTTCGCTCTTTTGTATATCGCACACACACACATATATATATACACGCTGTGCACAGTAAAGGACTTTCAATCGGCTCGATCGAGGCGATACTATCGGATCAATATTTACTCGCGCGAGCGTCGCTCCTCCCTCTGAATCTCATCATTGTCACGGAGACGTGATTGACAAGCATCGGTGCCCCCCGTCGGGGTCAGGTGCTGGCGCGTATCTACTCTCGAGCATCGGATTGGCTGTACAGTCCAATGTAAAATTATTGCGGAGATATGAAAGTATCGAAATTGCTGAAGGAAATTTGATTATCATGTCCATATATACGGAGAGAAATTTCCTAGTAACTTTTACCAGTGGGCTTGGTGACCAAGGGACAGACCGCCAAAATCCCAAAAATTACCAGTTTTTCTATAGTAAAATTTATTAGCAAGCAAATAATTTATTACCGATGATGTAAATAAATTTATTGATACTCGTCTGGTATTTTGGAAACATTTAGAATTTTGATGCGTGTGTGTACTCTATTTACAGTTATTTATTTGATATTATAATGTTTAATACTATTGCTTTGAATTTCAATTCGATGCATTATGTGACATTGTTTAATAGCCCAAATTAAATCTTAACGAGCAAATAAATAATTATTAATTGCACTGATAAACTTTATCTCTTTAATTTTGACGACGACTGTACAGAAAAATATGCTTAACGTTATATACGTCCATCGAGGGGAGAGTCGAGGAGCATTACTGTATATACCAATGTGGACGGGCCATCGGTGATTTAACGTTCGTTTTTATCAATGAGTCGAACCTCATTGTATACACTTGGCTAAGGCGCTCTGTGTAATTTGTAGATTACACGGCAAGCCGTTGGAAAGAATCATTAATCACACCACGCGTGCTCAAAAAAAAAAGAAAAGAAAAAAAGAATCTCGTTGGCGCGCGGATGACGACGACGCTGCTGCGCTTGAAAATCGTTAAATAAAACAGTTATACTTCATTACCGGGTTAATAGAGCCACTTTCAGTCGCTCGCGTCATTTGCATTATCGATCGATCATATCTTTGGTAATAAAATAGTCTGATTATAATGTAAATAAAGACAGGACACCTGGAAACCTCATTTTTTATTATAAGCACCAAAATAAGTTTATAAAACGAACGTTAAGTATATACTCTGATAGGATCCACTATATATAGAAATGGTTATGAATGAAGGAAGCGTTTACGACGAATGTTTTTAACTGTGTTGCACTATGCTTAAAAGGTTTGATATTGATATTTAATCTTACATTCTCTTATTCCCGCATATTATATAGAAAATGAATAGGTGGGATACATAAGCAATAGATTTCACTACAGTTCTTTTTTTTACTACATCAATAAAGAAATTATTAAAATTCCCTTTACTCTTTCTCACAATCAACTTTTTTTTAATAAGATTTATCTTAAAAAATGTGACAAACTAAACATATAACTGTAACACGTTTTATATGTCAGAACACGATATATTACTATATAAAAATGTTTACTAAAAGCTTTCAATCACTATACAAAACTAATTCCCCTCTTAGCCGCACGTCAAACCTATACATGTACACTATAATAACGCACGCCATTTACGGCCCTATATATCCCGGAAAAATAAATCCCTTATCGTCATAAACCGTCGTAAAGGTAAATACATCCACTCGTTGCGAAACGTTTCCTGCGCATTAAAGTATAAAGGCGACACAAAAGTGTTGTCGCTCCACAGGAGAGAGGAGAGAGATTTCGCGGGCAAGAACGCGATCTCGCATTTAACAGCGCCGCCCCCGCTGACTTCCGCAGAACCATACGTGTGTTTAATTGTCGGTTCTTGTCGCGCGAATGGAAGCTGCTGCTGCTGCTACTGCCGTCGCTGCTGTACGGCTAACGACCGAAGCATTAGGATTGAGAGAATTTTCGGGGAGGGGTGCGATAATGCATTGAATTAGGATAGCTCATTACGAGGGTGGTTGAGGGAGGGGGGAGAACAATGACAAGACCTTCCGGCATTATTATCGGTATATCGTACAATGGGCGAATTTTTCCGCTTTTGATTAATGGCGCCGAAGTGATCGATAAAGGCTGTATGTATGTGCGCTGTTATTTATGGGGTTCGAGATTTTAAGTTATATTCGTGTCATTGTTTTGGTGAAATAAATTGAAAAGTAAATAAAATCAATAAAAAATATAGTTATTTTGTAGTATCGAACAATTTATGTAATGCCTTTTGTCTACAATATGTACCTCCAAGTCGTCTCGTTTATCTAGATTATTATAAAAGGGCTTCCCCATTCAAGAACATTACGGTTATGGATACTTCAATAAATTGTTAATTTTATTGGCCATTTCGACTATTAATTATTTTTATAAATCCTAAACTCTATACCGGTGCAGCTGCGTCAAAAAGTAATAACAACAATGTTCTGCACAATTTATTAAACGCACTCTTTCAGTTCACAATCCACCGATTATATCAATATATCTACAACAACCTCATCATACAACTTTAATCCCAATCCAATCGACGTTCGCGCCCGCATCTCTCCTCCATCCGCCACCTCCGCCTCTCATATTTATAAATTAATTGATACGGCGTGTCAACGCTCTAAGCACCCGAATGGATCGGCAAGAGGTGAAATTTCGTACGCTTCTCTGTCTCTCTCCTTTACGCGTACACGCGCGCGCGTGTGTGTGTGTGTGCCAGACTCGATTAAGGCCGAGCTGCGTTCGAGAGACGTGCGGCG
This sequence comes from Torymus tubicola, assembly GCA_035583055.1. Classification (NCBI taxonomy): domain Eukaryota; kingdom Metazoa; phylum Arthropoda; class Insecta; order Hymenoptera; family Torymidae; genus Torymus; species Torymus tubicola. Next base: position 6,982,053 of record JAWWEQ010000001.1, read on the forward strand.
ACGATCGACGTGCGCGCGCGCGCGTGATCGATCAACCTGACGGCGCCTGTACGTCGGAGGATGAGGAGGACGAGAGGCAAAGGCTTTAATTGCGACGCGCCACGGTGCATTAATTAATTCCCGGCGATCTAAATTAAAATATTAATTACGGAACGAGGAGGCGCGTGCGCCCTCGGTCCCCCCCCCCCTTTGTTTTGGTCCTTTTGTTTCCTCGCGTCGTTACCGAGTAGAGCTTTCGCTTTTTGTGAGGTAGGCTGAGAGCGAGAGAGAGAGAGAGAGAGAGTGCAGAGGTTCGAGTGCTTGTTTTGGGATTAATGAATTAATTTGGAACGTGATGGCTCATATTGATAAGTATATTAGTCGGGCTTTTTCGGGGTGTAACGTGCGTGCAACAGGTAGAAAAAGTTACGACAGGAGATAAATTATATTCTGTTTTCATTTCTAGATAATTAGTAACAAGTTTTTCAGAGTTCCCGTTAAAGTATCTTAATTATTGAACCTTAGTTTTGTCTAATAACGATATGTTGAATTCCCTATAAATAAAAAAAAGAAATCAATATTTTTTATTTGGCAACAATTACTTATCATTTCATAATAAGGAATAACACTGTAACTAAGATTTACAAACATCCGAAAATCCCTTAAATACAGCCTAATAAAAAAAAAGACAGCTTGCACAGACTCGCAAAGTACACAATCCCCAAACCCGAAATCTCACACCTCAAACATTTACTCTCCCAAGATAATCGTCCCCTTATAAACCACTCAAAACGTCAGAAAAGTCATCCACGCGGTTCTTATCCACTCGGAGAGACGAGAAAAACGACGAGGCAGCCCGAAATCCACGCTCAAATATTTATCCGTCGTTATCTCACCTCGAAATCTTATCGCGATCTTTTCCTCCTCTTATTTGCCTTATTCCCCCTCTTCTCTTCGCCACTCGAAGACACTTTTACGAGAGAGAGAGAGAGAGAGAGAGAGAGAGAGAGAGGAACAGCCCCGCGATGCCATTACGATTACCTCCTGCCTCTCTGTGCTCCCCCCTCCCCCTCTCTCTCTCTCTCTCTCTTTACCGCCGCTTATCAGATAACCGCGCCATTACGTTGGCGCGAGCCACGCGGCGATTCGCGCTCGCGCGCGCGAGACTCGGCCCCCTCGAGAGTATATATACACGAGCGTTCGGAGAGGAAAGATCGAAGAGGGAAAGACTATATATATATGTGTGTGTGTGTGTGTGTGTATGTGCCGTCTTTGGAGTAATGTACGCGCGTCGTTCTGTTTTGTTGGCTCGCTCGCTTAATTGCTTGTTTGCTCTTTCTTTATGCTTCATTGTCGTTTTTGCGAGTATCGATCATCGCGTGCGAGATACACACACACACACACACTCACACACACACACACACACACACACATGTATATATGGTCTGTTACGCGCAGTGGGACGGGAGAACGGAGAGATGAGTTTATTGAAATCTTTTATTGAATGGAAATGAGAATATGAGAGTAGTTGTTGTGGCCAAAGAAAAATGCTTGACTTATTATTGGAGTTTTTAATATATACGAATTGATTGATAGGTGTGGTAAAAATACTGAAATCGAAATCGAGTCATCGATTGTTTGGTATTGTATGTTAGGATAAAATTTAAATAAGATAAAAGCATAAAGAAAGACAGCTAAAATACTAAATCAACATTTCTGTACTGTGTATTTTTATAAGTATATTTATAAATATATAACTTCTAAGTAATAAAAATATACTACTCAAATTAAGAAATATTGGAAAAAAATTTTATAAATAAATGAATAAAATTCAACCATTATTTTTAAGAGACATTTTTAATCGTGACTTTATATATAGGGGAACGGGCACAAAAAGTTTGAACGCTTAAAATATTTTTTAAGTAAATAATGAAGAATTTAAAAGGTAATCATCTTTTAACTGAATCAGATCATGAAATTATACTTTTTTTAGTCAACTGCTATTTTTTATTAATAATAACGTTATTAACATGTAAATATTTACGTTTTTGATTCTCAATTGAATATTAATAGATATTTTTAATGAATATATTCATAACAAATATTTGCAATAAAAGTAATTTATTAAATATAATAATGCAATTTACATGAACTCTGAATTCTTTGTCTTAATTTATCACATTAATTTCAAACTTTATGATAATAATTAGTATCACATCGTATGTATATTATTAATATCACATTGTGTACTTATAATTAATCTACATATAGATACTGTTTCATATAAATACTACTACATATTAAATTAAGTAAATATAATTTGGTATCATACCGTCATAAAATTGCACAATATTAAAGATAACTAATATTAATTTATTTTAATTATACTAGGTGACTAGCTATCTCAACCGTCGAACCTAACCTATGACTAGGTGTAGAGCGTATTGCGCTCGCGTATGCTCGCGGGAGTAGATACCTACACGGAGAGAAATGTTCTTTAAAAATGACTGAACATTGAGTAATTTTTATTGAACTTCTTAGTACAGCGGTAACA
>JAWWEQ010000001.1:6994288-7020093 GCA_035583055.1 Torymus tubicola
GGAGGGAGGAAGAGAGAAGCAGACTTCGAAAGAGAGAGAGAGAGAGGCAGTTTAACGGAAGATCATTCCGATCCCAATCGGATCGCGCGTGGTCGCAAGGACGCGCGTCGCGTCTCCGCGAACGGGAAATAAGAGAAACTCTGTAGCGAAGAGAAAGGGCAAAGGACGACTACCACGACGACGAAGTTTAAGACTGGGAGGGAGAGAGAGAATAAAATTATTCATCCGCGGGAATATTCAAGACGCGCTCGCGAGGGGATTTATGCTCGGCGAATATGTTAATCTTCATTCATTCGGCACTACGTTGCGGTGCGCGCGCGAGGAACAAATCGCGCGAGTCCACGGGGGAATTTCTCTCCCGCGCCTTTCCTCTATAAGATGTATATATTATCGGGATTTATCGAGTATGTCGTTTCGCTGATATATATTTGCATGCGCGAGCGCAAGCGGTCGACGCGATTAATTTAACCAGCGAATTTCTACGGATGAAGAAGAGAGGGGAAGAGAGGGGAAGAGAGTGAAAGATGGTTTGGTTGAGTTTTATTGGATGATTGGAGGGTTAAAGGCGATGATTTTTTACGATGGTGGTTTGAATGGAGTGTGAAGCGAGTAGTCGATATTATTTGATGGTGAGTGAATGAGATGGAAATGAAACGTATAGAGCAACAATTATTAATATGAATCAATAATAACATTGCGTCCTAAAAATTGAATCATATTCATTGGAGTCACTGAATACAATGTTCATACTGAATAAAATGTTCTTTTTCCTTTCATATGTAACATATTATTTTGTAATTTTTTCGTAAGATACAGTTCTATAATAATTTACATTAAAAGATTGATATGTTAAAAACAGCTTTTCATAATTAATAAACAATTAATAACCAGCTCATTCAAAATCGAACCCACTTATCAATGAAATTTCGCAAACCCAAACCTCGCACCAGGATATATATCCCACCTCAATCAGGCATCGCTGAGAAAAATGCCATTACCGCATCTCGAAACAATCGGCGGGCACGTGCCGATAAGAATCGAATTGCCGAATGACAAATTAGGAGTAATTCGATTTAAGTAACTCGCGCTCGGCGAGGCATTCCACCCGCGCGTCGCTCAATCGGCGGTCTTCTCTCTCTCTCTCTCTCTCTCTCTCTCGCCGGGACGCGTTTTATCGGCAGGCTGGATCTTGTGCCGCCACATCCACGCCCTGCAGCTTTGCATTTCACGATCGGAGACACTATCGATCCTCATCTGCGGCTAATGTCGTGTAAGAGCGCGTCCGATCTAGCCGGCGGTGCGGCTGTCCTGTCCCCTGAGGGGACGATGGGTAGGAAGAGAGAGAGAGAGAGAGACAGAGAGAGAGTGAGAGGGAAGAAGGGGAAGAGAAGAGGCTTGAAGAGAGGAAGAGAGAGGGAGAGATCGGATCGGAGACTAATGTAATCTCGTCTTATTAATCTCCCTTTTTCAGCGGAGTGATTCCGCGTCTTTGCACAACTTGTTGTAGTTTATATGGTGTTTCCTGTTTCACCTGGTGTTTGGTCAACTTGTATTATACGTGGATGGAGTTTGAGGTGTAAAGAGGAGTTTAGTTTAGAGTGACGGTTAAACATATTAAAATACTTTCATTTTCATTAATTACTATTCTTTTTTAAAGAAATGCTCATGGTACTAACTTTCGAAAGGTCTCTTTAGTTTTTAACATAGAAAAAAATAATAATAAAGATAAAATTATATTTAAAAAAAAAAAAAAACTTAAATATAAAATTAGATGCTATAAAATGTTTTAATTTCCATTATGATTCATAGTTACTTTAGAGATTAATGACAACTACCATGATCAATGGTCCATGAAATTTCTAATGATCAGTTGGTTATAAGAGGTGTCTGATCAAAAATAAGAAAACATAAATTATTCAGTCTACTTGTCGACACCTTGTATACTTTTTCCAACTTTCATTCAACAGTCTAAATTTCAATAACCATAATTTAAATAGTTAGTGTGCAAGTTATCAATCATATTAGTCTAGATAGCAGATGATGGTTTTGATAATTATGTTATGTTATTACAAAAGCATCGAATTACTCGGATCATAATGTATTCTTTTATCTTTTATCATTTACTCACAAGATTATTATCTAAGAAATAATGACACGTAATCGATTCAACAAGTATCTTAACAATATCCAGCAAAATATTGCAGAATAACTTAACCAATCATTACGAATGAGTTAATAAAATGATCATCCTATGAATTCGCTCATTCATCGTAATTCTTATTGAATCTAGTAAAACCAAAATTAAATTTTACCATTCACAATCCTCGCTAACCCTATATGCACACCTACCAGGTCATATCAACCCAATCAATTACCGAATCTCAAAAACCAGTTCCCATACCGTAACCCTCTCATCCCAACCAAATTTTTTGCATGACGCAAACGAAGAGTCAACAACCGATAAGTCCACTCAAAGATGAGAAAGTACTATTTCCGTGTCATACACCTTCTGCATAAGTGACACTTGGTAGGCGGAGCCCAGAAAATTACGATCCCACGAGAGAGAACGAGAGAGAGAGAGAGCAAACGTTCATCTCCTCGCGTCGTTTCAGAGCTGTCAAGCTGGCCGAATACTGACGATCAGTCAGCCACTCGCTGGCGCGCACGAACGCCGCGGGATATCCCGCCCGCGGAGGAGGCCGCCGAGATAACAATGTTAATGCGTATATACGCGCGAGCGCGCGTAACTTTTCTCTCCTCGCTTACTCGTTTTTTTTACCTCTCCTCTTCTTCTTCTTCCTCTTCGTACGCGCGCGTGCGGATACATTGTCGTTGTTATTATTATTACTGGTCGTGCGCGGCGACGACGACGACGTTGATTACTAAAAACGATCGTGTCGGGCGCATCGATTAACTTTCTTATCTGATTAATGCCGTGATAAATTGGATTTTTCACTGCACGTGGACGAGTTGAGGTGGGCTTTTGAGGTGATATTAATCATGTTTAGAGGGTAATTTTTGGATAAATAGAAGCTGGAGACACTTTCGTCGACGTGATTTATGACGATGCGAATCAATCAAGCACTTCGTATGTTTGCTAATTCTTTTATTTTTTGCTACGAAATTTTTACAGTGTCAGTATATAGTATATATTACTTTACTCGCTCGTATTATACGAAGAACTTGAGAATAACGAGCGAACAGTTTTAACGTTAGATTATTTCGTCATGATACTACAGACAGGAGTTATTCAAAGTTTTTGTAATCAACGTATACGTAACAACAAGATTCTTTTTCTCTTCCCTCCAACTCTTTACAAGATGTACACTAAACGATAAATTATTTTATATTTGCTCAGCGAGAGGAAGAAAAAGTTCCACATTAACTCTAAGCCGGCGTCAATTACAGAATCAACAATTAATTAACTTTTTGCTTTTTCTACCCATAACGAGGAAACATCACATCGAGTGATGTGCGCGCAACACTTCGCAAGCCTCTTGGCGCCTCGCGTTCGTCAAATTTGTAATTCAGAAGCTAGCGCGTTCAACAAAACGGCGCTCTGTTAAATTTCCGTGTATATATATCCTTCTCTGTTTCCTTTCGATTCCCACATACACAGACACGCGGATCCACAGTACGAAGGTGCATAAATTTTTGCCCTTGCTTTACGAGCGTAACGTTCACGCGCGGCCCCGTCGGTCGTCATCGTCTCGCTCAGAACGCGCAGAACTTAATGCGCGCACGCGCATAACGACACCAATTCGAATGATAATGCGAACCTGGAGGAGGAGAGATTAACACGTAACGTGTATAGCGTTCTGTATACATAGTATATAGTTTCATCGTTGGGAAGCTGCACAACGTTTCTCTCTCCCCTTCTCTGGTATGGGATAATTTTCTCGGCTGTGAAAAGCTATTTTTCCGTTTGTTTATTTTGCAAAAGAGAGGAGGAAGCTTCGCAGCTCGTTATTATGCAAAGAAGTTCGAGGGAAGGGATTATTTTAGTGAGATCGCTATCGGCTTCCGGTGTGCGTAGATATATATGTATATATAGTAGAAGAGTAGGGCTTCGCATTATCAAAAAGTTTAATTTTAAGTATATAATAAATCGCCATTCCTCTCTTCTTTTTATTTTATAATTTAATTAATTTATGGATTTTTAAGTAGGCCGTTAAGGTGGTGCTTTATGCTCGCCTCTTTCTGTAATTGCAGGGCATTTTGGAATCCTTGCGGACGACTACAACGCCGTGTAACAGAGCAGCATGCGTTTTTAATTTGTTCATATTTATGAGATTTATATAGTTAGCGATAGGAATCGTGATTAATGTTCCTAGACGTACGCGCGCGCGCGGGCGCCTCATTTTAGCGTGAATTATTTTTTATATTAGGCGAATCATATATCACACGCGAAATTTCAACCGCAGTCGCTCGATCTCTATCTGCCGCGAAATACATACGAATAACATTGTAATTGAGGCGATCTGTGGAATATGAGGGGATGAGTAGATTTATACGTATTTTTTGCTAATTTATCGAAAACGAAGATGATCTTCGTAATATTCATTGTTTGAGTTAAACGGTTTCCTTATTATTCTTTAAAATATCGTTTAATTACATGAGTTTTTTGAGGTGATTCAAAACTACGATTCGTATGATAAGTGAATATTATTCTTAATGTACACTAGAAAGTACTACTGTTCTTAATCTAACAAAGCCAGCACTTCACATTAAAATTTTTAGAAGAAGACTTTAAAGCCACTTGAAACATATAGTATTACGGAAATTCGTAACGACTTTGGCGATATTACAAAATAATAAAATTTCCAAGCCAAATCAATTTCGAGCTAATTACATTTTTGTTTCAATTAAAACGTATCCTTGTATAGTTTAGACAAACATTTTTATAGCTGTATCGCAATTCCAGATAAGACATTATTCTGTAATTTAATTGCACATTTGGTAGCCAAAAATGTAGTTTATTACTTATGAATAAGTAGCTATTATTTTTAGAACAACAGTTACCGTACCTTTACGATCCCGTTCACCGTACATATATAATATAAATTCGCAAGTATATCCATAAACGTAAATCGCATAAAAAAAAAATATATATATATATATACATATATACATCTTCCTGCCTGTTCACTCATTACCAATTCACGGACATCATCTTTACTGCAATCTAAAAATCTAAAATATATAATTTAAATAATCGTATCACTGCGCACAGAAAGCCCACGTATGCGCAGTTCCACAAATCCGTCCAAAACGCAGCACTGTACAACTATTATATACTTCCTCATACATATATACGCACAGCGAATACAAAAAAAAAAACGTCATCGCTCTCATAACCTTGACGAACAAAAAAAAGAGACCTTAACGATAATTAATTCGTTACGATGATCCCGTGGCGCAAACTACCAAAACGCGGCTACGCATCCGACGTCGCGTTACATTTAATTATACAACGCGCACTGCGAATTTCATCGAGCTAGTGTATATAACGCATTTATACATATATATATTATATATAGATATATACGTGCACACTTGCGCGATTCTTTTTTACCATTCCGCGAGATAATTCTGCCTTCCCACACATATATAGCGCGACGGTGCGCAGGCGGCGGCGGCGTCGGCTACCGTCGCACTCGCGCCGTCTTGTTATACACCATATAGTTTCCTATAAAGCGGGACAAGATAAATCTTATCTTGGCTTAGACATCCTGCGCGAACAAAGTATCCTAATTAAAATAACAGTACGACGCGCCCGCGTATATGTGTATATATATGTATGCGAGAGGTCTTTACTTCTCTTTCTCCTTCTCTCTCTATACTCCTGGCGACGCAGAGGCGCGCGCGCCACGTGACCCCACCTCGTGCTATCTATTTATCTGCCAACTGTTATATAGGAGAGCGCCTGGCGCTGTCTTCTTCATCTTTTTTTCCCTCTGTCTCCTGCTCCCTCTTTCTCTTTCTTTCTCCTTCGTCATTCTACTTGTGCGTCGCCTCAACCTCTATATGTATGTGTATACACTGCTCTTCCTCCTCCACTTCTTGATTCGCTTTTCCCCTTTTTCTTGCGCGCGACTATATGCGCTCGCGTTTGTATATGAACACGTTTTTTTGTATATATGTGTATATCTAAAAGTGAGGGGCTGCTTTTTCCACGGCGCTCTTTTGACTTCCTCGGGTTGTGCGGTCGTTAAGAGGCGTTTTTAGCGTCGTTATAACGTCAATTAAAAGACGTCAAAATGATTGTAAATAGTGATGTACTCACTTCCTTCGTACGTGCGTATGTATGTGATATGTAGAGATACAATTTATGGAAATTAAATGACAATTATTTTAGTTTTTACATTAATTTGTATAGTACGTTATCGTTATAATTTTCATTAACTTTACATCTTAAATTACTAATTAAAAGCTCGTATTCGTCTTATTATGCGAAATTTACGTTTATAATATATTTTAAATGAATTTTAATGATTATTGGTAAAGTTTTTGATTAATTTAATAATCAAAAAATTAATAAAAAAAATCTTGCATACTGTTTTTCTAAGGTATATATATTGTTTTATACGTAAAATTGATAAAATTTAAAAATTCTTAGACTTAAAAATTCTAACTTTGAAGGAAAACCTTTGTAGATATAATATAGCAGCTGAAGTTACTATATAAAAGTGTGAACTTTTCCAATGGAGTATTTTTTGAAATTTCTGCGTACATTTTGGTCTTTGTAAATGTGATATTTATGTTTAAAAATACATTAAGGTTACTATCTATATTTAAAGATTGTTAACCCAATAGTAACAGTTTATATAAAAAAGAATTAAACATTCGAGTTCCACTTAAAAGTTTTCTTTTATTATTAGTAACTAGTAATGAAACCAACCAAATCATCTTTATCAACATTAATTAATTCATGCCCTAAAAACATTGTTACGGTTGAAAAAACCTTAATCGTAGAAAAGTAGAGTAACATTCCTTATTTATATAAAACGATACATATATTAACATTATTTCCCTGATCATCATGAAATTTTTTCAACTATACCCAAACCCAATTTTTAACAATTTCTCTCAGCGAAAACCAAACCTTACAATACTAATCATTCGATAAAAAACCGTTGCAGCATACAGCACAGACAATACCGAACAGTTGCTCGGTATGTAAGCCAGCGGAAAATTAGTCAAAACAATACAAAGGAATTCGGCTTCTCTTCAAACGCCTCCAGCTTCTCTCTCTCCAATGAAGCAAAAGCGCGCGCATCTCCGAGCAAGTACAAGACACGCGTAATTACGCATAAATACTCTGCGCATCCAACATCCTCTCAAGTATTCCTCTCTCTGTCTCTTTCTCTCTCTCTCTCTCTCTTTCTTCGTCGTTTCCTGGCGCGTGCATGCATGCGTCTAGCCAGACACGCAGCAGCGTACTTCTATACACTATGCTACCGCCTATAGAGCAGGTGCCTCTGTCTCTATCTCTTCGTTCTTCCTCTCTATCTCCCTCCAACTCGTGCACGCGTGCGCGTCTCTGATTAATAGCTGAAATATTTCTTCTATATAAACAATGCGCGATGCTGCCCCATGCGACTCTCTACGGTATATAAGCGGCATTTTTGTCTTCTACTCTACTCGTATACATATATATATATACAATATACGTAGGTATATATAAGCTGTAAACGAATGAAAAATAGAAATCGGTTTCACAGGAGCGTCGCGCGCCAGCCAGCCAGCGAAAGTAGATTAGAATTGAGAGATAAACTGCGTGCGCGCGCGCGCCCGTAAGAGAGAACGGACGAAAGTTCAGCTCGGCGCTGTTGCTCGTTGTTTTTTTTCGGTTTGTTATTCTCCTATATGTATGTATATATATTGGCTCGCCACGGGAGGACCAAGAACACACATCGTATATATAGTGGTGCAATTGAAGATGTCGAAGCTGATAGCATAAGCGTGCGCACGCGGGTTTGTCTATTAATGCTGTAGTTGCTTGCCAGTGCTGTTGCACGCGTTTATATTACGTGAACGCCTTTGCTATAGCGTTATAGGGAGAGATTTAATTGCCCTAATGAAGTAATTGGTGTACGAGGTTTTTTTCGTGTTTTGCTCCACGAGAGAAAGAGAGAGAGCGTCGATGAGAAGAATGGGTTTGTCGTTATTACGAAGTTAATTGTGCCGCGCTGTGTTGTGTGCGCATGCGTGGCTATATTGCATTGAAATTTTAATGCGGGAGATTTACGATTAAGGAGACGGCAAGCGAGTTCGGGTGGTTGACGAAACCAATCTGTACCGTTTGATTGGGCGGTTTAATGAAATCGAATACGCCGGAGATTGAACTGTTGCAGTGTATAGAGAGAGAGAGAAATGAATCGCGGTGAGTTATGGGTTTTTTTTGCATTGTAAAGTGCATGTACCAATGCCTAGTACTGTGTCAATCAATACGAATGATTATGTTGTTGGTCTAAGATAGTTTAAATATTGATAAATCTTGGAAATTTATTAAGCATATGATAAAATTTTAACTTATTCCTCAGCAAAAATAAGAATGCATTAAATAATTTCACATTTGTTTATCCAACTGAATTTTAGCATTTATCTTTATAGATTATCTTAATTTTCAATTACCCAACCACAACCACCCTCCCATTCTTTGCAAAACGTCCACTTCCCACAGCATCCTATATACTCCCTCCTCACCAAAACATCAGCGCAGACCGCAATTTCCAGGCCAACTTTTCTCATAGTCACGCGCGCTCGCGCACATCGCGCATGCAGCCAATCTCCGAAGCGATCGAAGTCTCGTCCCATCCTTCGATCTCTCCCTCTCTCTCTCTCTACCTCTTACACACGAGTAAAGCGGCAGCGTCGGCGCCTCTCTGTGGGGCTTGCGGAGCAGCATGCAGCACCACCGCCGCATGCGGTATAAGATCAACTTCGTTCCGACAAGCCTTGTCGGATCTTGTCGCCGGAAGGATCGTGCAAGCTGCGGCCGTATAACCTATCTCTCTCTCTCATACACACACACACACACTAGCTATATACCACCCTGACAAAACCCTCTTTTGCATATACATTCTGTAAGATTACTTTGCGCGGTTTACACCCCCTTCGCTTTTGCCTTTGCCTTCGACTCAAGCGAGTAGCGAAGGCTCTTTGACTGATATTCCGTCTCTTCTGAGTGAGAGAGAGAGAGAGGGTGAAGTTCGGAAGTTTCACGCCGCCTAGGTTCTAATGTATGCGGAACTGAAGAGGAGGAGTGAGTGAGAGAGAGAAATTCAACCAAGCTTCGACATGGAGAAGAGACGCGCAAGCTTGGATTCGACAAGAAGTTCCACGCGCGTCTTTTGCTAGAACGGTGTATACACTTACATACACATACACACAAGTTCGCCTGCAATATCTTATCTGATGGCGGAGGATGAACGTCTTTTTGGGGTGATTCAAGATGGTATAGATATATATTGGGTGAGAAGTCGTCGCGAGCGAGATAAAGAACATTTGCAAAGATATTAGAAAGTTGTTGTATTGGAGATAACGTGTGAAGGAAAAGTTGAATCTTACAAGATGTATTACGCTGGATTGGAAATTTAAATGTATGTTGAATTTAGCTGTAACGAAAAGAAAATTTGCCATGTTACATAATTACAATTTATACTGACGGTTCTTTAAAATATGAAAATAAAACAATTTATCAATCATACTGGACACGCACATAGTTATAAAAATTTTTAATAAACCAATCTCGTTGTAATCTTGCTAGTTCTGTAAGATCGAAGAATAACTTATAAGTTCTATGAGATATTCATACTCTTAACAAAGTAAACCGTAATTAAGAATACTATTTACGTATAAACGAATTAATTTCGCTTCCATGAATAAAGAAAAACTCTGGCGCCGGTATACGAACGGCATGTCGAACTAATTTTAAAACAATTTCCATTAATATGTACACACTTGCTTGATATTATATTATACACACACCCATAACATTAAGCATCCGGAAAATTAATGCGCAGAAACAATTTAGTACGTCGTAAATATTATACTTTATGCATTATTCTAAAGAAGAAAAAAAAATCTATACAGATAAACCGCACAGCACACCTCTATACAAATAATAATATTCCTCCGCTAACCAGATCTTAATGTTTGTTTTTTTCTTTTTCATTTAAGAACGTCATTACGATTTTATCATTATAATTTTCGATGTAATATCCACACACACACACAGCGGTATTATACCTTCTTCCCTCATTCCAACGTTATACACCTTTTGCGCCCTCGGGGTAGAAATGCACGCGCGCGCGCGTGATCCTAATTAGCGCGAGTATATATACTGTGCGCACACCGCGCTGTCGAATTATGAAGGCGGTTGCGCGCTGCGTTTCTTCTACAGGTGCCTCGAGATTAAGTTCTTGCCTCTCTACATGCTAAAGATATGTAAAGTTAGCGCGCGGAGTTGGAAGTTTCAGTTCTTATTGTGTGTGGATGGTACAATTAGAGGAATGGAAGTAATTGTTTCGGAGAGGATGAAAAAAAGCTTTTTGATATGGAAACTAAGAGAATGAATGTACATTGAGTGTATAAATATTTCGTTAAAGAACAAAGAGCTTTTGTTTTTCAAACTTTTCCATGTTTAAAGCTTTGTAAGTTATATAAAAAAAAAGATTTACAATGTTTTGGAGCACAATATTTGAATATATTCAAAAAGTATATAATTGAAAACTGCAAAATTCTTTTTCGAAAATATTTCAACAAATTCTATTTTCAAAAGCTTTTTTTATATATTATTTCACGTGTTTTATCCATTCACATAAAAACAAATATTTTTTTTTAATAAAAAATTTATGCAAATCAACTTAAATATTAAGAAAACATCGCAAGAAAGCATAAATCACTAGTATGATAATTCTATCAAAGAATTTCACCAAATTTTTTATCCACATAACACCAAATCTCAAGTAACATTCCGCTTATAATGTACAAACGCTCGAACAAAAACCCAACAGTAAGAACTTGCTACTATACTAACTTCACTCGGCACGCGACTCCGGCAAGCCGCGCGCAGGAATCACAATTTGCTCATTGTTCATGCACGCTATGAGATATGACGCGAGTGCGTTGGAATGATAATCGCTGAGCCACCGGTGTGTACGGCTCGCAAGCGCTTGCGAGGCCACCAGACGACAACGTCCGGAAGAGGCACGTGCCGCATGCCGAAGAAAAAACCCTTTGGCCCTTTGTGTTTTCGTGTTTTTTTTCTTTTTCTTTCTTTCTTATGAAAATAGTGATATGTTATTTGTAATGGATCGTGGTAATGTAGAAGAATAGGTGGATTTAGAATTGGTATTCTTGTAAGAAAAAGTTTAGAGCGGGTGGTATTGTGGTATCATATGATGTGGTTGGAAATTTAATAAACTAAATTCAAGTATAATACCGTCTTACCATATAAAGAATGTTGAAAAAAGTTAATTTTATTTCAGTAAAGTTTTATAGTTTCATTATATTATCCGAATAATAAACGACAATAATTCTTCATTAAGATCAGGATTCAATAATTTTATATTAAACACAACAGCCTATCAGCAACCCTTACTTCACAAATTCTACAAAAAGGAATATAAAATTTCGACTGAAAACATTACCACACCAGACACCTAACAAGCAAACTAACGCCTTTGAGAAAACCAAAGACCCAATTAATAAACCACCCGACCAATTAATCAATCAATAACATACACGTACGACACCTAATCCACCGACCATCCCATCATCATCATTTCATCGCTTCAATGCCTTGTATACTCAAAACAGCGACACGTTCGTATAAGAACCACACAATTCGCGCGCCCCTCGATTTCACGCTCGGCTAATTATGATTTACGACGAGACACATCCCGGCGACATCCCAAATGCGCATGCGCACGGTACAAGGAACCCGCCGGATATTTAAATGTGATAAATATTAGCTGGCGCCAAAAGTTCTTGGTAGCTTGTGGCGAGCGATTGGACTTGCATCGAGATGAAGGTTCGGTGCGATTTGCAGGCCCTTCTTTTGTTGATGGTGAGGGTTGGGTTGAGTTCCGTGAGGTACGGATGTGCAGGGTTCGAGGAAGGACGTTTGGCAATTCAGGCGTTTTAAGAAGTTTAGGAGGTTTATGTATGCTTAAGACGTTAGATTTGGTTGCAAATTGAAAGTTTCAATTTTCGTTGCAGACAGGTAAATAAATAACTCGCAAATGTACCTCTGCATTATTGTAAAGTACAACAAAAATTGCTCGAATACCTTAGAAGTTAAAGTAAACAATCTGTAAAGGTAACAACGTTTCTTTTTCTTACCTTTGTTATAGAGCACACACGTAAATTTTATAATTATACCACACCATAAAGATCTCTCTTATTTTTGGAAGATCGTTATATGACATTTATAATTTATATGAAAAACATAATTTGATAATATAATATTTTGTTATTGTAAAATAGAATTTCTTAACTTAGCATGCAGCACACAATTTTTAAGTAGACTATGTCAAATTATTTTTTTTAATTAGGTCACTACGTCGTATACTATAGATTAAACGTGATGTAAAATCTATTCATTATGCGTTATTACTGATAAGTTATCATAAAACTATTGAAGAACTAGTGTCTTTTAAGCGAATATCAGTAAATCGTTAATTGGTTATAAATTAACACATGAACTTAATACTAGTCACTATCACTATATTATTCATTTTCAATTAAACAAATTTTTATGCTTGTATAACGAACAATAAGTGCTCATGTTACAAACTACTTGTAAGTTCAATAAATATAGAACTGATAAAAGAAAACAAGGAAGCAATGACATAATTCCTAAATATCGCAAATGAATCATATAACTGCAGCATATACAGTATGCATTGCTTCCCCACATCGTCATCCACTGAAAACAGCATTGAAAAAATGGAAAAAAAAAGAAACATATTCATGCAAAGCATAAATAATTTACAACAGCCTATATAACAATGTAAAACAACTAAGCTCAAGACTGTAAGTACGAGCAAAATGATAAAAAAAAAACATATTCACGTCGCTGACGGACGGTTACCTTATCGGCGCGCTTTTTGATCGGTGGCGTGTTGGTGACGCTCGGCCTAGCTGGCATGTCGGTCTCGTTGGCCATCCGGTTGAAGCGCTGCATTCTCTCGCGCACGCTCACCTGCTCGGCCGGCGTCAGCTGACTGCTCGACAATGACGTCGACGACGTCGAGGGTGTCATCGGAGACGCCACTTCGTCCTCCTGCATTTTTTATCAACTGTCTTTTAAAGCGTGTCTTGTATACACGAATTCGTTATAGACCAAGTGAGCCAACACCACTCGTGAGAGAGAGAGAGAAGCACAAACACCGCAAACGCGCAAACACCAGAAGGAACTTGGATTATTTTTGATGCACAAGTGAAGAAGAAGTATATAAGAAGTGGAGAAGAACAACGACGGTGAGAAACTGGGATTTACACAGACACACACACACACGAGTTATTATTAGATTTGTTTGTTAGAAGTGCACACACGTAGATATCCGAAGTGATCGAGTTGAGTCTTCCTGGTCGTGAAACGATCGGGTTATAACCGAGTGCGAAAGAGAGACAGACAGAGTCCAAGTTGCGCCCGTGCGATAAGTAGACTTATCGCGTTGTGGGCTTCGAAAGATAAGGACGAAGCGCTGTGAGACGCTGCTGACACGTTCGAGCGTCGAGTAATGAGTCAGATTTTG
Source organism: Torymus tubicola (assembly GCA_035583055.1). Taxonomy (NCBI): domain Eukaryota; kingdom Metazoa; phylum Arthropoda; class Insecta; order Hymenoptera; family Torymidae; genus Torymus; species Torymus tubicola. The sequence goes on from JAWWEQ010000001.1 coordinate 7,008,058, forward strand.
CACTGAGGTAATCGATAAATTTTAACGGCTGAGTTTTCTTCGTTGTATGTGCGGGTGATTCTTAGATGAGGTGAGTTGTAGTTTGAACTATAGATTGTTTGGATTTAACGGGTTTTAAAAATGTAAGTATTTTTAAAATGATGAGGATTTTAATATGCATAGAATTTTTAATGTTTAAAGTGTAAAAATAAAAAATTTTCATAATCTAAAATAATATCTGTTTACCAAAAATAAAATAATAAAATAACAAAAGTTTTAAATATTATTTGTTTTAATATATATTTTTATGGAAATATTAATGAGGTGTATATAATGAATATTTTAAATGATTTATGCAATTGTATCGAGATATTTTATAAATAATTGATATGCAAGCTATAATTGTATAAAATATCTTAAATAACTATTAAAATCTATCGATTCCCAAGTAGCACATTTTATAAGTAAAAAATAGATATTATAAATAAAATTAGCACATGCCTAGAAAAAACACTAAAGTGCAAAAAAGCCTAAAGACATTAAATGTGTTTGTGATTTATTAAAAATTAAACTGCAAAGCAGAAATAAAAGAAACAAGCTCTAATTAATAAAATAGCATGCTTATTAAAGCTACTATAAATCACTAAGTTTACTACGATACAACTATATTTCTACTTTTCTATAGATTTCTAATTTTCTACATAAACGTAATAAAAAACACACAATAAATAATTCATACATTTATTTAAAAATCAAAATAAACTGTATTAATATTTTTTTATATAATTTTAAATAATTTATAATAAAATTTTGAATTAAATAATATTTTAACATATTATTTATAGAACATTTATTAATAAAAAATGTATAATCATGCTTAAAAAATAACATAAATTTTACTATACATCTTTCCTATAAATAATATTATTTAATTTACTAACCTTAATTGGTTCGGATCCATTTTTTATTTTTTCAGCACTTTGGTTTTCTTTATTAGCAAGCTTGATTTTATCTTGACTTTTACGCCTTGGTGGTACTGCTGGTGGAGACGGCACAGAACTGCTCGCTTCTCCCTCAATCTCAGACAATCTAGTTGCAACAGTCGATACATTTTCCTGAAGAACAGGCTCAACAATAGGTATACCAAGAGGCAGACCAACCGGAGGTTCTAGTGAGAATCGACGAACTGGAGATGAAGTATTTCCAGTAGGGCTGAGAAGTGCCACAGGTGGAGGTCTGTATGGTGGAGGTTCACGCAGTGGCGATGTAGGAGTTCCAACAGTGGTTCCAAATGGTTCTCTTAAAGGAGACGTAGGGGTTGCTAGATCTGGAGTCTGTATTGGTGAAGTAGGAAACCCTGAGAAACTTAATGTAGGTGATGATAGATCTAACGTTGGTTGTCGGAACTTCTTTTTCAACACTAAATATTTTTCTCCCTGGAAAAGAAGAAACATAACTTTAACAGATCTACAACAGCACAATGAGTTGAATTAATTGAACATACAAATTTCTTATCACTTTTGTCACTTATTGCAATCATAATCTTCTCACACTTAAAATTATGTACTAAGTTTTGGGCTCGTGCTTGCATTGGTATTGAATATCACTTATTAAATGAGGGATTGAGTAATGATTAAAAGATATTTATAACGAACAAGATGGAAGTATTTAAAAATATTTTAAATCTCCAAGAAGTGTAACGAAATGATTTTATAAATAATTTGTTTTATAACGTAAATTCACAGAACAAGTGTTTCACAATTTTGTAGTAAACTTATTAAATATTAAAAATTTAAGACACTGTTTTTAAATATTTTTCCAAACACATACATGTCAGTCAAAAATATAAACATCGCACTGCATATAAACACTGCCACTTGATGTCATGTGAATTCTCTTATTAATGACAGCAAAACTGAATCAACTTTTTAATCACCACTCCCTGTCACAACCCAATTTTCACCAAATAACAAAATAAATACAAGTACTCTATGAATGTAAACACAACCTCTGGTAGCAACCGTGTTTAACCTAAAAAGAAACTTACTCTCACACAGGTGTTAAAAACGTAAATACAAACATCTTCGCTGACTATTACGAAAATCAACCGGCACTTTTGACACTTTGATTCCGATTACGGTGGAAAAAAAGCGCGTGGGTTATCAATGTCACTGTACACTATCTCCATCTCACTTCAACGCGCAACAAGTCGCTGTAGGCGAACGAGGAAAGAGAGTACAATGTGTCAGCTTGTGTGTATACACACGGAAGGAAGGAAAGAGATACGACAATGACTTTACCTCCTCGGTCTTGATCGTCGCCAACGTGTTGATATATTCCTTGAATCTGTTCCTGGCCTCCACTGAAAAATTAACACAGATGTATATATTTGTTTTCAAATCAGAAAAGCGTAACGGAAAACAAGGTGCGAGCACATATACAACAACATTGTATGTAACTCGGGTCTTTCGAGAAGGAAAGGTCGATTACCTCGGCTTTCCGGGTCGGTAAGGAATTTCCTGAAGTGGCGCACGAGGTCCTGGTTACGAGCTGAACCTCCATTGTCCAGAAGGTATTTACGGATCTCCTCCAGGGACAATTCACTGGGCGACGCCATTACCAGGGCTATGACTAACCTTACTACCGCACTGCCGCTACACTCGTGTGCTCGCTGTTAGCACGCGCGACTGCCTGCTGAGCTGCTGCTCCTGTATATATAGATATACATATACTATATGCGAAAGAGTATGTTATATAGGTGCGTGTATAGTATGCGTATATATAGAGAGGAGCGACTTTATCGGCTCCGGTTCTCGCGCCCGTTTCATAGATTTCTGAGATTTTTCTCCATATGTGTTGCTCAACGAGCCTTTGAATTTTAAATTGGAATAATGATTCTTTAGATTGTTCGTTGCGTTTCTATAGAATAGCTTGTTCTTATGTTTATAGCGCGTGTTTTTGTTAAATCTTTAATAAATTTTAATTTATATTTTAAAAATTAACATTGCATTTGCTATAAATACTTAGTATGAATATACGAAGTTGAAATATTTTTACGTAATTTTTAAAAATAAACAAACAAGTCAAAAATAAATATTAGTAACACAATACTTCGCGCTTGCTGAACGTTTTATTTATAGTCATTGAATACAAATATTTCTCTTATTTCTTATTTATAATTTGTACATCTAATGAATACTCTTAATAAAATTCAATTCTTAAAATAATTATTAAAATAAATGTAATTATTAAAATTACACTTCTATTTTAACGGTCATAATGAAAGACAAAATTAAATAAAAATAAATTTTAAGCAGAAAATCAAATTATAGAATGTTTTATATTTTGAGTTTATAGAAACGAATTATAAATATATATTAGTAACTTTTATTCAGGCATCAAAAATTATTATTTGACAAAAATGTATCTAAATTTTTCAAAGAAATTAAGGTATTAAATATATATAAATATATTTGCCATAATATTAATAAAAAAAAAATAAAGAGCCAAAATGAATAAAATAGACAAGAAGGACAAGAAAAAAAATTACGCAAAAATATTTTTTATATTTTATTAAAAAAAGAGAAAAAATGAATAAAAATTTATTTTAATGTATATTGAGATCTACTTGTTAATTGTTATGAGCCAATTCAGATAAAAATATGGAAAAGAAGCTATTATTATTTTTAGTGTACTCTTTCAGCTAAAACTAACTAGTTGACAGCTGGACTATATTAATTTTATTATTTTAGATCCTTTTTTATTATTAAAATTACTCTACCTTTACTATTAAAATAACCTATAGTTAAATAGTTTTTTTTTTAATAATTTTACATTACTTGTTTTTTAATTTTCTGATAGTCAATTTCCAAATCGCTATATGCACACAGGACAATAATTTCAAATGGCGAATCTGGGCTTGTTGGAATTTCAAGGATTTCTGGCTTCGGGATATTCAGGATCTCAAGAATTTTAAGCTTGAGGTCAGAGCTCGCCGGAATTGCAATAACCTATGACCTAGGATCTGTACATAAGTAGTAAAGAATGAAAAAAATTAGATTGAAATAAAAGTAAATTGAATTTTTTATTTTTGCATCTGTGGGAACATGATAGATATATTTTAGTAAACAAATTTTGCCTGAGAGGAATCAGAAACATAATACCTTTTCTTCTCTATCTTCACCATTTTCTTTTGTTTTTGATGCTTTTCTTATTTTCTCTCGTCTGTTCGTAAAGTAATGGTGTAATATTTTTTCTAAATTAATTTACATTTATTTTCATGGATTTTAAAGTTGACATTATAATCAATTAATATGACATAAATTTATCTATAATATTTTTATAGTCACATTTAAAAACTTATTAAACCTGCAGGTAGATTTCAGTAGTATATTTGTTTAAGGTTGCGGTTTGTATGTATCAACAGAATTGTGACGGTTACCACTGAATTTACCGTTAGGGTATTCAATTTGTATTTTGTATATTTGTTTCATTACAAATATTCATCGACAAAGTTTGGTATCTTGCAATTAATTATTCGTAAGAAAAATTAACCCCAGAAACCAGTCCATGAGTTTGAGAAAGCTACGTGCCCATTTATTAGCATCAGTTTTTACTATATCTTCCATTAATAAATTTATATTAGACGTTTGTCACAAGAACTCATACGCGCTTAATTTATCAATTAATTATAGAGAAATATTAGACTTCAACGAGTGTCACAGTCACCAATCATCTAGCAATATTTATTCGATAACTACTTGTAGAGTTACCATGCAATATAACATGTAGTGTCTTCTCTTTGAAGAAGCATATGTTAAATACAGCGTCACTATATAGTTAAAATAAAATTGTTAAGCAACGCTAATGCGCGCTGGAGAAGTACGTATTTATTATACAACGGTCAATATTAAAATAAACTCTGAAAAATTTGTAGTCCCCAAAATAATATATACTTTAAAATTATTTTCATAATATATATATATATATATATATATCAATAAAATTTAATTACCTAATGTTTTTAATATTTGCATAGTAACAACATGAAGATTTTATGTATACATATACATCTGTAAATATAGATTATATAAATTACATCCAATAACGTAGTTGCATTATATACCTTATCAGCAATTAATTGTGTATATTAATACCAGCAAACTTCATTCGAATTAGATAGACGGTAATTTTCTTCAAAAAATGTTCATTTCTGCGTTCTACATTGAAAAATCGTCAGCAATTTCACCCAACATCGCAATATTTCATTTTCATAAGCAAATTATCGTGATACGAACAGGCATTTTAATTTTAATGTCGCGCCGTACACTCGAAAATTAATTTCCGCGAAGCGATCCCTCGAAATGTCTAGATAAAAGACAAAAAAAAACCATATAAGTAAATTAAAAAGTACGCGAAAATAGTTTGTATAATGTCAACATTAATTACGCTGCCACATCCACACGCGCGTGCGCTCCTTGTAAAATATGCTGTACACGTAATTTATTAAACATTATATCGCTCTCTGGCCACAATTAATTAGCCCCCTTCTTATTTTCCCATTTACCGCAGCAAACTCACGAAAATGCGTGCGCGCCACGTTCACTCGCACACAATTTTGTTTGCAAAGTCGAAACAGGTTTACCCTTGCGCTGCACCTCCGCTTTGACCAATACTCGCAAGTATCTCGAAAATGAGATCTCTCTGTATATATATATATACCCAGGGTATGCGCGCAACGCCATTATCCATTATTATTGTAATTGTTCGTTTAATGCCGAAAGACTTGCGTTCCTGCGACGAGTAATTTCGCGCGAAAATTGATATTTCAAAAGGGAGCTGCGAGCTAAAAAAATAAAATGCTGCTCACTGTCACACGAGAACTCCCGTGCGCGAATTAACGACATGCATACTCGCTATGTATTTTCATCTCACGCGTGCGCGTATATATATGCGGGGACATGGGCGCAAACTCGCGCGGCGCACTCTATATTTATTCGACGCGCAATTACCCGCGCGCTAGCGCGATAAATTTCGGTGTAATTTACGAGGGGTGATATTTTCCCGCAAACGCGCGGAAGTGGGAATTCCTACTTACTTGCGTATAGACGCTGTTAGGGAAAAATGAGATTTTGAACGGTATATAGCAGTCGACGAGAAGGTCTTGACGCCGATGTCGTGACGAGAACGCGAAGGACGTTAGGGGAAGTGAGGAATCGCGTCGTTAGGGTTATCGAAGGTGAGGTTGATTGTGGTTTAATAGATTAACTGTAAATTTTACAGCGAATTATAAAATCTTGTATAGAGGGTGGTGCATTTTTTTATAATTGAGGTGTTAATGATTAATTACGGGTACGAAGTATCGTAACTAAATTTACTATAAGTATGTAGTTATAATCTAAAATATATAGAAAAAATTTTAGCTTCACTTTATCTTCGTAAAATATATAAGAATTACAACTATTTCCAAAATTTTTGCATTTAATCGATTTTAAACCAGTATTACCATTTTTCATTTAAAATACAAACAACTGTTTTACTTGTAAAACTTATAAAAATAACTCACATCAGTTAAATTACAGCATATACAATTTTTTTCAGCAAATTCAGCGCGATTGCGGCATTTGCTCTTTCCAGCAACTTGAAAACTTTTGGAAGCCCTTCAAAAATAAACTTGCCCATTCACGTCTCGACATATTCTCACAGCCGGCGGTGCTGCGTTCATCGCAGCTATAATACACACATGTAATCAAGCAAACGATCCTGCTAATTACCAGCGCGCGGTTTCACATATAAGCAACTCTCCGCGCGCGAAGTCAGAAGAAGAGAAGAACTTCAACGCGGCGTATGCGTGCTGCACGCATATATGTATGTGCATGTTGGGGCAATTCCGTCGTCGAAATTTTGACTGAAGTTTCATGCATGCGCTGGCGAAGTGTTGCGCGAGGCTATAATTAAGATGAGTCGTCGACTTGGAGTTTGTTTTTCAGCGTATATATAGGTAGTGTTGAAGTTTAACATTGCTCGGTGTAGAATTTTTGGACGATGTGTAATTTAGATTAGTGGAGGGTTAAGGTGATGGTTGAAGTTGGGAGATAGAAATCTGAAGTGATAATGATAATGTTATTGCTCGATTAATTTATTGTAGGGTTTGCAAAGAGATAGAGAGTAAGTACCCTATGAGAAACGTAAGAAAACGATGCATTTAAACGTTGAAAAAAGGAAAGTTTTAACCGTATTCTTACATCATAATTGATTGCTTGTGATTTCCTGAAAAATTAATGCATCTTAATACAATGAAGCTTAAGTATTAGAATTTTCTTTGTACTTTTTGCTTGAATTTGTAATATAATGACAAAATTGTAGAAAACAAAAACGACACACCTTATTAATAAAATAATGCATCTAATTATGTAACCTATACCTTGTCTAAAAGGACATATTATAATAACTAATTACCGGTATTTACGTTTAGACACGAAAAACTTATTCTCAAAGATGAATTAAGATTCGTTTCCCAAAGGTTATACACTTTTTCTGATAGTTTCATAATTCGGATTGAAAAAATTGTTCATTCAAATTCGAAAACACTCATATAAATTTTCTACACGTTAAAAAAGTACTTTGAGCAATTTCAATAAGTATAAACTCACCAAGTCAAGGCGTTCAAAATTTGTTTTCTTATTTTTTTCAAACTACATCATTATTCTCCTTCCTTCAGCCCTAAACCCTTCACACCACATTACAACAAACTTTAAAAGTATTCAAATTCTCTCTAGCAATAATTGTCTTACAATCCTACACAACTATATCGTCTACCCAAGAGAAAGTAACATCGAAAGCCGTGCGCATAAACCAGCGACCATAATGAACGCGAGATCGTACCAATAATATTATCAAGCTCGCTCTTCGTTCTTTCTCTCTCACACCCACAACAAAGAGATGCACTCAAAGAGAAAGAGAGAGAGAGGCGGAGTTCGCGTGGCGCGACGATACAGGAAGTCGGCTGTGCGCACGCGCGCGCGCGGTACCTTTGTAATTAAACTCCTTTTATCGGCGATATTCTAATGAAACGGGCGCACTACCGCCGCTCTATAATGATCGGGAATATAACGCGCCGCTCGCTGCAAGTGTAAGCGCAAGCGCGCGCGCGATTTTTCCATCATTGCATCCCGTTGCTCTCTTTCTCTTTCGCGCAGCTCTGAATATTTTTGCATTATTCTTTTTCAGAGTCCGGAGAGGAGGAGGAGGATATATAATGGGCCGCGTGCATACCATTATATAGGAGATATAATTTTCGTGCCGACGCGCGCGCTCTCTCACTCTCTCTCTTTCGCTTCTTCTTCTTCTTATCTTTCTCCTCCTCCTTTATTTTTTTTAATGCGCATTTAAGAAGAAGATAAATATCTTAATAATCTATGGGGGGCGAATTTAAAATGAAGAGGATTTTATGTGGCTTCTGCGTATTTCGTTTTTGAACTTTGTAATGTGTAGAGTGAGAGAGAGAGAGAAAGAGAGAAAGAGAGAGAGAGAGAGAGAGAGAGAGAGAGAGAGAGTAAGAAAGAGGGGCTTGGGTATACATGCAAATTTATTAAAATCGACCGAGTATGGTTATTTTCATCGCTACAATTTTGATGATTCGCTCGAATTATAAAATAATTCCACTGATTGCGGTAAATTACTTGGCGAGTGCGCGCCGCTTGGATCTACTTTTTTCCAAGGGGGATTCCTGAGAGAGTATATTCGTCGTTCTTTTACTCTTTTTTTTTAGGTACGCTCTTAATTAGCTCTTAATTTAAGCTCTAATTGCAACTATTTAAAATATCGTTGCTTTTTTATTCGCACTTAATTTCCTCAAACTTAATTTATTACTCTATTATATATTAAATTTGAATGCATAAAATTAAGGATGGATATATAAAGACGGGTATCTCAAAGATTGAAGTCGATGGAATTTACATGTACATTCTTATAAATTATAACCATATATAGGAAGGAACTGATCGTTTTTAAAGTAAACCATGAATGGTATATGTATTAAAGAAGATATTAGACAATAAAATTTAGTTCTCTGGTTTCTCAATTTGCAAAATAATAATAACAATTAATTGAGCCGTGATTTATCGAAAAAGCTATACATTTACACAATTGAAATAAGCCTATACTTCACCAATTTCCTTTTCAATTACATACACACATACTCTACCAATCTATAATAATAATACGTTATATCTATCGACTACACTCTTCACGCTATTAATAATTCATCTATATACATTAACCCACTACTTCCCCTCCGCTAAAATTAACAAAATCATAAAAATCAACTCCACGACCTCTGCTTATATATACCTGTACCACATCCCCTTCAACTCATTACTCTTACCCTCCGCACGTTATAGCAGCGCAATCACGAAAACCAATAAAAAGCATACATCAAGCGTGCACAGTCTCAAGCCGCGGCATAGATCAGAGGCTCGCTCTCTCATACACACACATATACGTAGCAGTATAATCCTTCCTTTTAGCTTATATATACGCGGGCTAAAGATGATATCGAGTCGTCGCAGATATATATATCCTTTGTCCTTTCGCCGTCTGACCCCCTTGACTTTTTTCATATGCTATATAGAATCGAGGCAAAGTCGCAAAGCGAAGAGGAGACGTATGAGGCATGCGCGCGCGCGTGTGTGCCGCTGGAAATCAAAGAGGACACCGTTCGTCCGCGTATGAGGGATGTCCATAGAGAGTATATGTATATATTGAGGGGATCGATGAACATATGCGAGAGGCTATGCGTGCGTCGTGATTTGCGGTCGCGAGATGAAGTGGCTCGTGTGGTTATTGTTCTTTTTGGAGGGAGGAATTTGCGAAGTGGAGTGAGAGGTAATTGGGGGAGGGTTGGAATGTAGAGTTTTTAATGATTGCATAGGTTTCGTGGGCTAGGATGATACTTTTGAGTGTTATGTTTTGACAAAACACTAGGATGTGTCTTTCCCAATACAAATTTTATATCAGTGGAGCAAAATATTATATTTGTTACCGTATTATTTTAATAAATACAAGTCTACAAATGGGGCTTTCCTGAATAAGTTTATATTTGAACTTTTCGTGATTTCGAGGAAATCGAGTATTTTTAGATTTGCATTGATATACTTAAAATCAAGACAGATGGATATATAAATTTCATATCTAAATAACATATTTAGTGCCATAGTTATGAGATCAATTAATGATTATGTCTGAAAAAGCGACTTTCACTCATATGGTTATTCCGGGAAGCAAAACAAATTTAGTGGAATTATATGGTTTTTCCAGTAAATTTTAGTTATATTATTTCTTATTATTAATGAAGAATTTAACCAATATAATAATACCATAATGACTACTTTGCAGTTAAAATACATTATAATTATATGAAGGATAAGAATTTATATGCTAATCGTAACTGTTTTATAATACCATATACCTCGCAAACCCGTATTTTTTAATTGTTAATAATCTAGATTCATCAGAAATGTTCGACAAATTTACGAGATATTAATGTTATTACTTTCTTAGTCTGGAATTGTATCGCTCTTTCGAAATATTGAATGAAAATAGTGCAAATATATGGTTATTTCGGAAAAATGCAGTTATATTGTTTTTCCTTATGCTCATTATCAATTTATGTTCTGATTACATGATAGAGGACTATTTCAAAGTACAAAAAATCGCATAAAATTGATTTTCAAACATTTGTCACTGATATATGGTTATTCCGGGAATCCACAGATATTATACTTAATATTCAAATAAATTGAAAAATATAAATAAAAACAAAATTAGTTTTCCTTTGATAGTCCCGATATGTATAATATACGCCTCTAAATTTTTCTTGCGACTTTTCCTACCGTCGTTTGCGCGCGGCAACTTTGAAGCTCACTTCAACTAACTCACCGTTGCTGCTATGCGGCGTTCATGCAGTGGCCTCTCGATCGAGTGACTACAACTTCCACATATCATCGTTCGCCTCGCAGTGTATATACACGGGGACGCTCGTCGTTCGAAACGAGTGTATGCACATGACGAAGAAGAGAGAGAGAGAGAGAGAGAGCGAGAGACACACACAGAGAGATGCACGTATAGTATATAGGTATCTATATCGCGAACTGCTGTAGTGGCCGACGTCGAGCGAATAATTGACAGTGAAGCCCGCGAGACGGTCAGAAATTGAATTGCGGATGGTTCGAACTTTCTCTCTCTCTCTTTCGATTGGTGTACGTGTGTATAAAACGAGAAAGAGAGAGAGACAGAGAGAAAGCGTGGAGAGGTAGATCGCTTTTAATTGAATAATTAGCGGTGACAGCTTTTCGAGCTTTGGCTTTTTTGTAATAGAAAGTGCTGTTTGATTTGATTAGGCGAGATGGACAGGCTGACGGGGGAGATGTTTTTTTCGAGTGTATCAGTGTAGTGGTTTATGTTAATTTCATGTAGGGAGTAGCTGTCGAGCATTTTTAATAAAAAGAATCAGCTCGTCGTGGCATGAAAGTATAAAAGAACAGTTTTCGTAAATCGCACGTTAATTATATATAAATCATGATCACGCGAATTAAATAGATTACTCGAATGACGGCATTTATTTTCACATACTGTGCCCTAAAATGTAATAAATTAGTCTAATGTATAAACGAATAGCGATATTTCGTATAACTTCGGTACATATACAACGTTGTAATGCAGTTCTCAAAGCATTCACAAATCACCATCACAACCGTAATGCAGCGCCGCACGCACAACACAGTTCTCACCAACCTCACCTTCGATTCATCGTTATTCCATCCTAGTCCCAATCCCGGTCCCACTTGCCGACCTTAAACACAGTCGTTTCTCACAACTCGCTTAATTCTCACTCCCTCACATGCGCCACATATACACACATAGCATTACAACTCCAACGTATATACATATAAAATACACGTATTACACATCTATATAATACCCTTGCGGCTAAAACAGCCTCATTACCATCAATCAGCCTCTCGAAAAACCAGTAAGCGCAAGTGTGTACATACATAT
>JAWWEQ010000001.1:7020193-7078159 GCA_035583055.1 Torymus tubicola
TATATATATATATTTCGACAGGCATATATCGGCCGTGGCAAACTCACACACGCACGTGTACATCGCGCACGTGAGCAACAGCAGCAGCAGCAGCCGGCATCACGCGCGCGTATAACGCTCATGCACCTGTATGCGACAGAGACGAAACGAACCAAGTGTATGTATGTATATATATATAAGTATACCGTGTGTAAACGGTAGTCGCGCGCGTTGAGATCCAACGTGCCGATATAGACTATATAATACGTGCATGCGGGATGTACGAGACGAGTGTGTGTGTGTGTGTATATATAGAGGAGAAGGTGGAGTGGTTATTGGTTTGACGTATATACGCGCGGAGATGGGCAAACTCTTCTGTGAGAGAGGAAACGAGGAAGCGAACGTTCGCGCTGATGTTGACTCGCCAAGCGTATATATACGACCAGAGAAATATATATGTATATAATGTATAGGCATGGAACCGAGACGTTTTAGCAGCAGGTTGCATTGCGTTACGTGATTGTTCAAATTTGAGTACACGCGGTTTTAAATAGTAATAGAGCGGGAAATTAAAATTCATGTAGTTGTGTGGTGAATGCGGCTTCCTTATATTTTGTTATGATCTTTTTGTTTTTTTTGAACATTATAATATGTATGTGTGAGAGATTGCGTAAGTTTGATATTGACGTACGTGAATACGGTGTATATATATGCTGAGTGCCGTTGTGTAGCGATAATTATTGATTAATAAACGATATACGCGCGACGATTAATGCTAAACGAATTCATTTTTTTATTGTTGCATCCGACAGAAGGCAATTTACAATCGATATATAATGAACAGTTTAATGTTAACTGATAATTTTTTTTGGTTCCGATGTATAAAGTGGATTTACAATGATATTTTATGGTACGATAAAAATGCAGAGAATAAAAATGATTAATAATGAGTATAGTCGATCGAATTGTGAATAAAAATATTATATTTTTGAATAAAATAATTTATTATGTTTGAAGAATACATGAGTATTATAATGAAAACATTAATTTACCCCCTCTGTGTAATTAAATGACTAAAAATGATACCTTAAAAAATAATTTGGATATACGTTTTGACAAAAATAGTTTATCAGACAAAATTGCTAAAATTTTTAACGAACATGTGCCGAGTATGTGCTTCACGATTTATATCCTATAATTGAGTCTGACAATCGACAAGTTCATATAATACTTAAAATGTAAATAATCTATATGCAGACGAAAATAGAAACTTTTAAATTGTGGACCGAATTGATGACATTATTGGTTTTATTATGAATCCATATTAAAGGAGGAATAAATTCTATGACTATAAGCATTCTCTCAATTTCAATTAAATATCAAAGTGGTATAAGGCATGAATGTTAAACCGTTTCGATAAAACCTCTTCGAATATTCACATATATGAAAAAAAAACATCTTGCTACAGATTTTAGTGGCACATGTATTTCACTTAAAACTCATCAATTAATGATAATACCCGTTAAGAATTTTATATAATAAATTCGATGAACTGACTCTATAATACTCTCTAAAGTTGAATTAATGAAAATTCCACCACCATTTCAATTAGTGGAAAAAACTACTAATTTATTAGTGCATATTTACTATTTCATTCCATAGTTTTTTAAAACTACTAATTTAATTTGTATTTTTTACTAATTGGATTAGTACTTAAAAAAAATTCGAGAGTAGAATTACGATAGATATATTACAAATACTTAATTAAAAGACTTTAAATGTCCCCTTGGATAAATTTAAGATAGAGTTTTACAAAACAACCGTAAACTCTTGATATTTTTACAACAAATATATATACGACATACAATACAAACTACAAATAGCGACAAACCTATCCCACGTGTGTACCAACATCGACCCAATGTCACAATAAACTCCCTGGTACGCAGTCTCGCGTGAAAATGGTTCATCGCTCACCACCGATCTCTCCGCTCTCGTTTCTCTCTTCCAACCCTATACATACATATATACGATACAAACACCTTGGTATATACCGATCGCCTCTCTCCGCACGCTCTCGATTCCCACGAATCCTCCTTCTCCACCTCCGCAACCGTTTCCCTCGAGCCACGCGTCAGTCTCTCGCTCTCTATACGTGTGCGGCTGTCGCGAGATCGCCGTCCGGATTTGGCGAAACGTCGGGGAACGCAGAAGAGAGGCGCAATTAGTCCAGGCGCGTGTTCGGCCGATTTATTATACGATCGATCGCTATCGAGGTCCTTGTGTATGTATGTGTGTGAGAGAGAGAGAGAGTCTGCGGAAATAAAGTAGGAGAGGTCGGGTAGAGTAAGAGAGAGTATGTGTGTGTATGGGTTCTATCGGAAATGGGAGAGTCACACGGAATGGGAAAGAGAGAAGACTTTGGTTGGATGGGAAGATCGAGAGAGTTGTGGAAAGGTGGTTGGAGGTTCATGGTTTGTTGGGCTTAGAACCTTATATTTAATGGTTACGCTAAATATTATCGAAATTTTGATAATTATTTAAACGATGATTGGCAGAAAATAATTTTGTTAATATTTTTAATATTTATTTACAATAACTCAATATTATTACAAATTTGTATGATGCAGTGAATGCTTTACAGTAAGAAACGTCGCGACTTGACGCCTAGAAACAGTGTAAACTCGTTAGCGGAATGCATGACATTGCGTTCTTCAAAACTTACGAAGCACATATTACCTGTCTGTTTTGATGAATTAGGTGTATCCTAATCTTCAAAAAATGATAATAATTCTTTGAAAAAGAAAAGATTTTGAAAATTTAATCCTAAATTTTATGGTTGTCAGAATTGATCTGCTCTATAACGTTTTACGAGAATATTTTGTAAATATATATATAAAAATAACCGATTATAACAGTTTGCCTGATAAAAGGAAGATTATTTTTGTACTTTGACAATATTTAAGCATTTCTTACAGTGAATATAAATTAACTTTCGTCACAGTTGACGAAAGTCTGGGTACTAATATTAGTTAGTTACATTGGTCTTTGAGTAACCTACTTTTTATCATTTTCACTCTTGTCAATAAAAAAATTTCTTGATATACACGCAGCTGCTGTTTCCCCGTCGCATCCCGCAAGCATGGAATTGCGCCATAGCAATTGTCTCCTAGCAGTGAACGTAGAATTCAACGAAATTGCAACAATTCAGGCATGCAACGGTCACGGATCGCAAATCTCTGTGACATGCCGTATAGTAGGTGCTTATATACCCTATGCACTTTGTGCGTGAAAGCTTGTCTCCTTTCGTTCTCTTTTTCTACTTTCCATTGCAATGTATTCTTTCTTTTCTGTTATTAATTATTTTGTTTCACTGATTAATAGGTTAGTTGACAATACAAATTTTTCTCTTTTTGAAAATACCTTTATACAGTACTTTATTAAAATCTTATATTTAGTAACATATACGTCATCGTAAATTTCGTAACAATAATAACAATTTTATGTTAAATAAAATTAGCGTAATATTTTATTATTATAAACATTTTTCCCCTTCGATATCTTGGACGTCATGAAATTTTTACGAGCCATAAATCATACGTAGAAAAATTTGTAGTTATAAATCTTAATCAAAGAATTTACAAACAAAACGTGCAATATAATGTACAAATAAATTACTTAGTCAGATACGTTTTATTATAATGTTATAGAATATTTTCTTTATGTTTTTGTGTTTTCTTTAATCTCTCAATCCTGAGTTTGAAATTCAATCATGTTGTATTAATCTATGGTTTTCTACCAATGAATTGCACATAGGAAAAATTTGTATAATATTATACTTTGTGGACACTATGTCTACATTTTACTTCTAGGCCATGAGTGACGTTTACAATAGTTACATAAGAAATGTTCAAAAAATTTTGTAGATGTAATATACTCAAAACAGTAAAATTATATATATGTTAATATTCAAAAATTATAAAAATGTCTAAATCGAGTACAACAAACCTCGTTAAAAATTGTTTTCCAATTTGAAATACGAAAAAAAATTAATTGAAAGTGTATTTTCTCAACATTTTATTCCAGAATAAATGTTATTCTCATACGTAAGGGTTGGAGATACTAAAATTAGAGCTTAATATGAAAGTCTGTAATACTTCGATATCTTTTAAAAAAAACACTATTAAATTCAATTTAACATCGTGCATATTCTTGCGTTACAATATCAAATATGATACTTTTCACCAATTATTCTATTTCACTCATCGCGTTTCCCCTACATAACATCACATCACCGTCTTTCTACAATAAATTAAAGCAAGTCCAAGACACATGTTGGAGAACAAGGGGACTGCGCTAAGATCTATATAAGGAGCAAGTCTATACCCAACTTCATTGTCTGCGATATCAGAAAATACCTCCCAATGCATGTACTTCCGAAATCAGCGACTCTACCAGTAGGGTACATCTTATATCCCTTTCTCAATCACTCCTTCTACTATTCAAACTCCAACATTGTTGTTTTTCACCTTAACCTCCGCCACAAATCTATATAACTTCAACCTGTATATACCGTTAAAACATCCATCCCTCATGAATCCAACCATCTTCGGCACTACATATACAATATATAAAAACGCCACCCGCACCAATCCACGCTTAATTAAACACCCCAGCCTAAATCCAAACCCTCCCGCACTCGCCACGCATTAAATCCCGTACACGTCGAAGGCCCTCCGAAACATCGCGCGCGTACCTATACCCCATATAAAAGAAAAAAAACAACAACAGCAACAACAACGACTCGCCAATTCGCCCAATAAAACTCTCTCTCTCTCTCCCTCGACACACGCAAAATTCTTCCTCTCTCTCTCTCTCTTTCTCTCCCTCATTCATTCCTTCCTTCCTCCTATCCCATTCATTCTCTATTTCTCTCTGCTTCAGCAGCAGCAACAGCAGCACGAGTCGATCTCTCTCTCTCTCTCTCTTCTCTCGCATTCGCTCCATCTATCTCCGTTCCACTCTATCTCCCTCTCACTCGCTTGCTCGCAGCAGGGAGGGAAAGAGGGCAGGTATTGGCGCCACCTCCGGGGCCGCGGCTAGGGCAGGCAGAGAGAGTCTCGTATAAGCCCCACTCCTCTTCTCTTCTCTCTCTCTCTCTCCTACACTCCCTTTGCTTCTATCTCTCTTACTCGTTCAACGTGCGCGCGCGCGCAAGCCTCCCTTCCCTCGGCCGTTGTACGCCCGCTGTATATACACCTATATACGTGTGTGTGCTCTCTGCACGGTACGTACCGTACTTACACGCGTGCGCGCTGATGCTGCAGCAGCAGCAGCACCAGCAGCAAAAGCCTCTAGTGTTCACATAGATATATATGTATATATCTATATATATACATATTCACACACATACATATACGTACACACGTACACCTAGCCTAACCCCACAGGCCGAACTTCATTCCACGCCGACTGACCATCACCGACGGTCCGTGTCTGCCTCTCGCCTCGCACGCGCGCGTCCGCGCGTATATACCAGTCTCCTCCGTCGTACGTATACACGTCGTTCGCTTTTGCTCTGGTATATACGTATATACACACACTTCGTCGTTATCGTTGTAGTCATCGTCGTCGACAGGAGAAAGAAAAGCAAAACATAAGAAGGAGAGGAACTGCAGCGGTGAGAAAAGAGTTCGCCGAAGACTTTAGCGTGAAATCGGTTCGAGAACGAGTGAACTCTGTTGCTGAGGTGGTGAGCAGCGACGTTATTGTAGCGGAAAATTCGGACCACATCAGTGAGCGTGATAGTGTTGTTGATAGTACCGGCGAATGGATACGTGAACGAATAAAATTTGAATTTCGATGCCAACCGATTTGTGAAGTGTGATCACCAGCTGAGACCAGTAGCTAAGAAGACTCTGTGTTAATTTGTGTAAACCGATTTACTTGAACGGCAATAAGACAGTGGTTATACTTGAACGTGTCGTGGTGTTGTATCTCTAATAATAGAGATAATAAACATTAACTTTGGTGAACACAGTCGACTACGCAACCAGACACAATTGTTCTCCAATGGACACGTGCAGTGACAGTGAGGACAGCAAGTGCGCCGATCGACTCTGACACTTTGTGTATCAATATATAACACTTCTACTACTAATAACCAGCAAGTGATATAAATTTTAACAAGTGACAGTTGATAGTGACAGTTCACGTGAACCGTAAATATACCAGCGAGACTTGTGATATAATTGAATAGCGTGATCGAAAGCTTTCTTGAGGTAGAGAGAAAGAAAAACGGTACCATGGATATGTCCGAGGACTGTTGGGCCGACCACGTGGGTCTGCTACAGGAGGTGCCGGGTACCTCGGATCAACAGCACGCGCAGCAGCCGCCACCAGGATCGGATTTCCTCATGCTTCAGCATTCGCATCATCACGAGGTTTGTGCTTGATTTGGTGTATATAATATTATAGGGCTTTAAAGAGCTTTTGTTGGTTATTGATTTGAGGAAAAAAGGGTTTAGAATTATAAGGAGGAAAACGTGTGAATGATGATTCAATTTGTCATTTTGATTGAAATGCTAAATTGATGAGTTAGAAAACTATTGTCGTTTGATATGATTTTAAAATTTCACGACAGCATAAAAGCAATTCGGAGTATTCGCAATAAGCTGTATAAATTTAAAAGAGTATATTGACCAGATTCTTTAGAATATTTTAACGTATTCCTGATGAAAATCCTTGTAAAGCATCGATCGCTTTTAATGAATAATAGGGGTAAAAAAATTGTCAAAGTAGTACAACGACGAGGATAGAAAATCGTTCTGAATGTTTAATTAGAGGTGAACTGAATATTCCATCGATACACGAAAATCGATTCAGTAGTCTCTCCGCTAGCTGTTAGTAAGCGCATTTAGAATCTGTACTGAAATACCGAAAAAAAAGGTTTAACTGAAATAATAATGATTTCCTTTATAAAAAGCAGTGGTAACGATAGATGAAGTATGCAGTGATTATAAGAAAAAAAATGTAACATGATAATTAATTCAACAACGCTTTAATAATCCACCTATAAAATAATACTAACAATTTTAAGCACTAACACTTCCACAATAAAATGAAATAAATATCAACTCCAAAGAACCGAGACAATTCCAACCTCGCGACCTTCTGTGTGCAAAAAATCCGAATCCACAAGTTGCACCTTCCCTTATTAAACGAGAGCTCGGCCCCCCTACCTTCTCGAAACCCCGTAATCCGCTACGGCACCGCCACCCTCGCTACTATACTATCATTATAACCCCGCATAGCCGCGCAGTTCCACGCACAGTGCGCGAAACGAAAGCCTATATGAGATATATAATTCGTAAGGGGCTCTTAAAAGCAGCAGCTGTCTCGAGTAGTATAAGATCGGCTTCGGTAGTCGCGTCGCGCCGATTGTTTGTTTGCACAGGGTTGTGGCAACCGGCAATGAGAGAAAGGTAATCGGCAAGGGTCGATCTTTTGAGGGTCTGGTCCCCGCGTGCACGAGATTTAGATGTCATTACGTGCCTGGAGTCCGAATCGGTCTCACTTTCGTATGGGCCCTCGAGGAAGAAGAATGAGAGAGAGAGAGAGAGAAGGGATGGGGATTGGTGGTATAGTAGGGGGTTAGGTTTTCGAATAGGGTTTGGGATTGGTTGGAGGTCGATGGTTTAGGGATAAAAAATTATTTTGGTTACAAAATGTGGTTTGATTATAATAAGTATATCAGTGAAATCTATTTATATGATTTATTTTATGTAATAACTATGGTAATAATGTTAATATTATGAGAGTGCACATTAAATCAATCTGTGAT
Organism: Torymus tubicola; assembly: GCA_035583055.1. Taxonomy (NCBI): domain Eukaryota; kingdom Metazoa; phylum Arthropoda; class Insecta; order Hymenoptera; family Torymidae; genus Torymus; species Torymus tubicola. Next base: position 7,028,016 of record JAWWEQ010000001.1, read on the forward strand.
ATAAATATAAATTGATTTGTGATAAATAAAAAAAAACTCGTAACCGTTTTCATAGTACATTTATTATAATTTATATATGGTTTCATGAATAATGATTTGTTTTGACAACTAGTCTTCGAATAAAATGCAAATATTGATTTCTGAAGAAAAAACATTATCATCTTGTATCAAATAAAATCCATGTAATTTGTATTAAATTGTTTTATTCAATTTCGAATGCCTTGTAGCAAACCATACATTATGCAAAGTTGATATATAAAAAGACGTAGCAACCAATATCGTAATATAAAATTGAAGAAAAAAGATGTAAAAATAAAACTTTGTCTTCCATCATGTTGAATGATTCCAAGATCATTGTTTTGGATAAAATAGAATGGTTCATAGTTAAATGTATCTAAAACTACTTTTATAATATATTTTAAGTAATATATAATATATTGAAAAGATAAATATAACCAAATAAACCAACTGCATTGTATGTCTGATAAAGAACTGTTTACATTTCTCGTTGATAAACCCAGTAAAAAATTCGGGACAAAACATAAAATTCTGCTGTTATTTGCAAAATATTTCCGAATATTTTTATGTTTTATTACATTACACATAAAATAAAAAAATTAGTTGGTTCGAAGGCTTAAACCATCATATTCCTATGTATTTTGGCCCATTGAAGCCAAATTCACCTAAGTTTCAGCACTGCTCATAAAGATTTTAAGATAACGATCATTCTAAAAATTTTGCGATACATTCATAGCAAAGTCAAAATTTTATTTTAATCGTTCGGTTAGTGATAATATAAAGTAATAGTCATTTGTTTTCAAAATTTATTTTCAATCATTGAAATATGATTTTTCTTCTTCTTTTCTTATTTTTCGGAAATAAAAAATTTAGATGATTCAGAATGGATTAAATAGTCGATCACTAATACTCTGTAATACCACTGCCCAAATAATTAAAAAAAAACTTTTCTATAAATACACTGAAAAAGTTTTAGAGTAACCGATACCATCAAATCGTTATCTATATAGTGCTGTAACTGACATCATAATTGATTTCAACTGATCGGGGCACATGGGGATATCATTACCTAGCTGATCGCGCAAACTACTTTTTTGATTTTGTTCCTGTTATCAATCAACGTTTTTTATTGTGACGGTTGGTTTAAAAATTTTAGATATGCAAAGATAATGGTTGGCTAATGAAACATCCAAAACTACTACGTTTTTACGCACCCTTTTATCTCCCTATCAGTGTTTCTCACAACACCTATCACCGTCAATTTTCCCACCGCGAAATCAATCAAAAAAACTACCTCACACCATCACACACATCCGGAAGTTGTGAAATTTCCGAAAATCACCTTCCACGGAAGTCAACGCACTCATATCGCCAACCCTTTCTGCCCTTCCCAACTTCTCCTCTTCCCCCCATTAACTTCACCTTCTTCTCAAACCCCCATGAAATTACAGTCTTCCACTCTACGCATCTTTTCTCTCTCTAATAGAACCTCTCTCTCTCCCTCCCTGAGGATCAGTTTCGATTTCGCGCGTGTAACAAGCCCTCGGGCTGCTTATCCTCTCTCTCTCTTTCTCTCTACTTTTGGGGCACACACCGCGCGCACCGGGCACGCGAACACTGCATAGCTGCCGGTGCTGCTATATACGACGTTGCCCTGTAATCATCATCCGGAAATTATAGGCATTTAGGGAGAGTCGAACGAGGTACAGGCGCATGAATGAGAGCACGCGCGCGCGCGCGCGCGTTGAGTAGATATCGCTGGGCGATCGGTGCTCGACTGCGGGCGCGTGTGCACCTTTTTTCGACGCGACGATCGGTTGTGCTTGCTTCTCTTTTTTTAGGGAGAGAAGAGAGTGGAAGGAAGGAAGGAAGAGTGTGTAATGTAGAGTGAGGTTCGTGGTGAGAGTGTGTGTGATTGAATGGGTTGACGGGTTAGTTTTGATGGTTTGGATTGGTATATGGGTGTCGAAGCAATCAGGTGTGGTGGTTCGTTAAATGTTTATTTTCGCTGCGGAGTAATTTAGATTAGATAAGGCGGCTTTCAACTCGAGCTATTTTGCGTCGATAACGTGCCTGCATTGACTCTGGATATTGAATTAAAGGTTTATAATACTGACAAGTGGGAAAATATCGTTTGTAGCATAAATCATGGAATGGGAAAAAAAGAATAATATAGCAATGTAAAGTAGAATAAATGATTTACTAATCAGCTAAAAAAACATACATTTTGTATTATATGGTTCCTGCGTAATATCTTGTAAGTCTTTATGAATAATGAAATAAAAGTTTTTGCTCGGTACGTATCGTTTAGTCACGCACGTTCAAGAAGTAAAAATATTTTCAGTGCAGAACGCGAGCTTTAACTCGTTACTATATGAATTATTTTTACAAATTTACCAGAAAAAAATTCTATTTCAAAGTAATTACTTTACAAATTCATTGGTCTCATTCGCCAATCCACTACAACGACGTTAACTCATTTTATTACACCTAAACTGCGATTCTCTACCCATATGTTCCCCAGATAACCCATAAAATATCGCTCAACACAAGTGAACATCGAAGAACAACGAGATACTAAAACGAAATATGCGAAAAAAAGCCTGCCAATATCATAACTTTTCGCGCCTCATGCAAATTACTAATCATCACGCCCGTGCACACTGCGAGCTCTTAAAATGTTTCAATTTCCTGTCATCAGTTTTTATAAGGTGATTTAACAGCTCTGTGGAGCTTTCAGAAGATGGGAAAGCGCGATATTAAATCGCTCGCGACGAAACAACGGAGGGAAGAATATATCTATAAATCGGCGGTGGATAAGAAAAAAAGCAAAATTAACCGATAATGGCGTTGGAATTACACTGTTTCCCACATTACACACGCCATTTTTCATCGCAGTATGTACACCCGCGGGCGTATATACCGTATACGTATACACACGTACTACGATGTTTTCTTTTTCCCGCATATTACATATATATTAAATGTAATAATAAAGTTTTAATTTTATTAACAATGGTAAAGTAGCTGCGAGAGAGAAGAGCGGCTTGTAGTGGCGCTAATGGCTCGTACAAGCAGGTGCGTTTCATGACGACGACGCCGGGCCGTGAGTGTTTTGCGCGCGCATATCGCTTTGTAAAATTTAAATTTAAATTTGTATATGTATATATATATATAGAGTTGCTAGGTGCAATGATACTCGCTGTAAAAATTATGTGACACGCGGATTTATCGTTTCGGTTGTTGTTATTAAAAACGTGTATGTAGAGGAAGCTGCGTGGTTTTTATATTTATACATGTTGGTATTTGCAAAATTATATTGTTTTAGAGGGGAAAAGCTCGACGTATTTTTTTTAAGTCTGCTATGAATAAATTAAAATGCTTATTTAATAAAAGACTGCGGGCTAATAAGTATATATAAAGTGTTTTAGTATGATATATTTCATCAAACCCGCTGATGTTATTTTAGCGTGTCATTGATTGCACCTCCAATATTTATTCTAAGTCTAACTTTTTAGAGATGATCATTATACATAATATACCATAAAATGAACCTTATAAGTGATTAATAAAGAGTAAATTTAACATCAATTTTCAAGACCTACTAAATTTAATATTTGATTCTATATTATTTTCATTTACTTATAGTAGAGAAATGCTTATTAGAGAATAGTCGATCTACTTATGTATATTTTGTCGTATACTTCCCAAATCTAAAATAAAAAAGTTGAATTTTATTTGACATAATTGAATAAAATTAAATCAAAAGCTTATCAGTGGACATAGTTAGTTATTATATAAAAATTAGTATTTTTTAAAATTTGTTTTGCCAAATTTCACACGTAAATTTATACAATTTGTCATTGTATCATTTTTATTCATTTTTAAGAAATACATATGATTATATAACAAAGGAATCCATTCATTTATTTCAAAAACCAATGTCAACTGCCATACGCAACAACCCAACGACTTTCCCATCATCCACCCTTCTATCACAAAAATAGCACCAACAACCTCGATCGACTTTTTCATGCCTCATACCTCCTCCACCTCATCATCATCATCAGCTGCGTCTGGACACCTATATATCGACTTCACGCAGCCGTCGCTCTTATTAATTTACCACAACCATATACTCTTCACCTTCCTCTCTTATAATACCGATGAATGCGGGTGTTTCGCATGCGAAGCGTGTACCGCTCGTGCGCACGGCTACGAAAAATAGTCGTCGAGAAATATGCAAAGCACCCGCTACTCCTACGCTCACGGGCTCGACGTTATTTTCGTCACCCTTTAGAAATTCCGCTCTGCGACTCGCATATAATTGCCGCGTGGCTACGTCGCTTGCGCGCTTCCTTCTCACATTAGGAGACTGCGCGTGTGAATTGGGAATGGGAGACAATGTGGTTGCTTTCAGCAGGCTTTTTTTTGGTTTTGGAGGTCGTTGGGTAAGCTGAGATGTGGCGATGCGGTTGTCGTCCGCTGCTTTTTTGGGATCGCTGATAGTGGAAGAGTGTAAAATCGTGTGAGAATTTTCAGTATGGGAGATAAAAATATTTGTTTTTATTTGAATTTTATTAGAAGGATTGAAATAAAAAGAAGTAGACTAAAATTATTAGAATAGTGTTTATTTTGGTATAGAAATTTTTAAAAACTTATTCTGTTTTTATAGATAACTGCATCAACTTTCGTTTCCGCTTTACAACGAAATACGTTATACATTTCCTAAGGCTATACCAATTATGTACACGTGTACAACATTTAGTTTAAGGGAGCAGCCGCGTACATCCTTTTCCAATAAATTCCAACATATGCTGGCAGAATTTGTTCATAGCGTGCAATGATATATACATACTGTTTTACTTTTCTCCGCGTATCTTCCCTCTTCCGGTTGTCGATAAGTAATAAAGCGTTAATTTGAATAAACTTCGAGTACGTGCAAGCGGCTATAATGGTCGACGCGAAAGATACGTTTCGCCGCTGCAAACACCTGCGAGCAATTTTCGTATACTCGGAAGATTGCACGTATTTTTGGGATCAGTTGGGAATCCGATGAAATGCTTCTTGATATTTGTACATTCTCAATGGGTGAGTTTTATCTTAAAATTAATGTGGAGGTAAAAATTTGAAAAACCAAAAGTTTTGCAATAGAATTTAATGGTTTGAAAATAATAATAGACTTTATTCAGTACAGTCTTTATATTAAAAAAATCAATGCAATGGTTTCAATGCTCTAAATTTCTTGCACTACCGTGAATGACCCAATTTTCTATATATACTTCCAACGATCATTTTCAAGTTTCATAAACTATTTTCAATATTTCAATATCATCTTAATAAAAAAGTTAGAACATTCGCACGTTGGAATAGAACTTCATAAAATAACCTTGCATTCTGTGCTTGTACGAAAAAAAAGTAAAAAAAAAGAATATAGCTCTCAAAAACCTATCTCTCAAAATTAAATTCACCCAAACACTTATAAATACTTTTTCACTAAAATCCCCATAAATCCGCACACAAACACACACACACACATATACGTACTTTTCCCAGCAAAAATATACCGCCCCCATCTCTCTTGCGACAGCTCAACAACCCTCGAAAACAACTAGCTATCCGCATGGCCACTCCTCGCTTCATTTTGCCTGCCTCCCATAAATCCGTCGCATTTTTTTGCGCCTCTCTCTCTCTCTCTCTCTTGGCTATACGGCAACTCCGAAAATTCGGTCAGCACTTCAGAAAAGTGCACGCGCTGCCCCGCTGTGGTGAGTTGGGCGCACGCGTGGGCGTGAGCATATAGTAGTAGTAGTAGAGAACGAGAGGGAAAGAGAGAGAGAGAGAGAGTAAGAGCGAGAGCTTCGACGTCGACGTGTCGTTCGTCATCGTTCGCTCGAAGCGCGATTAATCAGGCTTGATAGGCTCGTATACGCAGGAGAGAGCGAGAGAGCGAGAGAGAGACTTTATCTCGACGTTCATCGGGATTATATGGCCCTTTGTTGGAACTCGCTCTCTCTCTCTCTCCCGCTCTTTCGTGATATAGGCCCGCGCGATCGTCGTACGTCCGCTCTCGCCTGGTTTCGATGTGTCTAGGTATATGAAAGTGTGTGTGTGTCTGTGTGTACAATGGGTTTGGTGAGAAGAGAGGAAGAGGTGAACTAAAAGAACAGAGTGGGGCGAATTAAACGGCGCACGTGTGTTCTGTCGGGTAATTGTTTCGTCATTTTATTGTTGATTTTAAACGGGACAAATAGCCGTTTCCTTGAGTTGTAGGTATCGTGGGTAAAGATTCGGCGATTGGAAATTTTGTGTAATCATGATATTCCATAGGCTTTTTTACTGCACGGTCGTAGACCAACCGAATCGCTGTATGATTTTGTTATGTAAAAATATGATCTATTTAATTGATCTATTTAATTAGAGTTCGGCTTGTATATTTTATAGCAAAATTGTACATATATATATAAGAATGTATTTCTGTTAATGTAGAAATAAAATGCATATCGTATCATTGGCCACCCAATACTTTCATTCAAGGTAGAATTACAAGTTGGAGCTTGCATTTACTTACATAATTACTTGAAGTCTAATTCATCATAATCTAAACACCAGCACTATTAAGAGTACTGCAGATATAATCTCACGTCATGAGTATATTAAGTATAAGCTTTCATTCGTCTTTTGAAATCTATTCCTAATTTATCAGTCTAATCTGTTTATTTTGTAACTATCATTGCATCGATAAACAATTTTCAATTTTATTTCTAATTAATTTCGTCTCTCACAATTTCCAATTTATTTATTGCTAACTAATTTCATTTAAACTGCTCATTTCAAATATAAACTAAAATACAATTATAATAACCTCCTATCATTTAATTTAAAATTAAAAAAGTCTCAACGATTACAATAAAAATCTAACAACGCACTCTGACCTCTATATAAAAAGTAACACTTCAAACCTCGACGATCGACCTCTTCAATCACCATAAAATGCCAACGCAAACCATCATCCGCATACTTGCCATCGCTAGCGGCGTTCACTTCCCTCTCTCTCAAAAAAGAAATCAATTCCCAAATCCAACTCTCCTCTGGTCCCCACCTCAGCACCAAATACTTACTGTCACTATATACGAGGCGCGAATCGATCGAACCTCTATACACCAGTCCGATCGGTATTTAACGGACGCACTCACTCTCTTCTCTCTCTCTCTTTCTCCTCACACGCAGACGCGACCTTCGGTTCTCGTGACTCACGTATGAGTTTCCCACGCGGCGGCTATGTGCGCTCGATGTGGGAACATCCCGATTATTAGGCGCGCATACGGAATTTTCGTATTCGCTCGGCGTCTATATATACACATATATATATACAGACTTCGCTTGCTATATACGGACTAATTCGGCGGCGACGCTCGCGACACACATGCCGGCGCGCGCGTCTATTGTATACATTTTAAGGTGCAAAGGCGCCTTTGAGACACAGCGCGAGGCTTGCGTAAAAAATTCCGTGGATGCGCGCGCGTGGGTGTGAATATATAGGAATGCGGACAGTTGCACACCACGAGGTTAGATCGAGGGCCGATGATAATATGGTGAAGAAGGCGCCGTATTATACGCGTGTATGTGTGTGTAAAGGTTATACGCGCGATCGCGCGCGCGGGAAAGTGTGAATCGAGTTATTCGCACTGAGCTGTGAGACGTGACTGGGGTTGCAAGTGTTTGCTGATGGTTCATTAGGTGAATTATGGCGTATGCGTAGTTCAATTTCGTGGGGTTTTAGGTTTAATTGTCGACGAATATCATTTACTCGGGTGCTATTTCAAATTAATTTTAATTTAGAGTATATTATTTAATGTGAAAAATTAAAAAATTTGTATTATTTATTTATTAGAATAAAATAGATTATAGCTAAATAATTACAAAATTATTTAAATTGAAATAAAATTAAAATTGAATAAAAGTATCCAGTTTGTATTAAACTTTTAATTACAATATTTATAAGACTTCTAATTAAATTTACAATTATCTTTAAAAAATCAAAATCTCGATTTTCAATCGTCATTTTAAAAATTTTTAATGTTTTCCAAATTTCATCGCATTCCGACTCTATTCGCATCTTCCATTCCATCTGTTGACTAGCTCACGTATATACACCTGTTTTCATCCCCTCACGGCATGAACACTGTACCCAAATTACGTCTGTTTACAGCTACCGTCTTGAAATACAGCCCACCCCTAATCAGCCGGATAATAGACGGCTAATTTTTTTGCCCTTACGAAGACTCCCGAAAATCCCGTATAATATACACACCAAAGAGCCTTGTTTTCCCATATCGCTTTCAACGATCTATAGGATAAAAGCAGGTAGGAAAAACTTCTTTGCAAGCGAGATGCGCCGGCGCACGGAAAGCGATACTATACTGTCGTAAACTTTCAAAAATAAGGGGTGCTTGATGCGCTCGCGTGTATTATTTACGACAACGACGACGTCGACGAGGTTTTAGCATGGGAAGTATTTACGGCTGCTTTTGGTTTTTGGCGGGCGTGAGCAAATGCTGTAAAGTCCGAGGAAGATATATTTTATGAATTGATGACTGTTCTGTGTCGCTAATATTGGGGCAGTATTGTTTTATTCCTGATTTGTTACTTGGTTTTCGGGTACTCACGTAATTGTTCAAGAATGCGTTTACAGCATCAGCGGCAAATCGCTGTGGGACCACCCATGATGGAAACCTGTGAATTGCTTTTTTTTGACCAAATTTTTTTAGAAGTTAGTTGTTATGTGTTAAATTAAACCTTTGCGCATAGTAATAAAAATAAGTTTTAAAATCGTATTTAATTGGTATATTATTAGCTACAATTCTAACATATTACTTATTTCTGTCTTATTAGGAATTTAAACCTACCGATTTCAAATCACTTACTTCAACCCTACCAATCGACAATAAATCCATCTTTCCCAATTTCTCTCCAAAACCAAAGAAAAACATACACCACCACACTCTCCTAAACTATACTTGCATTGACTATCTCGTCAACCAAACTCGTCCCGACACATAAATTTTCCCAAAAACTTCGTTAATCACCTCTGAGATTAATTCGATCAGCTTCACTCTGCACACACACAGACACCGAACCTTCGATAAATAACGAAAAGCGCGCGTAGGTATATACATACGATGGATAAGAAAAAAAAAAGAACGAAGAGCGACAAGTCGGCCCTCGAAAATTTATTGTCCGCTCTATAATTAAAGGGCGGCGTGCACCTGTTCGTCCCGAGGCGCAAGCGCGCGACACGTTGGCCCTTCGCGCCTGCATAGGATGAAGTCCTCGCGCTTCCGGTGGGCTGTCGTTGCGACAGAGAGAAGGATAAAAAAAAAGGTTTAGTGATTTTTTGTTTACGTATCGATGAAAAAAATTAATTTTTTTTTTAAAATAAGGTGGAGGATTGAAAGGTGTGCGTTATGTAAATCGATGTGTTGCTGGAATATTTTGATGATTATTTTGAATGTACAGATGTATGTAAATATATGTTTAAGTAACAGATGTTTAAAACTTTTTTAAGTTTTGTTTTCGTGGTCTGATTTTATAAAACATTGCCGCTATAAAAGAGGATTTTTTTTTAAATCTTATTATCTACAGATTTTGTAAATGATATCGTCGAAAGTATATAACTTTTTTTCTCGTCTGCTGCAATGAAATACTTTCGTAATTAAAATAAAAATTTTATCACGATGAAATTGAGATGATATCAAATTTGGCATTAAACTTGATAATTATTTTTTAAGTTTTACCAAAATCATGTTGCCATTATAACGTTTCATTAAGCGCACGATTTCAAATGAACTTTGTAACGGCTTTAGAAAGTTTCATTTAAATTTATTATCTCAAATCATTTACATTGAATTCTTAATCCCGCGCGATTATTGAGTAATTTATTATAAACACCATTATATCAAAATCACATGTCCATAATTAAGATCAGGTACGCGCACAGCACACACACACACACGTTCGAAGCTATGAGTCGTAAAGCAGGTGATACGTGCCTGCTTTGGTTATATCCTTGCCGCACCTTTTTCTTCTCAAGGAGGATCGTCCGATTAAAGATAATGTGCTAGTTTGACCATAAAGACGCTTTAAATTTTGTTTTTCTCGGGGCGAAATTTACGATTTCGAAGAGGTCATTTTTCAGGTTGAGAATGTATACGATTAACGGATTAATTAAGAGGCTGTATTTTAGTACGTTGAGGAGAAAAAAAAATAGTCTTTTTTATGGCTTAATTTAAAGATTATACGAATATGTTACGTAATGGTGTCAGTGAGGAATAAAAATTACGTATATATATGTGCGATAAATGGTTTGCGAGAACCGAAGTAATAACTGGAAACCTGTATACAACCAACTATATGCAAAGATGCATTTTTGCGCGAAAACACGAGAGAGGAAGATTTCAGGAATAAATTTGTGAGAAGAATGGCTTGTTCTATTTGCAACGTCATATTCTATTCTTTCGTCACTTCGCGACTGTGTTTAATTAGCACATTGCCAAACTTCTCTTCTATACGAGCAGACGTGTTTTGCCAAAATAATATGTGTATGCTACACGAGATAAAATATTGTTTTACAAATTTCAGAATAATTTTCTGATGTCACGGACCGAAATAAAATCATTTTTAAGGTACCATAAATCATCTAAAATTAACGCGCATATTTTATGTAGTTAATTTTAAGTCTAGCTAAATCAAATACCACTTTTGTATCAATGTATTCTTACAACAACGGTTCGATATAATAATTTTACTCAACGGTTTCAGGCGATCAAGAGAAATATTATTTTCAAATAAAAATCGAATAATTTTAATGCTATATTTCTAGATTTCATTCATAGATTATTAAACATCGAATTTTCGTTAACGTAACCATGATTTCCATAAAACTTTACTTACCATTAAAACATATCCATCCTCGTATCAAATCACTGCAAAACCGTGTCACAAATTCACCCTGACTCCTCAATTCCACCTCCCTTCACCAACCTACACATTTACACGCTACATTAAAATCCATTAAACCTTCCCTTCCTCTATACGACACACAAAACAAAAAAGGTAAAAGCATCATAACAGCCATAACCTTATCGTTCCTTACAACATACACACTATACGAAAAAAAACAAACGCTTTTCTCGTTCATTTCCTCCCCCGCGCTATCGCATTAACTCGTACAAGGTGTCCCGCATATATCGGCACCTTCCCCTCGCCCTGAAACATTAAGTCCCGGCCATTACGTGCACACTTATACGTTGCACTGTGTACATCGGATTTCCAGATTCCCGGTGGTTCGTCTCCTTCCCTGCGGGGACGTGAAAACGCGTATAGAACTTTCCGACGGCGCGAAGTGCACGCCGCGGGGAGAGATTCGATTATATGCTGCTGCTGCGTTTGCTCGACGACTATGTGTATATGCGTGTGTGTCATTCAATGGGGGTTTTGATTTATTTTGGAGGGAGTGAGTATAAGGGGAAGTGTTGGGGAAATAATGGATTTGATTAGGTAAAATTGTAGGTTTACGTTGGATGAATAGAATTCATGGATTGTGTGGTGTTGAAATTGTGTGTGGTGAAGGGATATTATTGTAGGGAGGTGGTAGCGTATGATAAAATTTTACGTGTAATACGGGTTTAACTGAATGATAAAAATAATATAAGTATATATAGAGTTTAATAGTATTAGCTATAAAATTTAATTTCACGAATCAAAAGTATGATTTTAATTATAATTATATTTTCGATATTTTTATTTATATTTTGATTTAATTCTCGCTACCATAAATGACACAACTTATTTATCTAATACAATCTCCTATATAAATTCATAGTCTTTTATTCAATAAGATCTAACTCTCACACACATCAAAACTCCAATAACTCTTTTCCTTTACCAACCATTTACAAAACTTCTTCCAAAAAAGTTTCCACACTTCAGTATCGCACGCCTCGACATCAAAGCTCTTTTTCACCTCCTTCCTCCTCCTCCTCTCACTACGCACCCATCCAAAATATGTAAACGTAAAACAACAGCTTTGTTCACTTTAAGCCACTCTCACGGCGACACGCGTCTTCCTTTCTTTCTCTTCTACTTCTTTTCCCTATCCGCTCGCCGGCGGGTGGACCGTAGGGTTCACACGCTTATATACGGTCAGGGCTCGCTGCGCGTTTTTCCCGTATCACACACGCACGCACTTGTCGCCTTTTACTCTCTTTCCTTTAGCCACTTGGTGCGCCGCTGGCGGTAGCTCAAGTGCTTCTATACGCCCCCGAAGCGGTCTTGAAGAGCCACGTAGTAGTGTAGCCATTGTATGTGAAGAGTGTGATAGGGTTGCAAGAGTGATGTGGATCCCAGGGTGAAGTGGATTTGTTAAGGTGATGGTTGCAGATCGATATATGGTGGTTGGACGAGGGTAGTTCGAACTATTGTTGGATGCTTGTAAAAGGGTGGAGCATCTTTTATGGAGGTTGTAGTTGGACAACAGTAGTTTTTTGGCTTATTGTGAAAAGCAAAACAACGATGTAATCTATTTTATTATCTAAACACTACCTTACAATAAAATTTATTGTGAAGCGTTTCATGCTCACACATTTATCATGAAATTTTTAAAGAAATTTTATAGGACGCCAATCATGATTTCTTTTCATTGAAATCCCTACACAAAAATTTAATATTTTAGTGCTTCATTTGTGTTCCAACCGTAAATAGAAGTAAAGACATTATCTCTTTTTTATAGTATGAAGTATAATATAACTTGAACTCTAGAATCGAACTATATCACTGTAACAAAAGAAATACAATTCAAAAAATATAACTTCCTTTTTATTCATGCCTCGCCATACCCACCAAATCTATATCATATTAACCATAAATTGACAAACCCCACGGATCACCATCACATCAGAATTTCAAAACCTCTACTACTCCACTCTCACAAACCCAATCCATCCACCTTATTCTTCCAAACACTCCCCCTATCGTTATACCATTCCACCGCTTTTACAAGTATACAGTTTACAAAGAAAAGAAAAATAATTCCACCCCATCATTCCGTTATATCCTTCGTTCACTTACAGCCACGTGTGCTATACGCGCGATCGTTTGACTTAACCGTCCGTCGGCTTCCTCGCACGTGACGACGAGATCGTGAGAGCGACGGACCGCGTAGACACGTGCTCGTATAAACATACGTATACATATATATAACGTCGAAGACGCGTGCGACAATTCCGCGTGCACTTGGCCCCGAAAGTCATGGTTCATGGAGGTAGTATAATAAGAGGGGAGGAGGGTGTGTAGCTGTAAAGTGCATGACGCGAAGGTCAGGGGGCGCGTGCGAAAGTTGGTATTACACGCGGTGATAAGGGGATCGTAGAGAGCAAATATTGACGGGGATATCTATATACGATGCTTTATGGTTTAAGTTGGATGTGTACGCGGTGGGGTGGCGGATGGATCTATGAAGTTTTATGAGTTCGTTGAGGTAGGGCATTATGTGTGTGCTATTTTTTTTAATCGAATGAAAATCGGATAAGTTTTTTTTTGACGATAAAATCTACAGTACGCGAAATCACTCATTTTCACAAAAAAAAATGCAAACGATGGTGCAGCTTGTCGAACACACTCAGTATAAAAACCGATCAGATAAGTTCTACATCCCCACCTGACAATAATAACCATTACTTAACCACTTCCATCATCACCTATGGTATACGATTCTTCGTATATATATCCGCAAAAACAATAGCGACACACTTTGTACGCGCCGTCGTTTTTCAAACACGCGCGCGCACACGCGTTTTCTTCCCTTATTATATGCGAACATTGGAGTCGCGCGCCGCACTAGCTTTGGAAAATATTGAGGTAACGGCAGCCGTCACGTGGCAGCGTGCACTTGTCTCGCGCTGACAGCCGTATAACGTGAGTAACGTATGCAGTAACCGTCGGGGGTTGGAGTGCGTCTCGTATATATAGTGCGCAGACGACGTTGGAAAGTGGCATAATGCGAGGGGTCGATTGTAAAATTCTGATTGGCACGGGTAAGAAAGATGTGGGGCGCAGGGTGGTGTAGAAGGTTTTTGGAATCTATTGTTGTTCTGTAAAAGAAATAGAGAAATGTTTTGATTTCAATTCACATGGATTAGGTTGACAATGTTCAATTTATAATGTTTTCCTAGGTTACGAAGTCATCTAACTAAAAGAAACGTGAATGTCTTTATGAAAATGTAATAAATTAATAAGATTTCAAAGTTTAAACAAGCTTTGCAAGTTTACAAAGTGAATCAGTGTAACTTTAGCTTAAAATCTCTCGTAGAAAGTCATAGTCACAGTATAATTAAGTTCCTTAGGTCTTCATTTTACCACTACCATACAAAACCATTTCTCACCATTACCTGCCCAACTTATCACCCTAATCTAAAGTATTTCTTTATATTTCATCCAATCCTTAAATTCATACACCCACCTACAACTTCATCTCACCTCACCACTACCACATCAAAATACCGCTATATACGCTTCTACGTTAACCTCCCCCCTAAACCTCATCATGCACCCCAAACCGTTCGTTCAGCTCCAAAAGTCACCGTCGATTCACCGACCCTCTCTCTCTCTTTCTCTCTCTCCCATGAGGCTCTATACGCACGTATTCATCTCACCGGGCGTCGTTGCGCACTTAGCGCCCCATACGTATATATACACATACATACACTACGTACTGCTCTCCCCTTCATGCACACGTACCCTGGCGTCCCTTTTGCGCCGCGTGCACACGCGTCTCGACCCTGCGGCTCTAACTCGCGAGCACAGAGCCCTAATTGAACGCGGCTGCCTTGCTCTCTCTCTATGTATTATAGTTCTCGAAAATCGCCGAGAGTGGATGTCTGGGAGACAAAGAGGAGCGATGTAGGGGTAGTAGCTGGGTATGTGGATATGGTTGGGGTTATGGGACGGTATGGGGTAGTGAGATTTCGGAAAAGTGTCCGGCGTTTGGAAGATTAATTGAGAGTGAAAAAGAGTAATGGGAAGTTTAAGGGAAGGGCGGTGGAATAATGATGACGATAATTTTTGAAGTGCGATTGTCATGGAGAATGGTTTAATTTTTACGCAATTTTCGACATGATTTTAAAGCGATACTTTCATGAAACGTTATTATCCTGATATGTTATTCATTTTTTAGGAAAAGATCTTTGTATTTACGATAATATTATACCTAATATTGTTAGATATTAAACAAAGCAATTGCGCAAAATATTATTAATTACAGACGATGCAGTGTTTCTCTCCTCCACCTTATCACTCACCACCCTTACAATCCTAATACAGCTATACACTTATCCTTATAAAACTTGTTAATCCAAAATTCATTGCAGCCCCATTAATCCACGCCGCTTAACCACTTCAACCCCACTTGAGCATCTCTCTCTCTCTCTCTCTCACCCACATTATACACCTCCAACAAAAACCGTCAGGTCATCTCGTAAAGCACTCGTCGCTCCTCTACTCGCGCGTTTGCTACTTACTCTCAAGCCTTCCTCTCTCTCTCTCTCTCTCTACCTACCTCCCACAAACGAAGGAAGAGTTTACCCTCTCGTCGTCGTTGCTACGTACACCCCTTCTGACGTATGAAGACGTAAAAGCCTTCTCCTCGCGAGATACTATATACAACTCGTTGGTTCATTAGCTCGCGCAACAGTTTGCGGCAGCCTCAGGGCCTTGCTGCTGCTGCTGTATACTATACATTCTACCCCTGCTACCAGTGGAAAACAGCAGCGGCTTGTTAGTTCGGTGAGCGTGGAAGAAAATTTTAACGAGAGATGGTGGTGCTGCTGCGTTGTTCTCTCTCTCTCGATCTCTGCGGCTTCTTTTGTTTTTCGCTGAATGAGAGGTTTTTTGGGCGTTGTTGAGCGAACGGAAGAGGAGGTAAAGTTTTCGGTAGAGGAAGATTGTTTTGCCGAGGTGGAGAATTGCGAAAATGTCGAGCTGCTGGTGCTTTGGTTTTATTGTACGATGGTATATATATATACAGTGGAAGGGAAGAGAGGAAAGCGCGTGTACATGCGCAGGCAGTGAGGTTTTGCGAGAGTTATGATGTTGTCGGAAGGGAAGGCTTTGTTTCTTGTGGAGCTTGATTAGCGGGAGCTACGTTGTTTCGAGCTTGTTTCTACTTTGAACTTAATTCCAAGTATGGAAGTTTGTACGAGATACGCGCGGAAGCAGGAAAATTTTTTTAAAATTATTTATATAAAAAGTGACGGTGACAAATCTATCTTCGATAAAAAGCTACTCGAAAACGAATCAATTTGAAACATTCGACGTGTAATAAAACTGGAAACTCCCCCCTCTAATATCCATCTGTCCTTTCACCAAAAAAAAACACTTCCCCAGCCGCTATCACTTCGACTCAAAATTAAGATGAAATCTCCTCTTCCACCCTGAACCCGATAAACCGTGCGAAAAAAAACCTCACAATATCACCAAGCTATATACCCGTCCCCTAATAAAAAAGGGCGAAGAACCGCAGGAAAGCTACTCTCTTCCCTTATTCTCTCTCTCTCTCTCTCTCTCTTCATCCATCCCCCGGACGCGTCGGCACTTTCCCGCTTATTCAGCAATGATTCAATTCGGATGTGCTCTTTTTACGCCCGTGGGCGGCTACCGAAAAGGGGAGTTTCACCCCTCGCTACTCTTCACCAACGCACAGACACAAACACACACACACACATATACTCGTTGGTAGAAGGAAACGTTCTTGGTCCGGGAAACAGATTGCGCGTACGCCGACTTTTTTTTCTCTCTCTCTCTTCCCTTTTTTGCGGCTCGTTTCGCCGTGCGGAGAGTAGCAGGGGAGTCAACTAACCAACAAGTCGTTCTTTTAATTCCGCCAAAGCCACTCTTTCTCGCCCAGAGATTCTTGGTTTCGCTTGCTCCACCTACCAATCAGCCCGCTCGAGAGAAAGAGAGAGAGAGAGAGAAGGAACGTATACGAGGCACACAAAGCGCTTTCGTGATTTAGTGCGGTAAGAGTGAGAGGAGGGAAGTGCTAGCATCGGGCGGTACGCGCACCACCGTCCGGAAAATCGTTTGAGGATTTTTGCTTTCCTTCCTTCGGCTTTCTTCGAGTTCCTTATTACAGAGTTGCATTGAGTTATCGCTATGATCAAGCGATATTTGCTTTTGATTAAAAAGGGAAGTTATGATGTTATGATGTAGAAGAATAAGTGCTTTATCGTTGTAGAGTAGTAGACTTGATAATGTAATGATTACATTAAATAAATAAAAAATCTAATTTTTCCTTTTCATCGTTGATTAATTGTTTTTAAAAATTATTCTGAATCCGTACATTACTTTTGCGTATTACTTAATTTTTTTTTCATATATAATTGTTATAAAAATGTACTTTGAAGAGTGATTAATTCTGGTAGTCTCTTCTGCTTAATTACAATCTGTAAATAAATAAGTAAAACTGTACCAGATTATGTTGATTGCTCTGTTACTTATTCTTCAAATCAAAGAGACTGTAATGGGTAGACCACACATTCTATATTAAATATTAATACATTTTTATAAAAATTTTCACTGCACAGGCAACAGTTTTAATTAAAATAATACAACAAAAACAGAGAAAAAATTATTTTAATCCTTTGAAACCTCTACATTAATTGTACATCTGCTGTTAACAACAACAACAAAAACAACAAAAAATCTTTCCTCAACTACAAAATTCTCAATTTAATTACCATACCCAGTACCCCCGAAAAACTCCACGAAACCCACCCAACCATCCGGTCATCGTACAACACACACCACCACCCAACAACGGCACTCCTCCTCTTCCTCGCACTCGCATGCAGCAAAAAGACCACCCATCGGTGAAAAAAAAACCGTCGCGCCCGGTGCTCGCGAGCTTTTCGTCGTCTTGCCGCTCGGTCATTATACCAACGCCTCGTACACACACATACGCGTTAAGCAAAAACCGAACGCGGCACAGCCCACCTTGGATTTCCTGGACGCCCGCGGGCGCGAATTTAATATATTCCGGCTTCCATTTCGCTTAATAACCGGTGTTTACTCGAGATCATTGTTACCGATCTCAACACAGCACCGCCGTTTTTATTATTATTTTTTCAAGAGGACAGTCATCCGATTTCATTAGCGCGAGTGGGCCTGTTACCTATATACTTTTCGATCCTCGTATATTACAGCTGAGATAGGACGAAGGTTGTTGTTGTTGTTGTTGTTTTTGGTCCTGTTGTTTTGACGGTGTATATGTATAAAGTGCGCAAGTGCGTAATTTCGGGTGCGACAAGAGGGTATGTAAGAAAGTGAGAGAGATAGAGGTTTAAGTACGGAGATTAGGCGCAAGGTTTTTAGGGAATTTTTATGTGGTGCGCGTAAGAATTATGGGTTGTCGTGCACGCCTTTTAGTGTATACCGCGAGGGTTTTTTTTTTGGGAGGTGGTCCGAGGTTTTTGTTGCCGGCGCGTTATGGTTAGCGAGTGCTGAGTTATTGGAGATGTTTGGTACAGTGAACTGGCCGAAGAATCTCATAAATCTTTTCTGGAAATTTAAAAATTTATCGCGTTATTTATATAAGAAAATTAGATTTTCATTAAACCTCGCACAGTGCATATAGTCTATTCTTATACTTTACAAAAATTATAACTTTTCGATTCACTATAATAGCACCAATTAATTGCCATCGCCCCATGTTTCACAATAATTCGCACAACCAGAATAATACAACAGCAGTCGCGTATATAATATAGCTCTAGACCAGTGCACACAGATTCTCTCCTTCCCTTTCCACTACATATATATATATATATACACACACTGCATAAGCTCGACCGTGATTACATCTTGATTAATCGTTTTTAATTATCGCGAATACAACTTCATTTAAACACAAACTTATTTCAAACGACTGTATACGCGCGCGCCGATTCATTACACATCCCCGCCTAATATTCATTAGCGCGAGCCTCTCCCTATCTAACAAAACGATCCTCTATCGTATCGGAGCACTATATACACAAATACACATACAAAGCTCTTGTTTGTCTTAATAATATAGCGATAAAAATCTGTCGCTATATGTAAACCTACCAGGAAAATACTCTGAATAATCTCCGATTAATTATATACATTATACATATTACAATCATCGCGTGTAGCTTTTCCAATCTGCAGAAACTAATTGCATTCAGCTTTTATCCTAATAAACCACTAATTATAATCAACCGAAAAGTCACTATACGATTTTTGTATCATCCCGTACAACGACGTTTCCTTATACTTATTACAACCTACGAAAAGATCCGTCCCGCGCTTATAATGCGCACCGACACATATACATATACACACACGTGTGCGCGTACCACGGGGAGATATAGAGGCATATATACGCAGCTGCTCGTTTGCAGCACGCGAGGCACGCGCTCACCTGTAACGTATATCTCGAGTGTGTGTATATGTGTATACGGCTGCGACGACGGCGACTTCTCGCTTCTTTCTGCTCGTTTTCGAAAGAGAACCACCGCACGCGCGTGTATATACCTATATATATGTATACTCTGCGCTTCGCTGCGTCGAGGCTTAATTGCTTTCTGATACACTGCAGTGTGTATGTGTATATATATACATATATATATATACGAAGTACGGGTGTACGGATAGAACGAGAAGGGTTATACTTTTCTTTTTTGGTGTTCGTTTTGCGATTTTATAGGGGTTATGATTAATTCGGTCGGTTTCGCGGAGCTGACGGCTCGTTTTTTTTTTCTTTTCTTTTGCTATATGGTTGTTTTGAGCGTTTATATATAGGTAAACCGTTGAGAAGAACTCGTGTATATTTTCTCGTTATACATTGTTTTCGTGTGGACGTGAATGATACCGATCGCATGTGGGTTATTAAATCATGTATTAATGTATACATATTTAGTGTTGTGGATCACTGGTATCGTCACCGCGATTATTATAAAATGCAGGTATCATTAACCAAAAAATACCTGACACCTGAAAAGGATAACAATTCATATAAATTATCCAAATCACAGCTTGAAATACCGCACCATAAAACCTTCTATATACAACGTGCGCGCTTTAATTACCAATACCTTTCTTAATCGCCGCACTACAGCAACTTTCGAAAGAAAAAGTATCCACGATCCACCTCTTCTCTACTCATGCACGTGCATTAGCAAGTAAAAACAATTCAAAACCTTGCTTATTAGCGCGTGCGCACAAATCTCCCCCTCTTCATATATATATAGATATAACACAACGGATGCGCAATGAATCGTTGATCCACCTAATTATATACACGATAGCTCAATAGCTTTATACTGTACAAAAGAAAGCTCATCCCGTATATATATATATATATCCTTTTTTCCGTGCGCATTCGTTACGCCTTATCGCACGGCGCTCATCGGCTACTCTACTCAAGCGCGCATATATATATATATATATATATGTACCCTCACCTGCATCCGGCTAAATGGCGCGAAAGAAACCTTTTGGATTTTCAACGCCAATTAATTTTCCACGGTAGCGCACGCGCGTGAGCATTATCGCATAAGCGGGCCGATAATAATAACGGTAGGGAACGCGCAAGAAAAGACGCGCCATAGCACGTAATATATGTCTCTTGGGTTCTTTTTCTTGTGCTAGCTGCTGCCCGACGCGATGATCGATCGTGACTCTATCAATCGACGAGAGGGAATGCGGGACAAGAAAAGTCGAGGGTATCATTGCGCATTCTGCAATGGTATGTAGAGAGAGAGATGGTGAACGCGTTATTTGTCAATGTGCGCGCGGGTATATATAGAGGATGAAGTGGGGGGATTGTGAATGGGTTATTGAGAGAGTGAGAGGATGAAAGAAGTATGTAGGGGGAAGAATGCAAAAGGTGCAAAAGGGAGGAAGGTTGTAAGGTGGATGCATTAGAGAGAATGAGAGATTGATCGGTGTGAGGAAACGGTTAGGAGCGTGCAGCAGCGGAGTATTACAATATATAAACAATGAGCTGGAACTGGAGATGAGAAAAGATGTATTGATACAAGATGTATGGGTATATGGATTGCTGTTTAGTCTTACACGTGTACAAATATTTGATGAAAGTTGTACGCAGTAATGGTTCTATTAGCTGATCGGTAATTTCACTAATAATACGTGAAAATGGAACAAATTTCTAGAGAATAATATATACAGGATAAAATTAAGCGTAAAATCAAAATTTTGCACAGACAGAATCATTGTTAACTGTTAATTTACACATACACGCATGCCCTACGAACTTACCCAACCATATATACATATTCTCTCTCAGGCACACTCGAAAAACTTGCAACGCAACACAAAACCTTACGTAGTGTTCATAGACGACGACGACGAGTGGAATGTCGCAAGGCACGTCATCCATCAACGTATAAGAGCGACGATCGGCTGTCGTCGTCGCGGGCGATTGAAATAATGACCTCGTCAGGCATCGGAGAACCGGAACGAATTGGGCGCGCGCGCGCGAGTCGTAAAAGGGTGTGATTGATAAGACTACCGGCGCTGTATTAATAGCCGCTGTGACTGCGATTCTTTTTCTCTTTCATTCCCTCCCTCGTTCTCACGCGGCAGAGTTCGCCGTAAGCTTATGGCGCTAACTTTCACTAAATGATCGTCTAATGGATGCTGAGGTGACGCTGGGAGTGATTTTATTTGAATCACTGTAGGTGCTTGAAGAGAATGAGTGGTATAGGGATATATGTGTGGTAATAACGGTTCTGTACAATTGTCAAATGGATGGTTCTTTTTGGATATGATAGATTATCTAAATGTATGTGATAAATAAAGTTGGGAAGGAATAATTGATTTTGTTGAAAACAAGAAAAAACCTTAATTCAGGTATACATTAATCAAACACTGTTTTGATCAAAATTTAATTGACGCTATATCGGATACACTCTTACGATTATCTCGATCTCACAATTTGAACCAATAATTAACGATATTATCGATGCACACATACCGCCGATCATTTATCAAAGTTGTCTCTCTCTCTTACTTCAAAAACTTATAATCTGTATATTAAGCATTTTGTCACTATCAGTCGCCGACTCGACGGCTACACAGCTATTAATTAACGTATATAAATATCCATTCGCTAACATAGCCGGCGATAAGTATATATATACGTAATCCCGAAAAATTCGCGCATGAAAAGCGAGAGTTACGACGACGCACGTAGGTATATAAGAGCTGCGAGTTTTTCACCGGGGCATTCGTGTTTAGTATCAATTAAATTATGACAAATAGCGCGGATCCTCCAACGTGGGAGGAAAAACTAGCCTTTCACGCGTACACACGCTACGCATATACGCACACTGCTATATACATTCTGTGCAAATACTCGACGACGTCGTCGCGAAAAGGAGACGACATTGCAATCTCTGAGTTTGGACCGAGAAAACTCGACATCGTTTTATACATATTCATATATACGTATATATATATAGAAACAGTACGCGTACCCGAGTTTTATTCTGTATCGAAAATTTTCTTACTATACACATGCAAACTTTCACCCGCGAAGAAGCATTAATCAAACTGGTACGTCCGAGTGCACGCGCGCTTCGGTTTTATAATGAGACGCGCGAACGCGTGGAATTCAATTAACCGTGCGGAATATTAATTATGGAGCTATTGGGTTGCTGCGCGTTTTTTGCAGAGTTGGATAGCGATCGAGCGACAATGATATTGTCGAAAGTTTGGTTGTTTGGGAAGTGAAGAGGAGAAGGAGGAGGATTGAGCGAGCGAGTGAATTAATTTGTTTGCAGTGAGCATACAGTTTACGGCGGTAATAAAAGTATTATCTTATCGAGGGCGCGGAACATGGTATAATTTGTTATACTTGTGGTGATTTGGGAGGTAGCACAGTAGTGGCGTATGGTTTTAGTTTGAGAGGTGCGGGTTTGGTGGTTGGTAAGGTTTTGGTGATGTTTAATTTAGAGGTAACGTTGGAAACGTTGATTTTTAGGGATATTTGGAGGGGTTTTATCATTTTTTATATATTTTTGGAACAAACGCTGACACAAAGAGAGAGGGGCAAACTGGAATTGTTTTTATAAAAATTTATAATATAGAGGAAATATTTCGTTAAATCAAAAGTATTTACCAAAAGAAAAGGGAAAAGTAAGATCAACAAAATATAGCGTCGTATATAGCATTAATACTACAAAATACATACGACCAGCGATAACCTCGTGTAACAGTCGCGTATATACGGGTCGATAAAATCCCCATAAATCAAAGCCAATCCGCACACTCGGCCAATCTCAAACTTATTACCAATCGACGAAACCAGAGCGACGTTAATTTTATACCCAGGCGGTCTATGTGACGCATCATCGTCATCGTGAATCGCATGCTTCTATAAACATATACATATATATATAAATATACGCGATTCAACTCGAACGTGCGAATCCGAAAAAGCATCGTTCGCGACGTTCATATACTTTCTGGAATCTCACACGAGCGAGAGCCAAACCCCCACGTAGACGCATCAATCGCAAGCACGAAAATAGAGTGCGCGTAATGTCGTCTGTTTTTCCCGAGCGTCGCTTATATACGTGCAGCTGGTGTCTCGTCATCCGGGAGCGTGGACACCTCACGGTTGGGTGTATATAGTGGAGTATATAGGCGGTGAAATTTGTATGAAGTGTATAGGGACGGGATCAGTGATAATTGTGAAGTGTGGGGTATAGGAGGGTGAAAGAGGATTTTTTTTTGTAATTATAGGACAATTTTGGTGTAATAGACAATTACCAAATTGGATTGTAATTAGGTTACGAAAAATTGATCGTTTTTTTTTTATATTTTCGATAAATCTTAGCATGGATAATGGTAACATTGTATCGAGTAATATTGTGCAGAGGTATTTTGATTGAAGCACATATTGAGGAATATGAAATTATGCACTGTTTTTATGGTAAGCTGCGCAACGCCGCTGTCGTGTGTGTGTGTACAGTAATTCATGCATACATCCATTACAAAATATTTCTTCCGCATACACATTCTGCGAAATTTTCACTCTCAGGAATTCAGAACACTCTATATTACAGGCGTTGTACTCGTCATTAACAGCACACGTCGTTCGAGCATCATTATTTTAATTAGTCTCACGTTATAATGCGATATGTTTCATTTCTTACATCGTCCGCGTATATTAAGAGATAAATTTAAAATTCTGATTTTTTTTTACATTTTAACACGTATCTTGTGCTTTTCTTCAGCAGTGTCTCATAAATGATGCATCGTTTTATAGATTGGATCGTGATTTTTTTTTTTATTTTTGTCGTGTTCAATCACATTCCAATAAGTTTTTGACTATATACTTTACAATGAAAATGAAAAATAATCTTCTGTTAAATTTCTTTTGATTATTATATCATCTTTTTATTCTAAAACTTTATCCATCATTTATTCTAAAAATTATTCTACTTGACAGAACCCGCAAGTGGACCCGCATAATAATTCTCGTAAGCATTACTACAACTAAATTTACAATAAACATCACTATTACTTTCGAATTTTTACCATGTCTAATAATTTAAACTACAAATTATAATAATTTCCATAAAAAACGAGTTTATTCCAAGTTCATAATCAAGTACAGTAATATTTACTATGAAATACATAAAACTTTTCACCTCAATTCTTCTTCTAACTCTTATACACTGTTCTCCAACAACAACCACAACAATCACCACATTCCCGCAAAAACCTCGAATTCACCCTTCTTTCAATCCACAATCCAAACTTTCCACCTCACCCGCATACGCATATATACACACACATGTCGCTCACATATGATACGTCATCCGTCTCTATACCTCTCCTTCAACTTCTTCAAGCACACTCGCGCGCGCCACTTACATATTGACACGGCACTCGAGCACCGAACGCGCGCGCGTACGTACGTCTTGCGCGCTTTTCGCGCACTCGCCGCAATTTACATGTCCATTGTTTATACACGTTGGATTTTCCTGCGCGCGCTAGCTCGGGTAATGGCGATTCCTTGTAAAAGAACTTAATGATTTCCTGCGCGAGCGAGCGCAAGAGGCGCGCACAAAGCCGTATTCCCAGAATATATCCGGCTGCTGCTTTGACGCGCATCGCCGTTATTGGAGTGTAATAGTGCGAGCTTCTGCGCGCATAGTATGAAGTATTTTGCCGGACGCGCGTTGTTGAATAACGAAAAAGGCGGTAAGGTGGTATATGTATATATAAGCGTTCACTTGCGAGGATAATGCGCGCCGATGATTAGTCACGAGTAGTATATAAGCGAGGTTTGTCGTGGAGGTGAGTATAGGGAAATGCGTGTAGTGTAAGGTTGCGTATGTATAGTGAACTGTGTCGTTTTTTAATTGTAGTGTTTTTCATGAGGACAGTTACTTTATTTTTAGTTTAGGTTTTGTAAGCACTTCTGAAAAGAAGAATATCGTTTAGTGAAAATAGTATACGTCCATGAATTTTAAATCCTTATGATAGATATTTGGTAAAGAAAAGACAGGCTTTGTTGGTACATGCATTTTATAATTACTTTCATATGAATGTATATATTTTTATTTATAAAAATGTTTCTAAGAGATGTTTTTCATAAAAATTTACTTGAGGGTGTAGTATATGCGAAATAAAATCCAGCATTATTTACATTAACATTATTTAAATTACATCCAAATGCACAATAATTTCATAATAAAATACATTCGAAAGGCCTCTAATATTTTACGCCTTTAAAGCATAAATCGGAACTTCCGAAGCGGCGAGGTAATAATTACGATGTAAAGGTAGCTATTGACGTCGAAAGTATTTTACATTCTCACTTGCGTGCCGCGCGTCACGCTTCCCGCGGCCTCGGATACATTTTTCACTGTGCTATGGAACAATGATCAATACTGAAAAATAACAAATTATTCAGAAGTGGCAGCAAATGAAAATATATGCAAAATATACTATGTATAGTAGAAATAGTAAAAAAAATTTTTTTTTTCTTTAATACAATGTTTATAAAATATGAAAAATTGTATTTTTTTCTTCATCAGGATCATATATTTTTCTCCCAAGCAGCTAAAGAGTTTTGTATAAAATGTAAACTAGTTAGTAGAATGCAAAACAAACGAGTTGAAAATCGCTTCACGAACAGGTCAAAAATAGCCGAGTTTACCTAGCAATTGGTAATTTGAAAATGATACTTAATTACTATATCAACGGCTAAAAGACGAACTAGAAAATATATACGCTATACACGTTTAGCCTGCTGTAACGTTGCCTCTCCTACTAACTACATAAAGCCCCATTAAATTCTACAAAAATCTTATAAAACCACGCAACTTTCCACTACCACCATATACCTTACACACAGTCACAAAAAAAAGAAACCACCGTTGATCAACCGATACACCCTATATAACCATATACAACAACCCCACACACACACAGGCATCGTATATAAACTCGCTTTAACGCTATATAACATATACAACCAAGCCATATTCGCGCGCGAGATAAAGTTATAAAAATTTTTTGTCGCCCGCCGGCGCATAATATATAACGCCGTAATTACACCTCCCTTCTCTCCCTTTCTCTCTCTCTCTCTCTCTCGGTGTATATAAAACTCGCCCGACACCTCGCACGCGTCCCATATATAATATCGCGCGCACGCGAAATGCCGAGCAGCAGGAGCGGCCGATTCGTAAGGTCGTGCGCGCGCGTCGGGCGAAATCGCAGGAAATCATTAGTTTTAACGAGCGACTTTAGTGCGACTAAAACGCGGGCAATTTTCAATGACGGGGTGGGAGGAAAGAAGAAGACGAAGACGAAGAAGAAGAAGAGCGGGTCTAGTCTGTCAGCGGAAAACTGGAAGTTGTGTATGGGGATATATATATATGTGTGTTCTAGAAGGAAGAACTGCGGTGTACGCAGCTTTGTTTTTCTTTTTGTAATTTTAGTTTTTAAGTGGCGGGCGGAGAGCATGAACGTATACGCGAGCGTATAGTCATTTTGTTAATTTGCGCACGTTAACTGATCGTTGGGTGGCTTCGTTAATGCGAACGTATAAATATATGTGCTGTAAAATATGTTGGCCGATGGGAGAACGTTGTTTTATTGGTAATGTTATTTGAATATCGAAGATCTAATGTTTAGTATCGTTTAAATGTGAAATACTAGTTTGTAGTTGTCTTTTTTTATATGAAAAGAACGATTCGGATATTTTTCTGTCGACTGTGAAAATTTAGTACGTTGTTTAACTGACTATTATAATTTTTTGGAGCTACTCAATAAATAATCGGGATCTGCGTATAATATATTACTTACATCCCAGATAAAATTAAGAAATATATTTTTCAATGAAATTTCCATGTTGAAAAACGGCTCAGAATATAATGAATGGTTTAAATAAGTAATTTGATATTAATGGCTAAAAAATAATGAATATTAGCAACGTAACATTCATCTTCTTATCCTGTAAGAAATTTTTATTTATGTTCATTAACGTGGCTCAATAAAGTCATATTGATTAATACATTTTGCGGAAAGTTAATTTACGATTAAGATCTATATCCAAAAATAAGATCATAAAGCACTGGAGAACAACTATTTTACCAAACCATTTTCTAAAAAAAATTTCAAAAATTTGTCTGACATTACCTCTACACAAAGGAACAACCCTTTACCTAATTCTCTCCAACACCATACTCAACCCCATCCACTATACCCAAATTTCAACACCGCGCACACTATACAACATACCCTCAGCTCACCTCACCACACGGCACATTCGATCCCCTCGAGCGCATCGTCAATGCATCGACGGTCGTCGCGGTGGCGCGTTGTGCTGCGGTAATTTAGCCCCTCTCATATAGATATATATACATATATATATACGCGGGCGAGCTGAGCGCGTACGGATCTGCATATTTTAGCACGAACACTTCCGCCGATCATTATCCTCCTGGCGCGCGCGCGCATGGCGGTGTGGCTTTTTCGCCTGGCTCTCTCTCTCTCTCTCTCTCTCGCTCGCTCGCTCGCGTTAATCGGCAGATGGAGTATCATTATACACGCCGAATTCTTAATTCGACGCCGAGCCATTCGTCTTCATTAGGAAGGTGTTGCGGTATAAGGGAGGAAGAGAAGAGAAGGTATAGGTAGAGGGAAGAGGGTTACGAAGGTGTTGCGATGATGCAGGGAGAAAGAGAGAGTGAAAGAGAGAGAAATAGAGGGGACGATGATTTTCGGTGAGTGTATGTGTGTATGGGGTTTCGAGGAGAATGTGGACTGAAGTCTGGGTGGGTTTGCTGTTGTTGGAAGGATATGGAACGATTGAAAATGGTATTGGATTATATAATTCTTGTATTGGAATCTTGAAAGTAAAGTTTCTGACGTAAACTTCATTAGTAGAAATGGAGGAGCATTTTGAGTAATTTTATAGATCTTTAATTGTATAAATGTTACTTAAATGGTTATTTCGCATGTACTGTTACTCTAACGTAAGAAAAGCTTTCGTTACGTTACTCAGATTTTGTTAAGAAGTAAATATGTATTTAAGAAATACAATACTTTACGATAAAAGGTAATATTTAAAAAAAAGTAACTTCAATTGCTAAATGGTTTTTCTAAATGCATGTTGTTTTACCTGAAAGAGAATACAATCAATTATGAGATGTAATTTGTAGTTGTAACAATCGAATGAATTTTTGCATAATACATTAATTTTTATTTTCTATAATTGCTAATCTTGAACAATTCTTTCTTTTTTATATTGTAAACATTACTTAATTCACGAAGTATAATGTTGAATAAATTCTCAAAAGAAGATAATGTTACAAGTTCAACTAAAGCAGCAGAAATTAAAATTTTAATCAAAGTATTGATATTTATATACTCATAAAGATTGATCAGTTTTATTAAAGATCATATTTCAAAATTAAACTAGGAGAATATCTTCATAAAGAATGTATATATAGATTTAGATACACACTATAAATTATTCAACTACCAAAATTATTCCCGGCACCAAATGTTGCATTGTCGATTGAATATTTAAGATGAACCTAAAAGGTCTTTAGCACTTGTTCATATTTAACTCAAATCGTGCTATTCTTATCACCTACATATACACGAGTTAAGAAAATCAACGACTGCAGAATCGCCCCTCATACAACATTCATATACAAATCACGCAGTCACCCGCAGACACATTATATTCTGATCACTCAGACAATCCACATTTAAATTTCATCTCGGTAAGTGCAGTAGCAGTAGCGGAAATAATCTTATCACGCCAAAATACGATCCGACGCTTAATTCCAAGTACACAGTGGCATTCTTCGTCGAAATATCGATATACGCGTACTAGACCACCTCACAGCTGATATTATACGCACACGCATCATCGGACATTCTACCCTGATGATCCAGCATCTCAGATTCGTTCGTTCATTCATTCATTCATTTTTTTCTTCTCCTATCACAGACGGCTTTCCAAGAACGTCGCTTGCACTTTATCAGCAAGCGATGCTCCTCTTTACAATTGCAATGCACTCGTTTTAATGGTTAGTCGTTGTGTATACGTATGCGTATACACACGGCTATATGCATAAGTGTACACGGCTTAGCAGCACAGCGTGCGGCACGCACCTTTGCACCTGATTGCGTGCGCGGTTTCTGTGCGTGTATGTATATGTATATATGTACAATGTAACCCCGTGAGCTGGTGTATATTATGTGCGTTTAATGTATGGTGACACTGCGAGTACACTGATGCAACTGCATTTGATTTCGGGTTTTTAATTCACATAGTCGTTATTATACGCGTTTCTGATTATGAGATTCGTGTAGCGAAAAAACTTTTATATAATATAACAATCAGTATACATAGATATAAATTTAATTATATATTTATTATTTTAACTTGTATAGAAACGAATATACAAAAAGAAGATTTACGAATTGTATCGCGATGAGTTTTACTGCTTTTATATAGTTTCGATAGCGCGTCATTTGCATATTTTATTCCTGTATAGTAATCAAGAACATGGTCCGAATGATTATAATTCAGCACATTAGCAAAGGTCGATCTGTTCACTCGCTAGACCGCGATGACTTTGCTTCATTAGGTGACATAAGCTTCGCACATAATGAGACACAGGACAACAACATACATCCTGAATTTATTTTCATATGTCTAATACACATTTATACTCTTTTTACTTATATTACAATCGTTCGTTGATTACCAAATACTCATATCACCACCTATCACTATTCAATGTCCCCCAAAAACTTCACAACAACCATTCCACTCACAAAGAAAACCTCTTGCTTACCCCTGTAATCTCCTTACCTTCCCCCCTCTCTCACCCCTTCAAAAAAAGCCATCGTGCACATAACTTCCCTCCTTGCATATACTTTTTCTCTCTCTCTCCCCTCTTCATCCCTCCTATAATACACATATATACACGCGAACATTACACGTGTATACAAGCGCGGCTTTTCACACCCACGCGCTTCGTCACACATATACGACAAACAAACAAAAAAGAAGAAGAAAAAAAGCTCACACGCGTTCCGGAAGCATATAGGTACACCTATACTATACGTACATACCTTTACACTGTGTACGTAAATCGTATATAGGTACATCGGCGGGTGTACATATACTCGACGACGACGCCGACGGAAAAGACCTCGGCACGAGCGGGGCTTCCAAACATAAGTACGTTTTACGTACGCGCGCGCATACGTATATATACCAGCTTTAGAGAAAGAGAGTGAGAGCCGCGTCTGCTTTTCGTCGTCGCGGGGTTTCATCGGTGTGCAGCGTTTTTGCGCGCCGAAAGCTCGAACGTATTATATATGTATATATGTATACGTACATGTCATTGTTTATATATACCTATTGTTGTATGTACATATACGAGCCAGTGATATTATATTTTCATGTTTGAATAGGGATGAACTGGTGGAAAATGTGTGGGTCTGTTCTCGTGGTGCATACACATACACATACACGGCAGTCGAATATTTCGCCGGCGAGCGGCGCGCACACGCGTGTTAATTTAATAATAGCTTTGCGCTGTAGCCTTGTATGTTTTCGTGTAATGCATTTTAACACTGCAAGAGAGAGAGAGAGAGCGTGTATACGTATGCGTATGTAATATTCTTTTGTTTTGCAAACTCGCATGGGCCTTTGGGTTCGCTATATATATGTGTGTTTCTGTTATTATTAAACATTGGTATTGCGTTTATTAATTAGCAGGTGTATGTTGTTTTCTTATTGCCCGGGGGGTTATATATACATATACAATGAAACAACGTCGGTCGGGGTAGCATTTTATATACGCGCATATGCAGACCTGCATAAAAAATGCAGATATTGTTTCATTAAGATGATTTGTCGATTTTGAATGGGAGGATTTAATTAAAATTTTGGCAGGGTGCATGTTATTCGTTGTGTATATTTATTTTTAGGAATATATATATACGTATATATACATAATAATCGTCGCGAGTTTATTCCAAAAATTGAATTATATATATACGTATGTGCGAATACCGCGTTCGCGAGCTTTTTTTTTCGTGTGGCAAATAGTATTTGGACGGTAAACCGCTCAGCGTAACGCTGAATATATCTTATAAAAGAATTCGTACAAGTGTCGGTGAGATTCTAAGCGGTTAATTGAAATCTACATATAAGTCAATTTAAATATTCAGCCGATGAATACGTAATTGATTGCGCACCACGTCTATCGCTGTACCGTATACATATATATAAAAACTGATATTTCCGAAAAAGTTACAAAACTTTTTTATCACCTATAACGATTCATCGTATCTCGGGTACGTTCTCGTCTCCTTTTGTACGACAAGCGTCATCAATATTCTCTCGTTCTCTCGTATATAATCAATGGCTACTCGACCATTGACTATATAACGTGTGAAAGAAATCCTTTTTCCCCATCGCTCCTCTCGCACCTTATCTAAAACTCCCGCATTAAAATATTCGTCAAACCGCATATATACGTATATATAGGAACAGGTTTCTTTCCCTGTACGTCCAAAACCTCACGCTCTCACATATATACACAGTTGTCGTATATACATGTATACACACGCAAGTTCTGGATAAAAAAAAAGGAGGAGGAAGGGAGGGCGTTGATAAATGTAAACGATCATGGGAACCTCGCGAACGGCGAATTTACATTAATTCCGTATCAAAAATCAATAGCTTAATAACGCCTGCGGAGGCTAAAAACTGCGGGTATACAAAAAATTGACTGGGAAAAAGAAGAGAGGTGGTTGCATATATATATATACACACACGGAAGGCAAAAAAGAGTACGTACGTATACATGAGTGTGTATGTGTGCGGGAGAAGAGGAATGAGGGAAGAGAGAGAAAGAGAGAGGGGAGACGAAGAAGGGACGAAAAAAGGCGGAACTCGGCGCCGCTGCCGTTTATTTCGGTCGGGTTAATTAGCTGCGTGCGCGAGTTTTACGGTTGACATTTTTCGCTGCTCGTTCCGTTCGCCCGCAGTGTAAAGAGGGAGAGGGAGACAGAACATGCTTGTACATTGCGAATATATATACGCTTTTTTTCAAGGACGATAATTTTTGTTTATAAGGTAAAAATATATATATCGATGTTGTATATAGTTATATATAAATATATTGACGATGGAATGAATTTATGTATATATCGTGATTTAATAACGCGTTGACTTTTTGCGTCACTCTCTCACATGCGCGTGCGAGCTTGTATGATTAGACTCGTTAACGCGTTGACAAGTCCCTTGTTCGGATTACGCATTCGCACGCGGGCGATTTATGCTGTGGTTGAAGATTTATGATATACGCGAGTAGGTATATATCGTAGAGTATATATATATGGCTTTAAGAATTCCGAATAAGTTTTCAATGAAGACGAAAAATTGAGACAAGTTGGTCGCGTATATAGTTGCTTGTGTGTTGAGAGAACGACATATAATGCGGGATGATTTACTTGATTAGGGTTTATACAAAATGACAACAGTGGTTGTACACGTGTGCTTGATTGAGAATTACTCGAATGTTTCAACATGCCTGCTGTATACATTCAAGTAAAGAGTTACGGAATTTTTTTCATGGAAAATTTGCTACACTGGATTTTTGGTTAAATATTTGTTAAAAATAATAAAACCAGAGAGTTCTAGGGAACGCTATACGGTTTTTAATCAAATAGCAACTTGAAATATTTTAAAAGCACTTAAAAGAACCAACGGAAAGGTGTAAAATTTAGCTTGAGACCCACCAGAAGTCACCCGAATCAGCGATGCAAAAGCGTGAAGACCAAAAAACCAAATC
Source organism: Torymus tubicola (assembly GCA_035583055.1). NCBI lineage: Eukaryota > Metazoa > Arthropoda > Insecta > Hymenoptera > Torymidae > Torymus > Torymus tubicola. The sequence goes on from JAWWEQ010000001.1 coordinate 7,061,486, forward strand.
CCATCGTCCCTCCCTGTCCGAGTTAAAAAAAAACCTAAAAACGCAACGAACACGCCGCACGTCCTTCTCGCGCTTCAAAGGACGCGCGTGTATATAAGGGCCGACTCTCTCTCTCTACACACTCAATAAAATTCGGCTACGGCGGCGTTGGTGAGGGCATGGCGCCATCGTCCATAAAAATATTTCTCTGCCTTTGTTTCATTCGGACGTACGTGCGCGCGTGAATATCGCACTTTTTACGATACACCGGCGCTTCTCTCTTTCCCTCTGTATATATAATACAATTTTCACTCGTCGTTCGTAATTGCCGAACAAACACTTATTAAGCAGCAGAAGAGGTGCACGTTGATTCGGTTGTAGAACTGGTTTGGATTTACGATTTTCTCTTTTTTTGGATTTATTCAACGGTATAAGCGTGTGTGTATATGTGTGTGTGTTTAAGGGGTTAGGTGGGGAATTCGAACGATTTTAATTTATGTGCGTATTGATTTTTATTGATGTTTGAGGATCGAGTTTTAAGTTTACACCTTTGTCGAGGATAAGGTTTACACGATTGTTGCTCGTGGGATTATGTTCTTTTTTTTGTAATACTTCGTCTTTCGTAGGAGACACGTGGATATTTTACGTTTTCTTAATTTATACAGCGTAGTAAAAATGATTATTTGGGGGAAGAGATATGTAAGCCACGTCCTATCACTTTTGTTTTGAATTTTAGGACGCGAAACGAAATTTTCAATTTGGTAGTTCGCTTATTTTACGGTTTATTGCCAAGTATAAAGATTTTACGGCGCGAGCGAAATGTTACTTTTTTTCGAGTATGTTTTCAAACTAACATTTTTTTTTATATATGGGATGAAAAAATCTTTCACTCGGCTGACGGGCCGATGAAAAATGAAGCACATATACGCGGATGGAAATCAATTTTAATGATAGTTGCTGTACTGCACTGTCGAAAAACTTTAACGATTTTCGAAATATTTGAAAATTTTTAATATTCATCTAGAAAACGTTGATTTGATCATTTAATAAAATAAAAATACATTTCAAACAACAGTTACAAAAAAATTAATAATTTCAATATTCTTCTTCACTGACGAAGTTTTAAAACTTTATTAATAACTAACTCTTTAATAATCATCACAAGAAACGCTGTACTTATATATATATATATATATATATATATATATAAGTTTTTAATTGCAATTTGAGCGTTTAGCTGAACGATTTCACCGAAACAAAATCAAAACAACGCTTGATCAATCAATTAAACTCTTGCTCTCACTCGAACCGAATGCTCAAGAGGAAAAAAAATTAATTATAATATTTAATTGCGTGACATTCTTCTACTTTTTGCTCGTGTCCGGCGCGTATACCCCGCATCTCCGTCCTTGCGCACGCATTGTTTCGTTCTTTTTGATTCAACCTCAAGTCTCTTCCCTCCTCCTTTGCTCTCTCTCTCTCTCTCTCTCTCTCTGGAGAATTCAAAAAAGAAAAAGACAAAGAACCGATCTGACGAAAAACGATAGCAATCGATCGAGCTTGCAAACACGTTCTCCTTCTTCTTCTATACTCGTCTGATATCTCTTTCTCACTCGCTTGCATTTAGAACGTGCGCGAGGAATCAATACCACGCGTTACCATGAAAGCGCCTGATTTCGTGTTTCCCAATGTCACACGAACAATAAAAAAAGAAGGTTTGTGGTCACGAAATGTATGAAATCGTTTGCTACGTTTTCTTTTGGTTTCGGTACCGTAATCCTCTCGCGTTCTTCATTTACATCTTTCTTTCTTTCCTCATTGATTTTTACATACAGAAATTTTTACCTAAAATGGTTCAACCCAAGGTCGACGTTAAAGAGTCAGTCGAAATCCCGTAACCCGCTCGAATCACCGAAAAAAAATCCAACCATCCCTCATTCACTCTCTCTCTAATCTTCTTCTTTTTCGTTCCTTCATACCTATATGCCCTTCGCCTGTTTTTTCCGCTACATGCCTCTTTTTTCCTCAGCTCACCTTATCTCCGTTCCGTCAAACAACCCCGGCGCCTTTTCCCTCGCGCGCTGATTTACGACGACGAATATAAGCAATACCGACCTGCGCGCACTCTTAAGTCTGTGTATGTGTGTGTGTGTGTGTGTATAGTATAGGTATCACTGCAAACTGGCAGCAACTTTCCTTTCTCGGGGTCCCGCCTCCCCATCATTATATTGCCGCGTGTGCTATCGATACCTCCTACAGCCACTATATACACGCACAGCAGCAGCTTGAAATGGACACTTTTATTGCTCTGCTGCTGCTGCGTTTATTGAGGGTACCTCGTGTTTTCACGGTTTTGGAAAATGAGTAAGAGAGAGAGAGAGAGAGAGAGAGAGAACGTTTGGCGCAGTGGCGCATGGGTTAAGGGCTTGTACAAATTAGGTCCGAGGGTAACAGGTTCGCCTCGTGAAATTCTCGCTATTGTTGGATGAATGGAGAGCGGTTTCGTAAAAAATTTTCTTTTTTTTTCTTCGTCAGTTGTATATCATTTTTGAGTTACAAGTGTATAGCTTTTAAAATTCAGTATATCTTTGGTATTATCTATAGATTTTTTTACCTCGTAAAAATTGGGAAGTATATTGTTTTTATATAGTTCTCGGAAATGAAATTCGTACGTGTTATTGGTGGAAATAAATTGAAGTTTTGAATTTGTATGATACGTTTGGTTTGATAGATTGAGCAACGAATTACAAGTGAAAGAATAGACCACAGAATTAACAGACTCGCGAGTGTATGCGCAAGGGATCGTCGTGTGTAAACTCAGATAGAAAATCTTGCTTGCATTGGGATTTACGAGCTTTGTTATCTTAATAAGTGTAAATATGACGGCAAAGCGTTAGGGAAATGTGATTTTGTGTAAAGGAAACTAGAAAGCTAATAAAGATAAGGTGGAATATTTTTGCATGGTAAGGTATTTTGTGAAGTTGAAACGCGTCGACAAAACGCAGCATAAAGTATGTGATAAAGGCTGACTTGCTGGCTCTCCATAAAACGTTTAAAATTTTTATCGAAAAGTTTGTTAAGCGACTTGTAGCTACCGTCGGTTCCCGGTGAAATGAGTTTGTCTATTTCTCCTATCATATAATTACCATATGAATTTCTATTTCGTAGATAAGTGCAATTTATAGACACTTTGAACCTGATTATAAAATAATAATTAATACGATATTTCAGAAATGTAAAATATGCAATTATTGCTTTGGAAAGTTATTCAAGATTGATTATCATAAACTTAATTTATTACGGCAAATATTGACAAGAGTGTATTTTTAATTACGCATTCTTTTTATTTTTTAAGTATTATATTTTTGCGAATAACATGAACTTTGTATGAAAATCAAGAAAATTTAATACTCTCGAAAACCATATTACTGTAGAATAATTTCATTGAATTCTTATAAAATGATACTGAGAACTTTCTTTCCTCAACAACTACCATCCACTATTTATATCAAGAATGATTGCACCTATAACAAAAAATTCCTCAATCCACTAGGACCTGGGACCACCAACTCTTGAAATTTTCACAAACCTTGTGACAACATCTATCTCTCTCTCATCATAGACCCAAACTTTTTCTCCCCGCGTAGAGAAAGTTCCAGCAAATTCCACAATTCGAAAAAGTGTCAACCTCCCTCTCCCCCTCATCTTTTTCTCTCTCTACCTATCCCTCTTCCTCTCCATTGCGCATATCTGTCCACGACCATCGGCGAATCTCCTTTTCCAACTTCCGTCGCAGCGGAAGAGCAACACGACACTCATCTTCTTCGGCCCTTATACGAGATAACCGACCTTGACCGTAGTTTTTCAATCGCAGCAGCCAGCGGTGACGGCTAATAGGCCGTGAAATTATTTGGCTGACTGTATATATATATATATATATACGTGCGCACGCCCCTGCCAGCATGACGCGAGCCTCTAATGAGCCGCGAGAGGGGACACACAAATCCGAGACTCTCTGTCATATAGCTGCCGCCGCCGCCGGCCGTCGGACTCTCAGGCGTATATGTATATATACTGCTGTTATACGCGTAGGTATGTGCGGCTACGAGGACGGTTTTTCGGCAGGACTTTTTGAAAGTGATCCCTCCGAAGGCGCCTGTGTATAGCTGCTCTCCAAATATTTTAGAGTGGAAAATTCGAGATCTTAGAGATAAGGCGCGGACAGAGAGTGGATGGTGAGAGGAGGATACGTATAACTAGGTTTCGAGGGAGTTTTACGTTCGCGGAGGGGTAGTACAGATTTGGCTGAATTATTGGGGATATTTGTTAAGTACCTGTTTTCTCTGTCATTTAGTTTATAAAGTATATTGTTGAATGGTAATATTTCAAGCATGCTTCGTAAAATTCATTAAGGTAAAAGATTTTTTACCGCAACAATATGTGAAATGTGCTGTGATCGTATACTCTTCAAAGTAAAATTAGCGATAAACTATTAATTATTAGTGAAAATTGCTCCATCCAAAAAATTAGTGGAACAATTTTCATTAATTAATTTTGGAAAATATTTAAAATTAAAAGTATATAACGTGTAGCCAGAAGAAATTTTTAAATAAACTACAAAAATTGAGTTTAAATTGGTGGAAACCTACAATAGCAAGGCACAAACATGCATAGTTTAAATGTCATTGTTTCCAGAATATTAGTAAAATCAAAGCTAAGAAGATTACATGAAATAAGATTTCTCAAAATATCTCATCTGTTTAAGAACTCCGAAAAGATCATGCGCTCATTTCACGTCAAAGATTCTGAACGGAAGTAGTTAAAAGTAGAATAGAAAGGGATAATATGTTGGCCATTCCCTTCCCGAAAATCGTCGAGTCCTTTGTCTCAGAAGCTAAGGTTTAGGGAAGAGACAAATTTAACGAGCTTAAAGGTTTTCGCGCGTGTCGCGCAGCTGTTGTCGAGCGGCCATAAAGCATGCGAGCACACGGATTATGGAAGTATCCATGACGCTCAAGATATTATCCAAGTTTATCCTCCGAGAACAGAAGAGTTAATCAGCCGTCTGATAATTCCATTATACCTGTACGCAAATAGGCATTAACTTCAATTTGCTCCCATTGTACATTGTAGGACGTTGAATTGCGCTGTTACACCCTAAGAACAAAAATAATTCATATCAGTTGACATTTGGTGATGTTACTATAAATATTCTTGTAGTTGTTTAAGTTTTGTAAAATAGCAACTGAGATTTTCACGAAAATAATAAATGAGAATTTCTTCACAAAGAAAATCAAATTATATAAAAACCATTGCGTTAGAAATTAAAAATATTATTATATTTTAAATTAGACATAATCATTAATTAAAAAACTTAATTATAATTTTATTTGTGTTGCAGGTATGATACTCAAACTCTTATTTTACCAATCATTGAGAACTATACGTAAGTTTCAAGTTTTTATTTTACATTTCGAATATTACTTTAGTTATAATAAATATAAGTTAAAAAATATATTGGGTTCAATTACAAAACATTACTTAAATAAGTTTGTATATTTATTGAATTGAAGTATATTTTGTATGTATATATACTGATAAAATACTTTTCACAATCATCTTTTCGAGAACAAAATTTTTTTGCTTTTATATATTCTTTGATAATAATGTGCAAGAGAACTTTTTGTATAAAACACGATTTTAAACTTTATATGAATTAGTTCAGATAAAAACATCATTCAACTAAAAGCGTCTTAATTTTCAAGAACAACATCCGTACCTATATAATTGAATGCATTACTTGAAATCATTTGCCAAACTTTTTCAATGCGAGCGAGAAATGTAAAAGAAAGGTAGACCAAAAAAAAACTACGTCACCATCAAACCTTTCAACCGGCTAAAGAAAGCACCACTCTATATCCTCGTGACTCTTTCGACGCATAGAATGCAGCAGTAGCAGCACCCCGAACGACGTCGTCGTCGTGCACGACAGAGCGAGAGAGAAGCAACGCATACATGCATAAAAACTCGCTCCAGATTTATTTAAGTCCCCGTGCTGTGCGCGCGCGCGCACCGAGCGAGTTGACAAGAGTTCTACTCGCGTAAACACACTCGTTTCTCCTTGTTCCGTCGCGGGGCTGTTTGTCGTCCTCGTTCCCTCGCGACGAAGACGGCGCGCACGGGGATCACGAGTTGCGCGACAAGGACGCGCACATAGACACGCGAGGGGTTGCTCGTTGCGAAAGGGTTGCTACGTCTCTCTCCCTCTCCACCCTCTCTCTTTCACTTTATCAGCTCAAAATACAAAGTCAGCGAGCACGCGTGCGAGACAGAGAAGGGAGTAGAACAGTCGGAGCGGAACGCGGCCTTTGTGGGCGTGGCTTAACGCTCCGCCCATCGTTGATTCGTTCTTCGTCCTATCAGCACGCGAGTCACCGCCCACGTGGCCCGTGTTGCGTCGTCGCCGCGCCTCGCGATTGGTCGCGAAGTCGTACGGGCGGGCGGAGTGGGGGCAGGCACGGGGCACGAGAGTTGCACGGATCTGCCGCTAGAGGGGCCGCGTGCTCGCGGAGTAGCACGCGCGAGAGAGATAGAGCTAGCTTGCGCGAGCGCAGCCGGAGCTCGCTGAAGTGGTGTGAGTGGAACGAAGTCAGTCGCAGACTGGAGCGCAGGGGACGGACACCGCGCGACGGCCGCCCGTGCGTGTATACACGACTGGAGCGCTAGATCGTGCGCTGTTGTGTGCCGGGGGCCAACACATAAAGCCTTTTTTTGCCTGGCTTATTGGTTGTTTTTTTGTTTCCGTCGTCGTTGGTTCTGGCTCTTCATATTCCACTGCATCGAGTGCGTGAGAAAGAGTGCCAAGAGTGCGCGAGGGACACAGTTATGAGGCAGCGGAAGAGAAGCTCACCCCGCTACTGCTCCGGATGAGTAGTATAATCGGACTACCAGCAAGTTTAGTCGTCGTCTGTGAACCTAGTGCGTCGAGTAGTAATAGTAGTAGTAGTAGTGTGGTGCTCCGTGTTTTTATGCCGCTGTTGGGGAAGAGCTAGCCAAGAGCGAGTTGCCTCGAGAGACCTGCGGGAGGAGGAGGAGGAGGCACTCGCGGTCCAGTGCTATAGGGACTATCGTGTGCGTGTGTGTGCCAGCAGCACGGATTTTTACGCGTTGTCGTTTAGAACGGACAGACAGAGAGTGTCGTGGAAGAAGAGACGAAGATGTCGGCGTACGCGCAATTCGGATACTATCCGACGGCTTCGCAGGTAAGCTACTCTCTTTTCTCTCTCCCACTCATTCACTCACCCACTCGTCGATGGGGTTTCTTTTCGATCGATTATTGCTTTGCATGCAGACACCCGCGCCACCGACAGTTCATCCGCCCACCCGCATGACACACGGGCTCTGTGTGTGCTGTAACGATGAGTTTGTTTGTTCGTTTTACTTTTACATGATACTCGAACGAGCTGTAGTAATTTTTGCGAGAATTTGGCTGTTGTATTTTGATAAAGGAAAGAGTTAAAAGTATCAGATTGCTTTGTAGATATATACTCGATGACAGTTTTGTGTTTAGTAGCAAGTATATTCCAGTTGATTTCACGAACTTGCCTAATTGAAGTCGTTATCGCGATTGTTTAGATAGTGACGTGAAGTGTCGACTGTTGGTAATGGTTAATTAGCTAGTATTACAGTGAATACGTTTTAGAATATCTAATTTCATAGAGGTATTTAGGTTAGTGCAACCTTCATACACCTCTTTTAACGTTTTTTAATGTAATTTTTGTAGTTTGATACCGGTAAATGTTATAGTTGTAGAGAATTTGATTCAGTAAAGATAAGAAAGGTTATTGTAGGCGCTTACAAGAAGTTATTCTTTATACATCAATCTATTTTAAGTGTCGTTGTTTTTTTTATTACATACCAAACAAATCGAAATAGCAATCTCTTATGAATGTTACGTTACTGTGTCGTTAAAACTTTCTTTTTCCGTTACGATAAATGCTAAAAATTCCTTGATAAAGGTAAAATCTCAAAGCAATCTCGACAATAACGATAATGTTGAACTTTTTCTCGATAACAAATGATGTAATGTACAATAAATTCTAAAAACAATGTTGCTTATGTTACATAACTACTTAATGCAGCTCTTGATATTGAAATAATCTACTATTTATTCAAATAAACTATTACAAAAACTGTATCATCGTCAACGATGATTTTCAACCCACTCATCACTTTATTCTGATGATGTCCACCCTATAAATTAGCCTAAACAAGTCAATCTATCACACCTACCATTATTTCCCTATAAAACACTCATCCAAGCCCTACAATCTTCGTCCCAGAAAGAACAACAATAGCAGTCACACCGAACAGCTGACCGCTCTCCAACCCAATCTCCTCTGCTCTATACTCTCCACATCTCTCCTCTCCTATCACTATTCAAAAACCATCTACCACTGCATCACCAACCTCCAAACCCTCACCCAAAAAAAATCCACCTTTCACTCAACAAAAAAAAAGACAGACCCGCGTCACACCGTCTACCACGTACCTATATATATATATATATACACACACACAGAGACTCGAGAGCCCCTCGCGCACCTGCGCGATCGCGCGCACACGGTCTCGCGCCTCTTACCGTCGGCCGTCGTGCCTAATGCGGCTCGACAAGTAGCCTCTCTCTCTCTCTCTCCCGTTCGCGCGAAATATCTCTCGCACGAGTGAGATAAGAATCGTATATACGAGAGACGCGCGTCGTCGTCGTCTTGTGCTTTGTGTAAGACGATAGTCGCGCACACGGAGGAGCCCGCAGAGAGATGGTGCGGACTTTTCGCCGAACGACTGATGATGTTTCGCACCTCGGAATAGAAGAGTCGTCGAGGCGCGAAATCGCGTATAGGGCGGTGTGCGCAATGGAGCGTATAGAGAGGAAGTGAATGGGATCTTGAAGAAGAAAAAAAGGATGATGATGATGATGATGATGGCTGTACGACACGGTTTCGGAGAAGAACGATGCTGAATGAAGATCGGTTTGGAATAAGAATTGGAGCTGTATAGTCACATGTGTTTGAAAGAATTATAAATGGTCTTTTTCAATTTGCCGCTTGTTTATGCATACGTGGTTATAGAAATTTATCAAGTAAGAGAGTGAGAGAGAGAGAGCGAGCGATAAGTTTAGCTTGATACGACGTATAGCGAAAATGATGTTAATAGGATTAAGGAGGCCGGGGCAATTAATAGTGAATTATTCTTGCTCGCGTCTCTGCATACGTGTGTGTGTGTGTATATATGTATATAGTCTCGAGGAGGCGTAGAAAAAAAATCAGGCAAAAAAGAGATTTTTTAGCTGGTCGATTCGCCGCTGCGATATACATAACATTATATTTTAATCTTCTTATGCGTATTTATGGGATTATGCGTGTGCGCCCCGCACTTAATCATTATACGGGCTTAATTATTTTGTTCTTATATAGACCAAGCGATAAAATTTTTTTCTCTCTCTCTCTATATACGCGCATGCGCGCGTTAGTCGATCCACGTTATCGAGCGATCGATAAAACCGTTTATCTAAATGTCTTCACACGTATAAAAAGTACGTATAGAAAGAGCTGATCGAGTGCGGGTGTCTTTTAAGAGAATTAAAAAAAACAAATGTGTATATATAAAAGTTCTAGAGGATGAGAAAAAAAATACTCGATCTTACATTGAAAACGAATGTACGGGCAATAAAGATAAAAGTTACACGTGTCGATACGTGTCAGTGCGAACTAATATTTATTCATGCACACTCGCGCGCGCGGGTCACACACTTCTATAACATTCCATTTGAATATGTAAAATCATTTCAGCTTACACGCGCACGCACACACACACACATATATATATATATACACACACACACACGTGTGCGTGAATCAAATTGTCAAGCATCGCACGTCGTCTATACTATATAAGTTGCTTGGATAAAAAAAGGAATATAAAGAGGGAGAGGAAAAACAATAATTATATATACATATATCGATAGAACGACATAAACAAGCCAATGCCACGTTAATGTCTATGTACACGAGTGTAATGAAGACTTTTTCTTCGTGTACAGTTTTTAATGAAATTTTCCTCTTAATAACTCAAGATAACATTGATATATATCCGCCCATGAAACATTGTATCCCGGTAGCAATAAAATGTATAAAAGTCTTGCGAATATTACCTTCTTTTTTTCTTCTTTTTTTTTAACCTTTTTACTTTTACCTCTGGTTGCGTATATGGATATTATGCATAAAAACGAATAGAAACGAGTTTAATAAATAAGCCGCTTTAAGGGAAAAAGTAAGTAATACCATGATAAAAAGGCAAGGCGGTAACATAACCTCAAACCGCAAGTCACTTGAGAAGCCGGAGAGCAAACTATTCATTCTGCGCGCGTAGAGCAACAAAAAAAATCATTCTAAACATAGTCTTACTTGTCTGCTCCCATCCGACGAATAAAAACGAGCAGAGACATAACCTTAAAATGTAATTTACTCAAGACAACCGTATACACACACACACACATACTTTATTACATTGAATAAAGTGCATCGTTACATGACTGTGTCACCCGAGAGCTAAGTAATGGCAAAAGTTTATGCGGTAACGATATTATAGCACGTTATTCTCAAGCATCAGGCAGCAGTTAATTTACTTTTTATCCGTTAATTTGATGCTTCCAGAATCATGCTTTAATATATTATTCAAATAATTTCCCGCTATATTCAAAACAATTCCACACGTCAAAGAGAGGGAAAAAAGTGTCGAGGCTAGTATAATAATACACCATACTAGACAGCCCCGAAAAATTTGCTGTGGCAACGCCGATGAATAATGGAGCACAAACAGGAGAGAACGAAAACGAACGCAGTATACGCGTGTGCGCGACTGCTATATACACCTATATATTCTCTCCTTCGCACGCGCGCTCGCGATATACATTGTATATATATGCGCGGCATCGTTTAATGCGCGAATTGCAAATCCACACGCGCGCTCCCAGTGCAATTGTCTCTCTCTCGAAGCGTGCGAAAATTCTTTATTCTCTCTCTGTATATATATCCCTCATTACAATAAAGCACAAATTGTCGCGGCCGTGCACGCGTGCGCGTCGATTTAATATTACCGCGAGAGAGTCCAACGACATTGTCTCTCTCTCTCCCTAGCTTGGTATATATACACGCACGCGCCGATAATACGGAGCGATAAAAGCGTCGAGTTTCGTGATTTCTTTAAGCTGAGAGAAAGAGAAGGAGAAGTTGCGTAAGATATGTGTGTGTGAGCGCGCGTGGTATGGAGAATTAGTGCGCGGCCGGTTTTGTGATACTTGATGGAGCGAGGTGCGTGATTTGATTGGGAGCAAGGTGTGTATACTTACTTGCGACGGATAAATTTTGGAGTGTTTATAGGAATTTAATTACTATTGATATAATATATAAGTTAGTATGTTTACTATAATGCACTTTCAAATGACTAATATTGATCAATATTTTTATGGACACTTAAGAGATAAATAAACTTATTGAAATTATCGATTTAATAAAAAAAACTCTTATATATATAAAAATGTTTTTAAAGCGACTCAATTGCTAGAAAAGTATATGCGGACAGCGCAGCTATAATACATATTTGATGATCGTATGATGATTTGTGCAACATTGTATACGTTTTCCTCAAATTTTACGAAGCCACATGGAAACAGGTTAATTTGACTCGAGGGTTGTTCTCATGCACATACATTTACATACATTTCTATTCTTCGTTATACCTTACATTCTAATTAAACGAATACGCTTTTCGAAGACGACCATCTATACAGTTCTTTCGTTTTTTTTCTTTAATGTCGGCTATATATTTGATTAAATTAAGCCTCGTTAAAAAAAAGAAGAAGAAGAAGAAGACGAAGAATCGAACGACGAAGAATTCGGCATATTCACGAGGTGTGAAGTGTGGGAGAAGTCAGAGGATCGAAGGTCCTTCGGTTGGTAAAAATTTACATCGGAGATCCGGAGTTCGTAATGGCGCTAATATATTTGCCAGTTTATGCGAATGAAATTTGGACGGTATTATGGGAGGTTAATTGGATTCGATGACTATAAACAGTGACAAAATATTTAAATGCGCGACGACGACGACAACTGCGCGACGAAAGAATTGAATTTCAATTAAGTATATATGTATAGAGATTTTACTCCGTATTAAATTAGTTGCCGTTCGCGTTGGTCAAATTGACCGGAGCGGAATAATTTTTCAGTTAACCGAACTGCTTATATATATACGCGTTTCCACGTGCGGACTTTTCGAAAACTACATATATAAGAACTGGATAGAAATATACGAATAAAGTACAATTTTTATATCGCGCATATATTTTGCATTTATTCGATCAGACAGATACTGTCGATATTGAACATACATTCGAATACACAAAACTAATATAGTTTGTTATTTATGATACGGTTATAGTCTTGGAGATTTTTCAACGAGCCGTAACATGAAATAAATAATAAAACACAGCTTTATTAAGGTATAAATAAAATATTTCATGCAACAAAAAGTCTCGAAAACTTTATTACCCTTTTTATCTCTATCCAAATAAAGCAAGAATTATTTCCGCTAATCTAATAAAAAAAAGCTACGCGCTTGTTAAAAGCAAACTTAATACCTTCTACACTCTCAACTAATAAATGTGTTAGCGATTAACATTGCAAAAAGAACAGTTTCTTATCTTACGCGAACTATCTCTATTCGCGCATATAAAATATTTTACATAATTTTATGTATATAAAACATTTGTAAACATTTTCTCGGAGCATGAGAAAAAAAATTGTATATTCTCCATACAAATTTTATGCGCGTGCTGTGTAAATATACGAAAGCTACACGATTGCCTACAAGTATACTAGTTTTATTTTTTCTACGAGCAACTTTATACTCGACCATAAATCACACCAGCGCGTATACACATTGCAAAGTTAAGAAAGAAGAAGAAGAAGAAGTTGCATTCCACATAATTTAACGTCTTAAATTAGACTCGAAAGAATTACCGTATTAATGCCCGATAAAAATGTATGTTAGACTTGTCTGTTAAACTTCGGGAATCTTCTTCTGCGCTTCACTCATATATTTATTGCCACTGGAATTCTTTACAATTACTTTAAATATTCTTATAGAAGTTGTACAACAAAATTTAAATAAATTTTCTCAAAGCATGTTTTTATACTCAAACGCATCACAGAAATTTCCTATTAAATTACATTAAATTTACCACTATTTACTACAGACATTATCAAACAATGTTCAACATTTATACAAATCCCAACAATTTTAATTGCCATTAAATAAATTTCATCCATCGATTTTACATAATAAAAATCGCATTAAATCACGGCATTTCAACCATCTTTTTCTTATCTCCATAAACTAACCACTCGACACGAGTATATAGCACGCACATTTATTTCATAACAATCATAGACACACCACAAACCCCTTTTAATCAATCCTATAATCTCCAGAAAGATTCAACCTATAAACCCATCCGCGCACGTATACCGACGGATATACATAAATACTCCACGGCTAAGGAATCGATCAGCTGACTCTTTCGCACGCATATATATGTCTATATACGTATATATATATACATACACACGCGTGCGAAGAGAGGGGACAGCACGAAAAGTGCACTGCACCTATATATACCTACCGTACGTATACTGCGCGTGCGCGCGCGAACGGCAGAACGAAAGGAGCGAAGAAGAATCGTATGACGCGCGCTTGGCGTACCTATATGCGTGTGTGCGTGCATGGTAGAGGTAATATATATATATATATATATATATATATATATGTATATATAGAGAGCTCTTTCGCCCGATAAAAGCCGAAGCGAGGCCGTGCAGGTGCAACGGCAGTTTTTCGCTATTGCGCCTGAGCGGCAGTAGTTGTAGTAGTGGTGGATGTGTATATGCGTATAACCGCGGGCGAGGTATATAGGTGTCGATTCGGATGATGGAAAAATTCTTTCTTTTTTAAATGATACCATTGTTTTTGAAGTTTTAGGTTTTTATTTTTGTTAAATTATTTTATGTAAAGATGATAAATAATTTATAAATTCATTAATTTTATCTTTTTACGCGGTATTCACATGAAACGCTTACGTTATTCCGTTCTATATGTGTATGCGTAATTTTTCCTATAACATACCCGCACGCGATGCATCGCATCAATTCGCATTTCCCGCGTATATATACCGAAAATTTACACCTCCAAACGGCTCCCACAACCGCTATATATAATACGCATTCAGCATATACGATCGCGTCGTTGATTTTTCCCGATTAAAGCACACTCACACATATCACAACAGGGGGACCGCATACGTAGAAAAAAAAACGAGACGCGTGAAATTGCGAATTTATCGCGGCGCTCGGTCGAACGTATAGTCCGAGTGTAACTTGTGAAATTGTTAGTTATTTCGTTTGATGCGCATGACGTGACAGGTATATCGTATAGAGGTCTATGTATATATACACACGCACGCACGTCATTGCAGGTATATTATTTAAGGATGCGTTTTACCTATGTGTATGTATGTATATATATGCGTTGAAGAGAGAAATATTCTCTCCCTCTTTCTCCTCATGTCGAGTGATTTATACGTTTTACGGCGGCGTTCGTGCACGCGCGCGTAAGCTTTGAGGGCTTGTTTATCGGGACAAATAATGGCAGGCTGTAATTTATTGTGTATATATATATCGATGGGTGGGAGGTGGTAGACGACTACGACGACGACGACGCGTTATGCACGTTTCGAAATATAAATTATATCGTGAGCGAGTAAATATTTTTCGCTGGCTGTAATATAAATGTACGTTTATGTCGTGATTTCTTTTGCTTATGGGACGTAAATGCTCGTTTTGAGTAAAGAACAATTATCGCACGTGACGGTGATGCGTTAAAAATGGTTACGAGGTATATGACGAATGGTTCCTTTCTTTTACGCAGTAAACAATGTAGTGATGCGTATAAGAAGTTCATTTATGAAACTTAACTTTACTAATATCTCAAATCCCTAATAGATCAACTTCATTTACATTAAAACTCGCAATTTTACACTCCACCGAAATGAAACCTTCTTCCTTCAAATCCTCACTTATGCAGTAATTCTACCAACCCACCATCATGGGTTCCACCACAGAATCGCACAATCAAACAAAGAAAAGGTCATCCTTTCCACATATAGGGCCTCACGAAATTTAACGAGGGCATTAAATTCAACGCCGGGCCGAAGGCGTGACGACGACTCGCTCGCTCGCTCCGTTACACGAGAAACACACACATGCAGAGGAAGGGCTACTCTCTCTCTCGTATACTCTGTCGTATATATATATGTGCGTTGAATCCGAGACTTTGCTCGCACGTCGCGCCAGGCGTCGGATTTCAATTTGTTATTAACCTTCATGCCGCGCGTCGCCCGTTACGTTTCATTGTCGAGCGAGCGATTTCATTTATATAGGTGAGCTGCAGGTCGAGCCAGCGCAACTCGCTCGACTTGTTTCTTTTGGGCTGCAGTGTTTAATTGTGAAGGTGGAGAGTAAAAGAGAGAGAAAGAGAGGAGACGAGTGTAGACGGCCGTGACTAACCGATGGCGAGTGCATCGCGCTGTTTGTTTTGTACACGCGTGTGGAGAGAAAGAGAAGTGGGGTTGGAGAGAAGTTGATTTCGAGCGTATATAGAAGGTGGAAGCGGGAGGGGGGGAAGGTTTATCTTTTCTGTCTTATCAGGGAGTGAGTGAGTGAGAGCTGGCAAGAACCTCTGTTGTGATGGCTTTTTTAATTGGAAAGTTTCTTTTTCTTCCGCAAAGAGAGGAAAGCAGGAAGTCGTCGTCGTCGTCAGTAGGGGGGGTTTTTTTTAATGCTTCATGGGTATATATGTATATATAAGCGCGATACGCTGCAGAGGGACGCGAATTGAAACGTAAAAGCGACATAAAAAAACGCCCAACGATGAGGAGAAAAGGTGGGAGGCGTATACAAATTATCGATTAGCGTTTTTCCGTACTTTTGTTTACCACTGCGTGTATAGCATTAAAAAGTCAAGCTTATACTTATTATTGTGTGCAAGAACGACGTTTTGTTCCATTGATTGAAAGGAATAGATAAGCATCGATGTGGAACGCAAACACAATCAAAACACATTATATATATACACTCAGTTCAGTTCACTTCAAGATGAATGAACTACACACCCGATTCGTCAACGACACGATCGCTCCATCTTCTCGCGCGCGCGCGCTCGTGACAAATTGAATGCGTATATATATATACACATATGTACGTTTATATAGAGGCAGGTACATCCTACGCAGGCTCGCGTATATATATACGCGTGTGTAATCTGTACGCGCGATCAAGGCTACATATACACGAGAGATACGATACACATTACGTGTATGTATGTATATATATATGTATACAGAGATGGGCAAAAACGACGTCTCTAGTGATATTGTCGCATATGTATATATGGGTGATTTTAATTAATAGCCAGTCTCTTTTTCCGGTGGAAATTCGAGTTTAACAAATTACCGATGAGCGTCGACGTCGATTTTGATTAATTTTTCCTTTTTCATCGCACGCGCATACATTACATATATAA
>JAWWEQ010000001.1:7087423-7112733 GCA_035583055.1 Torymus tubicola
GCGATATTTTGCCCCAGCGACGCTGGATGTATATATATATATATACTATATATATATATATATATATATATATATATATATATATATATGTATTCTCGGCGCCCGTGAGTTATCGACCGGGATTAAATTGTTGTTCGAGCTTTGCATGCGTGTGGATCCGAGAAATTATATACGAGTGTATGTGTGTACATAGATGTATATGTGCAAGGTTTGAGAAAGTTGGATAGATGGTAGAGAACGATTGGGGATAGAAAAGAGAGTTTTGAATTTGATGCGTTACCGTTGGAGGGGTTGGCGTTTTGAGGTAATCGAGTGAAATTATCGAGGATGCGCGAGATGTACGTATAAGTACGAAGTTGGATTTTATAAGGTCGAGCTAGAGTTTATTTATTCATTAGGGAAGAGAGGTTGCAAGAGAGAGAGAGAGAGAGAGAGAGAGAGATGCAGATGTAAGGAGAACGATAATTTCGACATGTTTATGCTCGTGTGCACGCGGTGGTTTAATATGCACGCAGGATACAGTGCTCCTATATGATCATAAATCGTAAATGGGGAAGTTGCGCAATTCGTTACCTCGCGTGTGTGTCGGTTAATAAAATCAATATAATATAAATATATATTTTCTATGAAATTCTATGAAGTGGCGTATTTTCAGCGTATATAATACAGAAAGTGTGAAACGGCAATAAAGTTATTATATGTACAAGCATAAAATAATTTATATCGCATTTTACACATAGCGAATAGTATTATACACAGAGAATCAATAAGCATTAAACCATAAAACGTTAACTTTCAAAATTAAATTCCACAACAATAAACTCTTGTTCGCGCAACTGCTTTATATCTCCGAACGCCAATATCAAAGGAGAGTATCGCACTCCATTCTCACTTATACCACATCTATATACCTACATGCACACATATATACGCGTGTATATATATATATATACACCAATCACTAATTAAACGCGCTGGCAGCCATCTCGTGGGCTTTAACGGTACCCACATACACACACATACATATATACATGTGCAATATATACACAGGTAGCGCATCAGCTGAGACCTACGTGGGAGTGGCGATAAATCGATGCTCGGCGTGCGCGCGCGTGAATTTGCGCGTTGTCACCCGGACCAGCTACCGAGCGAGATAAAAGAAGAGAGAGAGAGAGAGAGAAGCGGTGCATTGATGGATGAGTTCGACGAAAGAGTGTGGAACGAGTGAAAAGAGACGAGGACGAGCGGAGCTTTTTAATATTATCCGAGTGGCGTGAAAGTAGCGTGAAATCGGGGCGTATACGTGCGCGACAAATTGCGGATTGTCCCGGGATATAGTTTAGTTTGTATAAGGTATAGATTATGTAAGCGTGGGATGAATTATACGGTGATTTAAGTTGATCTAAACTTTTTATACAACTGATAAGATTAGTTTTGTAGTTGATATTCTATAGTTGTATAAATAAGGATTATTAAATAGTATCGATAATCAGTGGTTAATTATCTTCCGCTCGATAATTCACTTGACAACTGGTTCTTCGCATTGTCCTACTATTGATCCGCGCAACCCTCGGCTAATTGAGCCGATCGCTCATCTAAAAGTACAAGCGCTGGTTTAATCATAAATGAGAGGCACCTTGTCCTCGAAATCAATTGACATTCAGTCCAATCAATTACTAGAAATCGATGATATAAACAAAATTACGTCTTACAACTCGCGTCTTATCCGACGGATAAAACACGCGCGTGTATATACTGTAAAATAAAAGACCGCGTATAGATATGCATATTATCTAGAAGCTGCAGTAACTTTCGCAACCTCGCGCCTCTCTCGCGTCATTTTTTTTTTCTTTTCACGATCTTATATATAACCACATGGCTAATTTATATTACGACTCGACGCGCGCCGCGCGGCTAATCGCAACTGCGCAAAGCAAATTTGCTGTGTACGCGAGAAGAGAGAGAGATAAAGGAGTATATTTACGCGTTGCAGTTGCATCAGTACGTACGTGCGCGCTTCTTCGTTTACAAATCGATGAGCGCACTATGAATTCCGAAGTTTCATACCAATTAGTCTCACTGCGAGTCGGTATATCGAGTCGCCGGTGATTTTTCATCGCATTGTATTCAAATTGTGCATTGTGGGATGGGTCGATGTACGTACGTACGTTTCGAGAGAGAGAAGGGAAGAGGAGAGTTTTCGTATTATCTCGGGAATGAATTGACAGTCCATTAATAATACGGGAGATAAAGGATGCGATTTTTGTGTATATATAGTATAGTATAGGTGAAATGTGATTCACGAAAACATAAATGCTGCTTCGGTAATGGTGTCACTCGGGTATTTTATTCAATGAAATATTATACACGCAGCCATCGTTTATGTACGGTTTAAAGATTTTTTTTTCAAATTTACAAAGTATTTTACAACTCTTCCAAAACACGTTCCTTCTTGAAAGAAACGCGTATATTTAACGATTCGAATTAAAATTATCCGCAACGGTTGCCGCTATACGACAAAGCAGTGAACCTGAAACCCATAAAAACCTTTTTTATCCAAACCGCGATAACCCTATACTCGAAAAATCCTGGGGGGACGAGGAGGTGCTGCTGCGCGAACAAAAATTTGCACGCCGCCGACGGAAGCCGAAAACGACCCTGAAAAAGCCGCACGTTCACGCGTTATCTCGTCCACAGTATAAAGCTTTCTCCCTCTCTCTCTCTCTCTCTACATTGTAATTCGGAACGATGGTATGCTAAAACGACCGATCGAGAAACGCCGCAGCGCTCGCGCGAGCCTTCTATAGCCTCCTGCAAACGAGATTCCTGCGATTCCGCGATCCGAAAGATTAATCCCTATTGCATCTCTCTCTCTCTCTCTCTTTCTCGCGCTCACACACATACACACACACTTTCTTCGTTCCCCCAAGTGTTGCTTTATTTTGCAAGCGTGAATGCGTGCATGCATGTGAGAAGTTTAATCCGACGGCATGTGGATAAGAAGCGTATAAGGGAGACAAGTAGTTTTTGATTTTCTGCTTGAAGTTTCGCGAAGTTTTCGGACTCGCTTCAAGGATTGAAGTTGTACACGTCGTCGATGAAGATTATTATTATTATTCCAACGCTAAGGATGATTGTTTATTTTTTCTATGAATTTAAATGTTGTTTTTTACCAACGCAAGTCTATAATTTTCCATATATATAAGCATACTCGCGTACCGTGTATAAGTACCTTGCGGAACCACCGATATCCAATATTTTACAATTTACCTCGACATTCACGCGTCCGTCACTAAATCACCCTCGTTAAATATTTCACAACCCTGCGTGCCTTCTTTTTCTATATACACTACTCTGCTAACACGTATGGACAACCATCATCGCGTTATTATTCTATTTACCGTACAGCGTTGAAATCCACTACGATATCGCTCGCTATATAACCGCGTCTCATACTCATCGATCATAGTCGCACTAGCAAATTCGAAATTGATGGCTTGTGAGCGCGCGCGATGAGTTTCGCCATTAGAAACACAACACGGTGGCGGCTATGAATTCCGCACGTCGACGGTGTATGCGGAATATCGTTCGCGATTTGCTCAATCAACGCGCAGGTTTGTTATGCAAACTCGCGGAAAATGAACTGTCTATCAGGGGAATAGAGATAGTTCGGTTATTTGTATAGTCGATCAATTGTTTGTATATATTTTATATAATTTACTAAAATCGTTTTTATGTTAGTAAATTTTTAAAACGACTAAAGCATATATAGTTCCAAAATAATTGAACTACACCGTAGCAACGCTATAACTAAGTTTTTCTACTTTTCCTTCTCTATCAAAATTTTTCAGCGACACCGCGCGCTATACTTTTTACCAAATTATAACTCACTCATGGTACCCCACACATACACATCTTACACCTATCATTATTAACCCTTATTAACCGCACGCGCATTCCTCAACACACATTTTCGTCCAAAAAAACTTCAACCTCTCGCATACACGTATATATCCCTACACACCTATATATACACTAGCATGCAACTTCGCTCGCTTTTTAAGGCCTCGAAGTTATCCGCGCTTTTATAACGAAGTGTGTTACAGCTTGGCGCTGACAGCTGCGCGGCCACGTCGGAGGGGGGCAACCGGTTTTCCGCTCGCTCGCTCGCTCGTTCGTTCGTTCGATTCTCGCACCTCGCGCGAACGCTTTCCTATTCCGGACTGCTGCTCTCTCTCTCTCTCTCTCGCGAACGCTAATTGGCGATTTTCGCGCGCACGCGTGCGCCACGACGACGTCGTGTATATATGCGTACGTCTATGTATGTATGTATGTGTGATTCCTGAAAACTCAGCTGTATGTGTGTATATATATATATATATGTTCAAGTCGATGCGAGAGATACGAGAGGTGTTTTTTTTCCTTCTCTTTTTGCTTGAAGTTGGAACGAAGGGAAAACATGTGTAGACGGGGTATTATTTATCGTATGTCGAACATGGGTTTGCGAGAAATCTGGAAATTAAGGTTGCAATTTTTACCTGGTGTATATATGTACGAATGTTGCTGGTAAAAGTATTAGCGACCGCGGTTTGTGTATACAGCAACGATGATGATGGTGAATTTGCGTGCGTTGGTCTTATCGTACCGGACTCGTTCTACTTGTTCGCGCTGTTTTCTCGGATTTCCTTCGATGCGTTATGTAAATTACAATGTATTCGAGTTCATTTATTTCAGCTATATAGTAGCACACATAATTAAACCCGTTACATAAACTATAATAATGTATCCTTCATTCGTAAACTTCTTTCTCAACAAAAAACGCGCATTAAATTTATTAACTACAAATATCTATATTTAATTCCACCTCACGTCGTTTCCATCAATTTGTTTACTCATTTAGCATTATACCACATACATACACATAACATAAATCGCATCCCATTACCCGTAATTCTATAACCAAACAACGAAAAGCAAACAAAAATACCTTCCATCATCCCCTTCCCTTTATCTTCGCACCACAAAAGCATCTCATAGCGTATAGCTATACAATCACGATCCCAGGATCTAAGCGCCTTTACGTACACGCATGCACGCATCCTCGGAATCCCGCGTCGGTGGTATACGCACGCGCGACTATTATAGCCATTTACACGTATACGCGTAAAGATCTCGATTCCTTGCTATGGTACGCGCGCGCGCATCGCGCGGATTAAAAGGACCGACGGCCGACGCTCGTTAGGATGCCCGCAAGCAGCCGCGCGAATTATCGCTCGTGTCGATCGTCGCAGTAGTCCGACTATATATATATGTATGGTGTGAATGTGTATGTATATGTGTGTATTATATATATACAGGTGTATAAGTACCGGATTCGCGTGCGTGCGAAACGTTGTAATCTGCGAGGTAAAGGCGCCCCCTGACGATGGTGTTTTTATGTTTTTTCACTTAGAGGTTTAGTAGGTAGTTACTCGATCGACGTAGGTTTTGGGTTTGACACGTGTAAGGTATGAAATTCAACAGAAAAGTTTGCATCTCGTAAAATAATAATTGTTGTTAAATCCATATACTGTAAAGCCTAACTTTAGCAATTACAGTGTATGGAAAACAACAACGGTAAGCTGCTGAATATACCAATAACAGAAAACAAGAGGGTATACTATATATATAGAGGGTACAGTATTCAGAAAGGTACGACATAAACGGGAAATAATCGTTTCCATACGTTTAACGACTTTCATTTCAAAACCTTCATGCAGATTGAATTCTCCCAGAAAATTGTAAACAGACCTTATCACTGTCACCCGAAGCCCGTGGAACCTTTGCTTATTGCCCTCCCATAGTCTATACACAACCAGAATCCATATAACCCTAAGGTATATATAAGTCGCGCAGCCTCGAAATCGATTACAACGCTTCTCTCGCCTTCTCTTATCGCGCGACGACTAATTGTCGCGAGCACTCCTCTCTCTCTCTCTCTCTCTTGCCATTGCTCAATCTAATCGTCGCGGCAGTTAAAGGCCGCAGTTACGCAATGGAATAACTCTCTCTCTCTCTCTCTCTTTCCTCTCGCTTGCGTATACGCAAGTATGTATATATATAATATACGTACGGATAACTCAATCGATTTATCCTATCGAATAATTAGCGTTACAAGAATATTACTGCGCCTTATCCCCCTCGGAGCTTGATAAAGCACCATAAACTGGATTGACACGCTTCGAGAAATATTCCTTCGATTGTAGGGAATATATATTATAAACTCTGGCGTATACGCGCGTGAACGTGGATTTTTAAAAGAAAAACGATTTCTGTATGTTGTATACATACAGTCTCTCGGGTAATGCTACTATATAGGTAAGAGAAGGAAAAGACAAATGAGTAGGCGATTAACATTTTTGTGCATGCGGAGTGCGATTTTGATTGACGCGCACTGTCAAATAAATCACGCAGCCGTTCTGCACGAGCCACGAATATAGTATAGTAATTTATCGCTCGTGTTATATTAGCAGCTGAGGTTATAGACACAGACGTTCGCGTATATTGCTTATATTGCTTTATTAAGATTGATCGTATCAATCGTATCAAATTTTATTTCTCTAGTTTTTTTAAAAGCGTCGCGGCGTACACGTGTTTGCTTATACATGGAAAAAAGAACGAAATATATATAATAATCAATCTAAATAAAATCCTTATAACTAATGAAGCATTAACTGTCTGTTCCAGTATGCTAAAACAGTTTACCGCTTATTAATAACCTCAATTAGGATCATTTTTACATCAACCAAAAAAATATACTATACAAAAAAAATACACTCCTATCGTATGAAAACCACCATTCGGTATTATCCACATTACCTATCGCCTATATACACTTCGACCAATCGGATACATGTGCTCTGAGGACGCACAGGGATTTGGGGGGAGTGATCATGTTTTCCGCTTGTCGCGTCGCGCGCAAGCGTCGCAGGACATGCGCGTTGGTATACGTATAGAGACTACACCCACCTATATAATCCCCCGCTGCGTGACGCTCTGACCAACCACGGTTGTAGTGGGTGTTACACGTATATATGGGTAATACAATTATTACGACGACGTACCAGTGTGTATATGAACATTTTCGGCGTTGAACGTGAAACTTATACGATACACTTACGAGAGCAGTTGTTATGTAAATCGAAGTTTCTTCGCGAAATGTTGATGACTTTATTTGGTCGCGGTGAAGTTAAAAATATATGATTTCGATCAAGGTGAAATGCGAGAGCGAAACGACGTGGGGACAGTACTTATAATTTTAAGAGTTTAGAAAGTCATTGTATTGCTTTCTTTTTTTCTCGATCTCAATGAGGTGATCCTTCGGTGTTTCGCTTATAAGTAGTGCAGAGCTTTCTCTTGCATGAAAACGAGATGATAATTGACCGCTTGATTTATGGAATAATAACTGGCTAATGAACCGAAACATGTCGGATAGGTTGTTTTAGCTTATACTTAACGGCTGATAGTAACGAGATTATAGATCCTTAATCCCCATGATTCTCTTTACAACTATCCAACATATTTCTTATACCCTTACCTTTTACTCATCAATAAACTTACACTTCGAAATTGCAATCAATATTTACCAACCCATTTATTTGCTTTATGTTACAGGTTAACCACAAGCAAGGTCGGCAGTTGTACTTCGGATCGTAGATTCCAAGCACACGAAAGCTTCCGAACCTGGACACGAGATCACCACCCGTGACAACGCACTCGAGATTTACGTGAATACGCGCGCACGTGGGAAACTTTACCAGTGAACGAGGATTAATTATGTATCTGACCGTACCGAAAAGGGTCACACATGCGTGTTTACTTATACATATTATACATATATAAAAAAAAAATACATAATTTTTTTTTTCCTTTACGCGGGCTCTTCTTTCTCGACGAGTGTATTATGACGATGCACATATACATACACATACACACACACATATAGACACAAAACTTACGGTTTGTTGTTGTTGTTGTCGTTGATGATTATGATGTTGTTGTTTCGTTAAGAACGACACATACATATACACATAGACACACAAATATACACGCGCGTATATATAGAACGATTGAATTATATAAAATGTGGGAGATGTAGAGGGATGACAGAGAGATACACACAAAGTAAGAAGAAGAAGAAAAAAGAATAATAATAATACACACGGGCAATGTGCAAAGAGAACGATTGAAGAAGCACCTCGATTATATAGTTAAACGAAATGGCAGAACTGTTGTTACTATGATTATTATTATTATTATTATTATTAATATTATTATTATTTTGATTATTATAATTTTATTATTATTATTATTATTATTATATTATTGTCACGTTTAAAGTCACAACCACGTACGGTAACGACCGCCGACGCGAGAAGTCTTTTTGTAAATATGTCAAATACGAGAGAGAGAGAGAGAGTGAAAGAATTTTAGGCGACTACATAAGGGATATAAAACGATTAACGCGTTCAGTGCGTATATATATATACATATATATATATATATACATAAAAAAATTGATATGTATACATATTAACGAGCAGCGTGCGAGTATACGGTCGGTCGACTTCAACACAAGACACATACACTATAATGTGAGAGCTCGAGCGCGCGTCTCCTGTCATTTTTATTTTTCTTCCATTTTTTTTTTAAAGTGACGATGTATACTTGCGACGATTCATTGCTATATATATATTGATGTAGAAATAATGTACACGTGGATGGATAAACTGCGCAGCGTATTATGCAAACTTGGAACTCTTGATTTTTTTATTTCCTTTACACGCGCACGTCTTGCGTTATTTGCCGATGATCCGCAAACACGATGTTGTAGAACAATTTCATTGTATAAGATTGTTTCAGATATATACAAACCGAGAAACTACCTATCAACTAAGAATACTGTAAATATATATCTATATATATAACATATTACACGATTGGTCAAATCACGTCGAACCAACAAAACGTCTGCTAATATTGACTTCTCATTGATTTCCATCCTACCTATATATATACATACATACATACAATCCATCTCCCGTTGCTCTATACACTTCCATACACGACGCGCGATAATGAGAAACCCAGCTTATAATTTTTCGCATTATAACCGTACGGGGCACATACACGTGGGCGTAAAAACCCGAGTTGCCCCTGTTGTAAATCGAGACTCAACGCGCGCGCGCCGCCATAAACTCACGAGAGCGCGCTGCTCGTACAAGTCAATCATGGGCGGCGATCGATAAATCACTTAATTTTCATCGCGCACATATATATGTATATATATGTATATATGCAGTTGCAGCAGCACTGTTGGTACTACACCGGTGTGCGGGCGAGAGACCCAACCTAATCTTGCAGCGACTGCTGCTGCTGCGTCTCTCTTCCCTATGTATATGTATATATACGTACGCGCGATCGATGATGATATGGTGCTCGACGTCATGCGCGCGCGTGGTGACGACGAAAAGAGCGTCGGCCGATGCTGATATGTGTGTATAGGTATATATAGAGAATCGCTGGCTGGCTTCCACTGGCAATGTTTTTTTTTATTTCATTGGTGCGAGGTTTTCGGTGGATTTTCATGGTGAATAATATAATAATTGTGGTTTTATTGGAAAATTCGCCGAAAATCGGAAGGTATATAACAATGCTATAGTGAAATAGTAATGGTGTAAAGTGTTTCACAGACACACTAACAGTAAATATAACGCAATACAGCTCTTTAAGCCCACGTATATTTAATACTACTCTCCATGGATACATGTATTGTACCCACACAGACTCTGCAGTGTAGCTATTTAATAAACCACAAGATGAGCATAGCCGTTCATACACATATGTACACTCACACACACACACATAGCGAAATAAAAAAAATATGGATATGCAATTAATTAAACGAATTAAAACCGTTCACCTAATAGTTACACGTTTATTATTACTATAATAGTATGTTGTTTGATAAGCAAAATGGTGCAATAACTACTGACAAAGCGTTGTATAAGGATCGAAGTAAATAACTGTCACTAGAAGCCAGCGCAAGTCGCGAGGAACACAAAAAAAAACAAATAATATTACATATATTGTAAGTGAACAACAACATTTCACGATTCGCCGTATCACGACTCGAACCAAATTCGATAATTCGAGTGAAGTAATGCTAATTCATGCGCAATAACACGTATATATAAAGAAATAAGATATCATTCAAATGTCGGTGTGTGTGTCTGTGTGTGTGTGAAACCACAAGGTTATCGAATTTGGTTTACAATTTACCATTAATGTTTGACGCGAGATTGCGAGTTATCCGAGAACTTGTAAACCAGGAATACTATCTCTTTCTTTTTGTAAATATATATAAAGTCGCTTCGATAAATAAATGTAAACTTAATGAGAGTGAAAATGAGAGACGTTAAATAATGCAGTACACACGACTACTAAATTAAGTAATGAAAACAAAAAAAAATGCATTTCGATATATGTGGAGAGAGCCGACGGAAACGTGCGAGTTTTGTATAATTTACGAATGGAAAAGATCGAAAATGCAATGTGGCAGGAAAGTGTAAATTTTTTGTAAAGATACATTTATTTATATCTGTGATAAAGGAGAAAGAAACGGAAACGAAAACGAACAAAATTTAAGGATGAAAGCAAAAAAAAATTGTTTGAAAGCACAGAAAAGAAAAGAAAAACATACACATACATACATACATACATATACACATACAACAGGAGACGCGTAGCAAAGCTCGACGTTGAAACTTATACTGTATACTTATATATCGCACGGTCGTCGCGCTGCGTGCGTTTGAAGGTATATATATATATATATACATATACATAAAGCTTCGTCTCGCTCAGACGACTATAATTACAAGCGCGACGAATTTCTTTTTGTAAATAAGCGAGCGAATAATTCTCTCGGAATTAAAAGAGAGAGAGAGAGAGAGTGTGTGTGAAAGAATAAAGACGCGCGCGCGTCCACCCCACCGACGCACAGGTGGTAAAAAAAAAATAATTGTTGTGAATAAATGCATAGCGCCAGGTACACTAGATAATATTTCGTAATAGTCGATAATGGATATAATTCTATCCGCGGTGATACACCGCGCGAGTTCTATCCGGTCGTTCGTACGGTTTCAAACTCTTGTAAATTAAAGTGAAAAAAAAAACAAACAAACAAACAGATGATGATGAAGATGATGGTGATGATGATGATGATGATGATGATGATGAAGAGTGTGTACATAGCTATGAATGTGAATATAGATAAAAATATATCTATTATTATTATTATTATTACGAGTATCGACATCATAACATATTATATTATTATTATATTATTGTCTACTTCAATTATGAATTCATATTATATTAAAAAGAAGACTATTACGTTGTAAGTTCATTTGTATATTTATTTGATCCTTCTATCCTTTTACATTTAAGTGTTATCATTACAGTAAGACAGAAAAGAATTAATATTGTTATAATTAAATAATCTTCGCCTCATTAATTCTATTCAAATACTAAATTTATTATGGATTAATATATTTATCTCGCATACTGAGAAAACTAAACCGCATGCATCCTAGAGGATTAAATATTCTTGATATTCTTAAGTTTTCATCAGCACATACTTAACGTTCACACAAACT
The DNA here is from genome assembly GCA_035583055.1 of Torymus tubicola. Lineage (NCBI taxonomy): Eukaryota > Metazoa > Arthropoda > Insecta > Hymenoptera > Torymidae > Torymus > Torymus tubicola. The sequence goes on from JAWWEQ010000001.1 coordinate 7,099,123, forward strand.
TCAACCTATCTGCCTTGAAAATTTCGTTTTCACATATTTTTGCATTAAACTATATCGAAAGATTAAAATATTCATGAAAAAAAATGCGAGCTCCAAAGTACCAATTCAACCAGACCACTATAAAAAAAAATCGATTGATTGCCAAAACCTTTTTTCCATCACCACTCTTCCCTCGCATTTTTCCACTCCAACCTTCTACCAAAGCAAATGAGAATAGGCTGAAACAGCGCAATCAAATCCTCCGTTTGTCCTCACCCTTACACACACACCACTACCACAAAAACTCACCACCTCGTGTACGCAACACGCATATCTATACCTATATACGTACATACCACCCAAGGGTATATATACGAATCGGAAGTCCTGGCACGTACGGCATAAACATCGAAAACACATCGACGCGAGGCCTTACAAAGCTCCTCGCTTCGTTCGTTTTGAATATATATATATATATATATATACACACACACATCTTGCCAGTACGGAACAATGGCGCGCGTGAAAAAGAACAATAGGGGGGAAGGTTCGATCGTATAACGGCGCGAGAAACGTATATATGTATAAGAGCGAATTTCGATTCCAAGCCGCGTTTTGCCTCGTTATAAATACGTGTCCCGCCCCCCGACGGCCGCTATATATGCCATCGCGTATTTCGAAGGTTTTTCGCGCGCTTGTGGGTTACGTTACGCGTCGCGTAAGGTTTTGAATAGCAATTGATTCTTAGTGGCTGGAACGACGATGTGGTGTAGGGTAAGTGGGGGAGTGGATATAGATATATACGTTTAGGGGTGAGGGTGGGTTCTGTGAGTGATTTAGGGGTTGAACAGCTGGTTTTAAGAGGCCAGAGTGGGTCCTTGAATTGAATTATATATATATATAAAATAAAAGGAAGGGTCTATATTTTTACCCGGTATGATGTGTGAGTTACACATCTACTTGTGAAAAACTAGCATGATTTTCGGATTTGAATTTAAAGGCAGCGACGCGTTGTATTAATGGTTTTGGTATATATATGTTATATTCGTTGTTTTATAAAATTTAGTAATGTAATTAATTGTTCGATAAGGAAAATTTTTTGTGTTGGAAGAAAAATTTATTGCGGTACAGAACGAATTTAACTTTTAATAAATTTTACTAGAATTTACGATAGTTTCGTGTTTTGACCATAAATTTCAAACTAACAAATTTTTTTATATCAATGGACAATACTGCGTTTTACATTCAGCATCTCTTAAATCACCTTTTTCTATCTATAAAACCGCTTGATTATTCGGATGGCCTATAGCCATAAATTAACCAGCTTATCAGTAATCTCAACTTTTTGTCCGAATACAAAAAAAAAGAACACAAACTTTTCTTTGTATACACCCATCAAAGTGTCAATAAAATGTTGAAATCCCGATATATCCAGAGGGGCAATAAAAAGCTACACACTCCTCTTAAAAATCTAGCAATTATCTCTCGGCAACGAGCTACAGCGCAATCAGCCATCGTTGTACTTGCAATCAAAGAAACTACTGAAATATATATATATATACGATCTTACGCGCGTATAGTTTGAGATCGTATAATACGACGTATATACATATATTCTCTGCGGATAAACAGCTGGATTATGCAATTATACCGCAATTAACAGTCACTTTTCTCGCGTTTATAAAGCCCACCTAAGCGCAAGAGAGAGCATTATATTATACACACTTGCAGGCGTGCGCGCACGTCGGACATAAACCACAACCTCTGGTATATACAGAGAGAAAGGAACGGTAGAGAGAGAGAGAAAGATCCTCGAGGGAGTCACGCGCTTTATATGCTCGGGCATTAAAATCAATTGAGGCGCCGCTATAGATTAGATACATATATACATACATATACGCTGAAGCGACACAATAAAGCAGCGTTATGGTGAACGCGCCACTATACGCGGCGTTTAAAGTTTTACGAGGGAGCTTTAGAATGTGGAAACGATGGATTTTGGATCGTTGATTGCTGTGTATAGAGGATTTTTTATATTGATGATTATAGTTGTTGAGGTAGAGTTACGATGGTGAGGATGGACAGATTGGAAAGAGGATATATATATGTTTCGAGGTGAATAGAGAAGAGAATAATGCGAGGTATTAAAAATGTGTTTTTGATTTTATGAGGTTGTGCGGAGGTTATAGCGTGTGGGTTTTCAGTGGTTTTAATGCTTGATCGGCCCGAGAGATACATCGTACGAAACTAAATGCTTAAACGGCGTCGTAAAGTATTTTTGGTTTCCTGTAAATATAGGATGAACGTGGGTACTTATAGTTCGTGTCCATCAAGAATAACGATTTGTTAAATTTTCAATCTCAAGTTCATTGGACCCACATCAAACTGGACTTCATCAAATTCGTATATAAACGTTAAGATGGTTTATATGTACAAATCTTAATACATACGAAATTCTTATGTAGAATCTTATTGATGTTTATTTTATCAGCTGTTGACACAAATTTAATAACTCAAAATGAACGTAAGCTTGGAACTTCATGTTAACTTGAAAGTGGAGTGTCTTAAATCAACTGATCTTAAAAAATACTTTACTTTCATGTTAAGTAATGACGTATTAGGTTTTTTTGCCTTTTTTCTTTACATTAAGATACATACAACCTTAAAAAAAAAACAAACGTTATACTCTCCAACTATTCTGACAACAATCATACAAATAATCACCTGCATCAACCATCCCAACATTCAACTCAAACCTGCAACCCTACATCTCCTTGCAGATAAAGAATTCACTTGATTCATCTCAACCTTTTTCCTTCTCACCTGTACACCTATACTCCCAACCCACCGTAGAAAACAATCTTCGCGCAGCTGTACTTCCTTACACCCTAAAGCTGTTTACCACCTTATACAACCGCGCGGCACTTCACCGAGATATGCCATGCACCGTAAATTGGGCGATGCGTATATAGCTATACGTTTCTCCCTGGCAGTCTGCACACGGCATATCGCCGACGAATAACCGAACGAGACAAAGGAGCCATAGTGGAGAAAGGGAGAGCATAATTCCGAGGGTACCATATCCTGCCTGTAAACTCATAATACGTATAGTGCGTTTGCTGCTTTGCACTACCTTTCTCTCTTATTCCTTCGTTGTTTATACTACCACTAGTGCTCTGTACTACATATATATACTCTTTCTCTTCCTTGTGATTCCTCCACATGGGAGTTTACAGTGCGCGTCGCGTGCGTTGAAGACGAATTTACGAGGGAGGTTCATGTTATATGTGCGAGAGAACAAGGGAGAAATTCACGTAGTTTCACTTTTATCATCAGACAAACGAAGGCTGCACGATGCGTTTGGACATTTGCATGAGGTTAATGGTACGCAGACGCTTTTTCTTGTAGAAGAAAGAAGAGATGTTTCTTTTAGAATGTTTTTTTTCTCTTGCATTCGAATGAATAATAAATTATTGCTGTCCAAGGCTGAGAAAATTAAAAATAGCGGTGTTCGAGGAACAAAATGTTTTTAAACAACTAGTGAAGAAGAATCGCAGTGATATGTTTTTTTTTTACACCAATAAAGCTAAAATTATACATAACTGGGTAGTGTATCATGTCAGCTGATTCATCAGAGATCAGAAGAACCCATGGCAAGTCAATATTCAGCATATCTACGTGGCTTTACAAGTAATAAAACTCATGTTACAAATTTCATTACACGTGCACACACGCTCAATACAATCTCATCTCATTTGGTTTCTTCTCAAAATGTTTACACGTGTTCTTATTCGGTTTTCCTTGTCACGCGAACTTCTTAACACTTGCTCGAGAGTAACACTCGATCCTCACCGCGCAATCCTAATTAAAAATCCACGACAAACATTCACACTCGTCCCCTATACTCACAAACCTTCTCTCGTTCATTCATATTCTGCCATTTCATTCTCTCTAAACGTATACGCTTTCGCTAAAAACTTCGACGACCTCCATAAAGAACGCGTCGACCGGAAACCGAAAATTCTGTTAACACGTGCTCGCCCACGCGCGCGTCCTCTTCTCTCTCTCTCTCTCTCGATTTATGTGCCTGATCGATGCGTAAAACGCGCTGACATGGAAGTAAGGTACCCGTGTGTGTGTGTGTATATAACGTAGACGTTGTGAGAAAAAGAAGAAGCGAAACCGAAATATCAACGCGATTCATAAATCGTACGGATTGTAGAGGAAAGCGTGCTAATGCGAAAAGAAGAGAGGAAGAAGCGACGGCTCATGTTTCGCGCCGATGATGTAGGACCGATGTTGCGCGCTTGTTTCGCCGCTCGTTTCATTGATTTCGTCTTTTTTCTCTCGACGTGGTTTTGGTATAGTATTCGATTTATTTATAATTTTTTGTTTTTGGAGGGAATCTTACCAATGGTCATTTTTATCGTCAGTCGGCATTATACCAAAAATTAGAAGAACATCTGCGTATAATAATCTTTCTCAATGCTAATATGGTTGAAGTATAACACCTGCAGAGTATTATAAGCAGACATTGATCGAAAAAAAAAATGAATAAAAGTTTCACTTCAAAACTTCATTTCATTTAATACCAGATTCAGATAAACCTTTGAAGTACGCGAATGATCCCATCATACACATTTCACAAACCACATGGAGCCGCTGCATTCATTTGCAAAAACTTTAAGACTACTACACTCGGCAGCTTCACCCACTTAGGCACCACGTCGAATTGCATTACGCCGCGCTGTGAATATTCCTGATAAAGTCGCCTGATAAGCGGCTATCGGGTGCAATGGTTATACCCCGTCCAGTTCTCAGGTAGAGCTGTAGGTCATATATATACGTAAGCAGCGTGTGTGCACGAGCATATAAGCCCCGAGTATATATAATCGCGACGACGCGGTAGTATACGGATTATCGGTGCGTCGCTGAATTTACGACGCGGAGATGCGCGCCGGCAGCCGGTGTTGCGTTAGTTCTGAGATTGCTAGGACAAAAATCGAATTGATTTGTGGATGTATGTGTATGTGTGCAGAGTTGTAGTTCATGCGGTTTAGGGGTATTGGTTTTTAATTAATTATAGGGAGAATTATTGGATTTGATAATGTTTGTAATAGTAAATTATTCACGAACGAAATTGTTGCTTCTCTCGTATTATAACGGACTTTAATGTGAACGTAATACAGCGAATACTGTTTCAGTAGTGATAATTTGCTAATAAAATATTGTTTATCTTACTGTTTCATTTAATGAACTCATTAATTGCTATTCAAAGTAGTAAAATGAAAAATTATTATTCTACGTAAATCCATCGACTGCCTTCAGTATAATGACCAACTTACCGCTACTGAATTATTACTAAGAATTCGCTTTTATATATTCACGGAATATACTACACGTAATGTACCACCGCACTTACTTATTACAGACAGCGACTAATAAACCTCAATAGTTCATTACATTACCATTGACTCTCGAAGGATTTACCAATCTGGAACACGTATACTTTATCCAAACCCTATCAACCTCATACCCCCTATCAATCCCTCATCGTTTAATTTATTATTACTTCGAAAATCATCAACAATTCCTTCGCCGCGTCCTTCTTTTCGAAACGGAAGCCTACCTACATACACTACCATCGAGCGAAACGGTTACACGTATATATAAATACACGAGCATTCATAAAATATACCTTCGCTCCTTATAAATTGATAGCCCTATACGCGTGGATACACACACACACACACGGGGCGAGAATTATCCGCACGCGCGCGTTATTATCCACGTGCGCTTACTGGACTATCGGTTATCTCTATCGTGTGGATACGCCAGCGGTTATGGTGCGGGGGCTGTACTACGTACTACCGGTATCGACTACTGGCCGCGTGCCGGCGGTGAAGCTTCTTTTCGGGATGAGGTCGGCAAGTCTTTGCAAATACTCGTGGATGTTGAGAATTTTGTTGTGGAATGGTATGAGGTGCACGAAGAGTGTTGGTTACATTTATTTTCAAATTACGAAAGTTTTGAGTTTTTTTTTGTTTTGTCTTATCTAGAAATATATCCTAAAGTGAAGTAACTCGCGGGAATTTAATTTTTGTGTCATGTAACGGTGAATGTTGAAATACATGCGCACAGTTCATTTAATTTCGACGTATGTAAAATATTTTATATATAAACTTTTAGTTTATGACGTATGAGAAAAATGTTGATTTGTTTATATTGATAAAGCTACGGTTACAGTAGCATATATCATTTAATATTTATATACCCGTCAAATAAATAAAATCCTACTTTGAGTTAGATTAAGTGATTGTGATTGTCCCGATTTCACAGCCCCAGTATTACTGCGCTGCACAGATCTTTTATTAAATTTCTATCAAATATTCGTATTCAGTCTCACCCTTCTCCTCTTTCAATAAACACTTTGAAAAAAAAACAAATAGCTAACAACACAGGCAAGTAGAATACACGCATTGTTCTCCACACCCTTACCCATATAGCAACCGCACACATACACACATATATGCGCCATACGACACGAGGTCATTTTGTAAAAATTATTTATCGTCCGCTCCTGGCGCTTCTTCATCGTTCCCTTACAAAAAAAAACCTTCGTCTTCTCCTTTTCCTTCTGCACAGCCAGCGCGCAACAACGATCATAATAATCATAACGCCATAATAACAATATTAACGGCGCGATATTGATAACCCACTGCGGCTGCCGGGAGAAAGAAGACATTACCATAAATTCGAACGTCCTCTCCTCTCACGCAGCGACGACCCTTTACGGCTTACTTTATGGCGAGGACTCAATTTGGCTGCGCTGCGCTGCGCGCGCATATACACACATACATATATATATATATATATATGACTAATACGCATACGCGTGATGAATCGTCAGACGCGCGCGCGCGACTCTCGCGCCCGAGGGGGAAGGTATAAAGTAGACGCAAGAGCGAGAGGAAGAGAAAGAGAGAGCAGATAGAATCAGTCGCTATACGAAGGTGGTGGTATATATAGTGGTATTGCTTGGTGGAGAGCGAAAAAAAGCGCGAGAGAGCGACCGCGTATATACATGGTAGCGCGCCGTGGGATATCCGGCGTTAATTTACACGCGCCAGGGATTGTACTACTGCGCAAGTGAGAGAGAGAGAGAGAGAGAGAGAGAGAGAACGAATGATTTATATGATTTTTGGGAAGAGAGAGAGAGAGAAAGAGGCGAGTTGTTTGGTTTTGTGTTTCGTTGTAGGCGAAGCATGAAGTTATCGCGCGAGTTGAATATTGCGGTAAGGAGGAGGTGTGGTGTATAATGTACGTGTGTGTGTATGTGTATGTATATATAGTATAGAATTGACGTGGCGATGTAGGCTGCGGGTTACGTGAATTGTGGATGCAGAGAGCAAGTCGATGGGGAATGATTCATTTTATGGCTATGGTGTGAAATGATACTGGTGAAGGAGAAAATTTTCAGTGCTCGCGGGGTGCTTAGGAAATATGAAAGATGGTCGGAATTGAATCGATGATTTTGTTGATCTGTTTACGGTAAAGATTAATAGTTTTTATATAAAGTTTCAAAATAGTTTACAGCGTGGTAAAAAGTGAACCAAAAATTAAAATATTGCCAAAAAAATTCTCAAATTTGTCTTTTATATCGATCCCTATTTATATAATATTTTCATTTATAAATACATGTTTCTGATAGTTGTTGTCCTTTATATAATTTTAGTGTTCGAGATAATCTATTTCGTTCTCGAACGATCTCGAACGACGATCTCGAAATCGAATATGGAAATAAACGAAAGAGGAATATAGGCACGCGTAGCGCGCTTATTAATCCTAGTACTATTTTAATTATTCTGTGTATTCCTATATATAAATTGAGCAATAGAAATTCGTTCGGTTTTTGAGTATTTTTACGAGGTATCTCGCTTTTTTGCGAGAATCTCGAGTCGATCTCGAAACAGAGGGCGCGCGTAGAGCGCCAATAACACTAGTATTGACTAAATTAGTGAATGTCGAGATTCGCTTAATCCTTATTTTTATATTCTCCTTCAAATAAACGGGATTCACTTTTTGTACATACATAATCATTCACTATGTTAAATCAGTGCATCGTCTTTCCAAAAGAAAAAAAGACCCTTATTTGAAGTGAATTTCACTAGTTCGACAGATAAAGATTTAATTAATTATGAGTGTATCTACTTTCATTTTTCACAAAAATAAAAAACCATCTCTCAATATAACCATTGCACTATAAAAATCTCCCAATTCATAAACCTACTTAACCGCCGCCGACGCCTTCGCTCCGAAAAGAAGATCAATCTCCTTACCAGCATAATACCTAAGCCTGCTACGAAGCACGTGTAACACGGCATTATACAACAATATAATCCCGAGTAAGAGAGAAAGAGAGAAAAAAAGAAGCTCCAAGTCGTGCCTCTCTCATGCCGATGCTGCACATAAATCCGGAAACGCTAATTCGATTTCAACGTATAGCTCTGATGCCCACGCGCATCAATTAGACCGCCGCGTCGCCTGTCGTCGCGAAAGCGAATGCAAATGGCCGCGCGCGCGTGCGAGCACGTGACGTATATGTAGGGTATTGTTTTCGTGGGGCTTCCCCGCGTGCTTACCGTAGCCGGTAATGTACGTATACTGGCGTATGTAATATAAGGTATCTAAGTATATACGTGCTTCTTCGTGCCGCGATATTCGAAGACCCAGTATGTTTAGCCGCTAAAAGCTCGACAAAATGTTGGTACGCATATAAGTGTGAGGTCTATGTGCGAAGTCTACTATGATGTATAATGAACATTTTTTGGGTAGGTGATTAGGTTAGCATCATGTACTTTAGCATTTTATGAGTTAATTGTATTTAGTTGCTGATGGGGATAATACATTCACATTGAAACTATTAAAATTTTTTAAGCTCGATCAAAATTTTCGGAAATATTCGAAAATATTGGTGTACACTTAAAATCGTGTCGTGGTTGAAGAAAATGTAAATAATTTTAAACATAATTTTATATAAACATTATATACTAAATAAACTTTAATTAAATATCTTTTTATTTTACATGTATTGGTAAGTTATTCTTAAATAGAGTTATACAAGTATACTGAGGGTAAAATTAAATTATTAAAAAACTGTCGCAGTTGAAATTTATCTACAAATTTTACTCTATTTCAGTTTGCTGAACTTCTAATATCACCTGAAAATTCAATAATTAATTTAATAAAATTACTATTTTAAGTATAATTGAAGAGACCAAATGGTGGTTTAAAATAATATGGAAAAAAAGTATTATTAACTTTATGACTATTAGAAATGTAAATTTACAAGTTATTACCGAGGGACATAATACATCACCTCTGATGGAAGAATCTTATCAAAATACATTTGATCTTTTAATAGATTCTTTGCGCACTCTAGATATGACTTCCATGTAACCCATTGCTTAAAATTCCATTAACTATTCATCACGCTCTAATGACACCACACAGATATATATATTCTATTTCCATTTTTTCACAATCAATTACCCATTAAATGATATATTACAAACAAACCCGGAGGTGTCTGTTACGGTTGTTCGCGCGCTCCTCCTATCTAAAAACGTCACCCAATTCTAGAACCAGGCATTCATCAACATCCAAAAGGGATATCGCATTCCTCATTTGCGCTAATGGACAAATTTCTCGCTCGAGCCTCTCTCGTGAAAGGTTCACTGCTGCTGCTGCTGTGGCTGCTGCTGCTTCTACCACCAGCGGCGCTGCGTTTTTTCTTCTCGTATACGTTTTGTGTATACGCGCGCGAACGAACGCGCAAGCGACTATACTACGCCATGCGCAGCGTGACGTCCCGCATGTGGTGACAAATGAAGTCATTCGTATGCCGCTCCTTAGATTTAATAAGCTTGATTAAATTAGCATCCGCGCGACGGATGTGGCGCTTTAATTGAGCATAAAATTTTGGGAAATGTCAAAACGATGATTATTTTTGAATAATTGCGGTTATAAATTATTTCGAGGGGAGAAGATTGCCTTTGGACGCGCATGAGTTTCAGATGCCAGGGCTTCTGGTATTGTGAACAGTATCGTTGAAGAATGTCTATTTAAGATTCTATATCGGATTTTTCAATTTGAATAGAGTAATGATGATGATTGATTTGAATTAATGCGTTTTACAGACAGAAATTTAAAAATACTGCTTGGTTAAAGATTCAGTAGAACTTCTCCTGCATCTTCTTAGAAATTTTGAATTTCGCAAGCAAAAGTTACAAGTGAAAGTTTATCCTTTTTTAATTATTACGAAATAAATTATTTATCAAGTTTATTTAACGATGAATTATCGACAATTTATGGATTGGTTTTTAAAATTTTCAAGAATCCATTCGATAATTTAAATAAAAGTAACAGGCAATAAATAAAATACTGGAACATTACAGTGTTAGTTTCTAAGAAATATATTCGCGTGTGTGCGAACGTGTACATGGTAATTTTTAGATCACGCCTTAAATAATAGCAAACATTAGACTTATTTTTGTAGATTTTTTCAATAAAAGTCACCCTTTGAAAACTTAATTTATGAATGAATGATTTGATATAGATAAGAATAGACAATAATTTTTCCTTTTTGAAAGTACATAGTTAAAAAAATTATTCTTTTAATAAGCATCTCATTTATCTCGTACATATCGCTATAGGCTTTCAATATTATTCTAATCTTAAAGCAAACATTACATAGTTTACTCATGATATATGTTTCATAATTTGACAATTCTGGTATGTTTTCATATAAAAATTAGATATTCAACCTTTTCAACTGATCAATTAATTTATGAAAGAATACATTTTTTATAATTTTTAGTATTTTACAACATTGTTAGTAATTTTAGTTGATAATTATTTAAGCAATTTATATTATTAAGAACTGAGGTTCTATCATTGTAGTTTTTATTTGAAATTCATAAATTTTTGTTATTATTATGAATTGAATGAATGCAGTTATTATATAAGGTAATATATTATATGTAATTATAAAATATTGAGCATACCTTAAAATTATTTTCATAGTAGTTCTTCTTTTTTCCTGGCGTATAGAGATTTTTTTCTCTAGTGCTGCCATCACCCGGTGATTTTTCATAGTAATTGTTTTAGGATGAAAAAGTTTGTTAAAAAATTGTATTTCTTATCAGATATACCAATGAAATTGTAATGAAATGAAACTTCTTCATTTTTTCTAAAAGTGAGTGATATTCTTATCTGTGTTTACCTATTTCATTCTTTATAAATATAGGATTTATAATTTTACACCTGTAAATTTTTATATACGATTTGATTCTATCTCTTTGACATTGAATCTCTTAGAACGATGGTGAAGTTACATATAGTAATGAACAATGAAAAATACTTTTAGTTATTAAAATGATTCTTAAAGTTTTTGTTCTCAGCATTCTCATAGCGCTTTTTGATACATATGAGTATAAATTTTATTTTAATAAATTTGTATAAATTATAAATGGGTTGAAATATTATTAGATTTTTTAAAACATTTTTTAATAAGTAGTTTTTGATCATTTATAGTCAGAAACTAATTGGTTAGCTTCATTTGTACTTTTCCAGCGGGAAGATTTCTACGCTTTCTATGCGGAAAATAATAAGTTATTTAAGCCTTTGTTTCTTATTCGTCTTTATAGGTTACTCACTAAGACATCGTATTATTACCGGAACTAATGCTAAAGAAAACGAATTCCCCTATCGTGTCCTCATTCAGTGGAAAGATGAAAAATCCTCTAACTCAGTGCCCATACCCCTGGTGGAAATCCAAAACATTTTATAACCAACAACTGACGATTTATTTTAGAGCTGGCCATAAAATGGGAATTTCTCTTGTCCAGTTTCTGGCTTCTAATGAAACTCTTTTTCTTCCATTATTTGGCCATATAATAGATTCAAAAATAGAATGACTTTGTCGAAGACAAGCATAAGCTTGTTCTTGAGTATTTTAAAAGTATTAAAACTGATCATTTTTTATAGTCTGAAAATGACTACTAGAAGGCTTGCTGGTATTGCAAGGAGTGAGAGATAGAATCAGATGGAGAAATATAAGTTTTGCTGAATTATTCATGGAATGAGTACAATAAACGATTTATTAGTTAATGTTATTTATTTATATTCTGAAAAGCTATCCAATACAGTTTAATGCTCTTTCAACAAAGATAAAATTAATAAATGCATAATATATGAATATTTTGTTTTTACGCCAATCCACGAAATAGACAGAAAATGAGAGAAAAAGCGTTTCATCATAGCCATTGATTAGCCAGTTTTACTAACCATTTTCTAACTTCTTGGCCATTTTGTATAGATGAATTTCTACTGGGATATATAGTAGAAGTATTATCAAACCATAATGGATTCTCACCGCTGCGCACTGTTGGTCGAAAAATAGATATTATACTATAACTGTTGGCCAGCGCGATCTTAGCGCGATAGAACAGTCTGAACAAGATGTCAAAATTTTAACAGCGTTTATTCATCCAAAATACAACGCTTTTCAAATCAAGTAGATTTGTTTATACAGTATTGTTTATATTAAATTTTTATATTATATTTAGAAATTTATCTAAATAATAATATTAATATGATTAGTAATGTCTACTTACAGACCTGTTCCTCCGTACGATGTCGCTTTGTTCAAATTGACGAAGCCATTGATGAGTTTCTTTCATTGGACTTGCCAAACCAGATTCGGTATATTCTAGAAGCGCTGTTGTATCTGAATGGGGATCAACTTCAAAATCAAAGGAATACATTTTACAATGTGCTTCTGTTCGCATTATTGATTTATCAGAATAATATAAAATGCTTGATGAATTTACTGTGAATCGGGCGAACTTGCATTTTACGAACATCTGTGCTAACTCGAAATCATCTTCCGCTTGTATTGTAAGTGATTAATTGATTTTTTAAATAATTGCTGATAATTTATTTAAAAACTAATCATTTTATATGTCAATATTTTATATTATTTTCAGGGTGATTCAGAGTGTACTCGTGGTCAAAAGAATTTTGTGATAATCCACGTTTCCCTGGTGTATATGTGAATGTTTCTTATGTATATTCTTGGATTGAAGATACAATGAAGATTCATTCATATAAAAGAAGAATAATTCAAATCATACTGAATTTAGTGTTACCCCCTCAAAAGTAAAAAAAAATTGGAATGTTAAATAGGATTAGATATTTTTAGTTTAACTGAATCTAAATTATAGACATTTAATAGTTAATAATGAAAATATAATCTATTAGAACATCCGGAGCAAAAATGGTAGACTAGAAGATCAATTTCCTACCAGGTCACACGGTGTTACTTTTTTATCAAGTCGTCCTTCACTTACTTATTTCATTTTAATTTGTTTTATATTTTGGTTTTTTTTTCTTTTTATACAACTCATTTTCACTCATGAATTTTTGACAACTAAGTATGTTTTTATAATATTGCTTCTCCCTAGGGCAGAAGCTGCATTTAAATGATATTTGGGTTCCAACAATGCATTTAAATGATATTTGTGTTCGAATAATGATTAAGACATTGGAAATAGTTTATTCTTCTTTTTC
>JAWWEQ010000001.1:7112833-7140099 GCA_035583055.1 Torymus tubicola
TTATTTAATAATATCTACAACCTCTGTAAGTTATAGGAAAATTGGTGATCCGGAACCCTGAGCCTCTCCTTGTAAGTATTCCCAAATAACCTTACACCTCTCCTTCTATCTTCCAAAAAATAATCAGCTCACCTCACATCATATCCCCAATCTCCCACCATCTCACCACTACTTCCAATCACCTCTGCATCCCCAAATATACCAAAAGAAAAATCACGTATACCGCTTAACAATCTTCCTCCAACAAAACGCACCGGATAAGCAACTCACGGCAACCGCGGCATTTCCACGTTTACATGCATATATATACGACGCTCGCACACGCGTCTCCCAAGAAGCCACAGCGGCACGAGGGACGCCGCGGTTATCGGGCAGTAAAGATGTTTACAGGCGGCCCCGCGCTACTATCGCTATCAGGGTCGAATGAGAGGAGGGCAGCAGCGAGGGAGGAGGAACAGGGAGGGGCGGAGAGGGAACGACGCTCTAATTGATTTGTGGGCGCTGGCGCTATCGTCCAGGCTCGTAACTTAAATGAAATCGCGCCCGCGCGCGGTAATCGGCCCGGGTGCGACGGCTGGGGTAGCGGCTTGTATGTTTGCTGTGTGAAAAGTGAGGTGGTATATGATTTTTGGTAAGTTATAGTAGGAGATGTTTATGATTATGTTTTGATAACATGGAAATCTAATGTTTCTTCTTAATAATGTAAACGTTGTTAGAAGATGAATAGTGTAGGCAATGGTTTCGTTAATATTATAACATCTCCTTGATTTTCTTTTTGTACTATTTACAGTTTGGTAGATAAAATAAATGTAATAATTGAGACTTTCTTATATAGTTTTTCGGCAACCACTGAAGGAAGTACAATATTCAAAGGGTCGATATACTCTGTCTGAAACCAGATATTTAGTTATAGGTATAATTGTAGGATACACATACATACGCTGCTTAGACATAAAAACAGACAAAAAGTTAATTCATTATCCAACTCGATACTTTTTTATGTACTACCCATTCTGCCCATTTCTGTTGTATTTCAGTATTATTCAACACGCCTTTAAAAACGTAAACTGACGCTTTACAATCGTTCCGGTCTCAACCACGAGACCCACCTTTTGGTATCACATCACGTTTTTTTTCCAACTTTCCTAAACTCGCTGCTTCGTCTGTGGGAATTCTATCGGGCCAACACGTGTTTCCTATACACAGCCTACGCACGACTTTTAAGACCTCGCTCACCTTTAACTGCCCAGTCGCTCGCCCGCTCGCTCGTGCACGCCCCTATCTCCAGCGATATTTCACAGTCGTAACCTTATCGGTAATGAACAAAATTAATTACGCCCCTGTCGTACAAGCGGCCAAACGAGCATACAAATCTCGTGCTTTCCGGTCTCCTCTCTCTCTTTCTTTTCCCCAAGCTCTCTCTCTCTTCCTTCTTCTCTCTTTCTCTCGTTCACTCTCTCCGAAGGTAAGAGTCCGAAAATACCTGAAAAAAAGTGTCTCGTCCGCGCGTGAAATCGCCGGCCACATGCTTATCTTTTGGTGTATACGTTAGGGTCCCGGTAACTGTCAAACTCGTCTCGTGCGTCTTCGATGTCTTATCTTATCTACCGGAGAAGAGAGAGAGAGAGAGCAAACGCAGTGTGATTTTTCCCCAGTAGCTCGTCGTCGTCGTCCCCGTGACCCTCGTCTCGATCCTACGTTGGGTTTTCTGTTTTTCTTTCGCGCTCCGGATATCGCTGGACAAACGGTCTTTTCATTTCTTTATCGCGTAGGTAAATAATAAGTAAGGATGTTTATTTTCTCGATGTTTGGAGATGACTTTTTGGCTTTAGGGTCGGAAAGTCAAGTCTTTTATTGAATTTTCTGATAAAATCGTGAAAATATTTAATGAAACTGTTTAAGTAATGCTTTTTAGAACTATATGATATTATGAAAGAATATCCATATTTCTGACGTAATTATAAGCTAATATAATAGAATTCTATCTTAATACTTTCTTAAAAATTGAAAAATCTTGATTCCTTGCAAAGTTATGAAAATTCAAAGTTGAGCACATCATGGACATATTGTTATTCTTTAAAATTGAATATTTAAATCGGTAAATATTTCGTTGCACTTTTAATGCTCAACTTTGAACTTTGCAAGAGATTAAGATCTTAATATTTTTTAAAAAAGCAAATAATAGCTCGTCTTCTCGAGTTTTTAATCACTAAAAAGTTGTAAGCAAATTCTGTTATTATGACAACAATTAATTTTCATAGCATGTTGGTAAAAATAATGAAAACCCCTTTTATTTTACATTCAGAGCTTAAAACATGAATTGCAACCTCCTGAGATACACTCTGTGTTCAAATTTGTTTGATCACTATATTAGCTATAGAATAAAGAAAATCAGCTGTCAGAAGTCTACTTCAACTTTTTTTCGGATAAGACGCAGATATTTCATAGAAATTTTTTTAGTATGTAACGTTTGTTACATTTTAAAAAAATATGTAATCAATCTATTTTATTAATTAAATATATTGTCTTTCCATAATCCCAAATACTTATAAAATAAATTTCCAAATTTAATCTGTAACAACCACTTTATATCCCCTACCCAACCTCTAATGAATCGAAAAATTTGTCAATCCTCTCTCTTCCTCTCTCTCCACCTCAATACTCCAACCACCTCTATACCTTTACCTTCTTTTTTTCTGCCCTTCGCGCAGCAGGTCCGTCGGCAATAATTCAGCGTCGCGCGTGCCCGACGACCTATGTCACAGGGTGGTCTCACCTACACCACGCCAGGAAAATGTGTGCACGCCAAGCAGACAGAAAAAAACGCCCTGCGGGTTTAATTTTTGTATACGGGGCGTCAGAGCCTGGCGCCTATACAGGACGACACGCTGGCGCTTCGATGGATTATATAGAAGAGCGCGTGCTAGGGTAGTCGGGTTTCCGGGGACATATTTTAAGGCCACAGGGTTTATTAGGCTATGCAGTATAGGATGAAAGATCTCGTGAGGAATTCGGAATATTTGGAGATGGGGGAGTTTAATGATCGGTGGTGGAGGTGATCTAGATTTGAGGATCTCTACGCGGCGACGGTATAGGGATGAGTATGGGATTACGCAGTCTATGGGTGGAATTTTTGTGAGCTGATGTGGAGTTTTTTACAGGATCGATAAAATTTTATTGGTACTCGTAAATTTATTTATTATAGGAGATTGTTTGGAGATAAGGGATGGATGTTTGTAATTACGTTTGAATATAAGTAAATACTTCTGGTTTGGCTGATCACTTCAAGATCATGGTGTTATCAAGATTTCTTTGTAAATCCGTTGTTAGCTGCAACAGAAACGGTAAAACAGGAAATCATTATGTGAAATACTTAAAATACTCAATGGTTTTTTAAAACTATATTGATATTTAAGAAACTTTGTAATAAAAGGTGTGTATAAATTATTAAATATTTACTACAATTTATCGAATGATTTTTAAATCCTTATTATATATATCAATGCATTAAAATATGATAATTAAGATTAGCGATCAAAGTGAATCTCTTGAGAAAGAAACACGAGAATAACAAAACAAGTGAACCGAAAAGATACACGTATACGCAGTAAAACCAGGCCACATTAAACTACAGCGCTTCTTCCGTACATCAACCACCATCGAACTAGAACGAAAAGTACCGCACGCTCCTCTACAACACACATCCCATAATACACAGCGCGAAGTTATCGTTTCTTTGTGAACGGTTGGCGATAACTTGAGAGGGACGCACGCGCACAGGCAAAGTTGCAGCAGAGAGGAAGAAAGAGGGAAGGAGAAGCAGAAGAAGAAGAAGAAGAAGTGGAGGAGGGAGCAGAGAGAGGAAGAAGAAGAGGAACGAACCGTGAGAGCGGTATTCCCCGGCGATGGCCGCTTTGTGAGGCGCGCGGTTCATTCACGCGATTCTTCCCATTGATGGTCGCCGAGGTGGAGGAGGTAGAGAGGGAGAAAAAGAGAGAGAGAGGGAGAGAAAGAGAGAGAAGATTTAAGATTAGCGGGAGATAAGGAATGTGGCGAGGCGCGTTTACGTGTGGAGGTTGGTATATAAGAGGGAGGCAGAAGAGCGGGAGTAGTGTAGTAACAGTAAAAACGAAAAAAAAGAGGAGGTGAGAGTGGTTGAGATAAGGATTTTCGGGAGTTATCTTTGGTTTTTGCATATTGCGGTGGTTTCTTTACTGAGATACTTTCGGGTTTTGGTTCACGATCGACGTTCTTTGTACAGAAGGTACGAATGTTATATTACAAAAAAAGAAAAGAAAATAATTTGAAAACTTTGGTTTGGAACAATCTAAGAATAAAGATATTTTGTAATGTTATGCTACAAGTAAAATAATTTTTTTCTCGATGATATTGTAAATATATAAGAAAAACTTATAGTTCTTGTGCACATGAGTCTTATACATATGGGTTTAATAAGAAAATGAATATTTCAAGTTTTCTATTACTCTTCTCTAAAATAAATTAACAATTCACATATAGGTCTATTTTAAATACTTTTAAAAACTGGGTTTCTTAAAAATTATTTTTAGTTTACGTTTCATTTATTAGAGTGTTTGAATTATTCTCTGAATTGGAAAATTCCAATAAAACAGTAATTGCGCAAGTATCCACGTAAGGTACCAAAACCCTTCCACAAAAACGCCCTCGCAAAAAGCAGAACAGAGACAAAGTTACAGAACGAACCTGGGTATATATGTAAAAAACAAACCGCGCGAAGAGCGCACAAAAAAAACAGACAGCCGAGAAGGCGAGAGAAGAGAGAAGGAAGAAGATGCGGCCCACGTCCGAGCGAAACTATGCGCTCAGGGCCGGCTATGCGTAACGAGGGAGGCTCGCGCATAAATATGCGCGTGCCTGCCTCACTCTCTCTCTCCTCCTTTCTTTCTCACCTCTCTCGCGCGCTCTCGAAAAAAAAGCCGGATCCACCTCTCCCTCGAGATAAAATAGCGCAAGAGACGAAGAAGAAGAAGACGACGACGAGGACGACGAAATTCGGGCGTACAGAAAAGAAACATCTCGACGGTATAGAAGTAAAGGACAAAGGCGTGCGCGCGACGTGCCAAAGATATCGCGGTCACACCTGCCCTCCCCCGTTCTAGAGTCTGCACGAGTTTTTTTTTTCTTTCTTTACGCAGACGGTGAGTAGTCGGTCTGCGCACTCCACAAATCAGCGACGGTAGCTACCCGAGTTACGATGAGAAACCGAGGTTGAATGACTCGTGTCGGTATATATATATAGGTATATAATAATACGATACGAGAGAAAGAGTGAGGTGATGATGACTTTTATATGCGCGAGTATATTATAATCGCTACGAGAGCGATTTTTATGGAGGCCGCGCCGCTCATGAATAATTAAGCGAACGGATTATTTGAATAGATAAGAAGCGAGAGCGGCGAATATTATTATGCATGCGCGAGCGAACGCGTCTGCTTATATACATATATATGTGTGTGTGTGTGTGTATGTGTGGGTATTAAAGTATCGGTTGGAGGTATTAAATAATAATTGGATTGGCTTGGTGAGAGGACGAACGCGAGGGTTTGGTTAATTTGGCGAGTTTATTGGTTCGGCTGTAGTTTAAGTGTGGGAATGAGTATTTTATTTGATGGCTTATATATACAGTATATTAAAAGGGAAGAGAGAACCACATTTTTGGTTAATGGGACGTATACTTCACTTCCGACTGACTTCTCTGACCTAACAAGACCGCGGCGACGTTAACGGTATATAAACCTACTGGTCGAATATTACAGTCTTTTCTCCTCATACCCTAACCAAAAAAAAAGAAAAGAACTAACAATCATCCGCCTTGTTCTTCATTTCAGAACTAGAACCTCACGCATGTCACGTCGAATTAATAATCTAGCTCGAACAATCCACATTATTTGCATCATAATAAGCGCTAATTTGCGAACTTCCTCAGTTCACGCTATTTAAGAAAACAAAAAAAGAAAAAGAAAGAGAGGCTCCGAAAAAATACACAGGGACCCTATATACCTATATACGATGGTATATCGCGGCTTCCACGAAAGGAATACCGAATCTCTGGAAGGTTCGGACCGGCCAGACTGGCAGTCGGCGCGGCGAGAGATCGAAGGACGTGTCCCCGCCTTATTTTCTCGCCTGGGCTGGTTTTGTGCTGCTGCTGCTTCGAAGGTATAAGAGTGAGAGGTTTTTTAAACGAGAGCGGCAAGGGCTTTGAAAGATCGCGGGTGGCTGAAGTGTTTGATTCCAAGGAGTCGCTCGAATGGAAGTGCGCGCGCACGCGTATATTATAGGAGTGACGAAATACGGGTTGGGTAATTGGATGATTGAATTGATAGGTCGATTGTTTTAGGTGTAAAATTAGGGAGTGTTTCTCTTTTCAAATATTTGGAAAATATCGTAAAGTAGGTAGGGTATGATTTTTGGTTGTTACCCGATATCAACTTTCTTAAAGTTACTTGTTACTTTAAATTCAAGTTTAAATATTCAATTTCAGATACTCATTTGAGATATGAGTATTGAAGGTATACCGTTAAATTAACGTAATTTAATATCTTCATTGAAGTAAAAAGAACTCTTATCTCGTTATACACATAACCAAGGGAATCGACAAACATTGAAATATCTTAAAGAATACAGAAAATCTTCCACAAAGGTATAATATCTACTTAAAAAAATATTCACCTTAAAACAGCGAACTAATCTCTCGCGCCAGGATGACTAACGACCCTGCATAAATTCATTTTATTCAATTAAAGAACAAAACTTCACACGGACTGTAGGCCTCTACCCACCCCCCCTCCCCAAAAGTATCCTTCATTCACGCTCGTCTCCCTCTTTCGTCACCTCGATTCTCCTCTCGTCTACCTCACACAGGTACCACAGTATACCCACGACGAGAGCACGCAGACAGCGCGGTCGCAAAGGAAAAATAAGTAAAAAAAATAATCTCACTCTCTCTCTCTCTCTCGCGTCCGATGAAATCCGAAACTAAAAGAATTCTACCGTCGTCGCGCGTATATATACCATATATATATACACACACGGACCACTCGAAATTCGAAAAGTAGAAACCGCACGCAGGTGGCAGTGAAAAGGGAAGGATGCGACGTATATATATATATATATAGAAATCTTTTTATTACGATATAGGTCACAGACGAGGGATGCTGCGTTGCTGCTCGCGATGTCGCGGTTCCTTTTGACCGAACCGACTATATTATGCAGATATAAGTGTGGAGCTAATAAAAAAGTAGTTTATGCGCGTTGATGTGAGTGTGGGATCGCGAAGGAGAGGATATGCGCGTCGATTAATGAATGAAATCGTAGACGAGGTTGCCGCCTTTTTAGGATTTAAGTGTGTATGTGTGTATGTCACACGTTTGTTTTGTGGAATAGGTAAAGTGCGAGTTATTAAGAGAAGAAAGCTTTTAAGAAAGATTTATGAAAATGTTCTTGTCATATTTCAAATTGTTTACGGTTAAATATTGAAGTACAGTTATACCGCGCAATGCAGAAATATTCAAGTATATACATATAATTTTGTCATTTATAACATAAATTATTCCTAAGTAGGAGAGAATTTATAACAGAAATGTTTTAATCATGAGTAGAAGAAAAAATAACACCAGATACGCACTTGTTTTACACTTTGACAACTTGTAGCGTATATGAATAATTTAGAATATAACGAGCATTGCGAGGTGATATTTAGTTGCGAAATATATCAACGTTATTGGACATCAGTGAGTAAACATGGCATGATTGGTCATCGTAAGAATGTTAGAAAGCACGCAGCGTCAATAGTAAATATACTTAACACGTTTTTTTGCCATGTTGTCTGATTCTCGTGAATTGAGTAGTTACAGACTTTGAAAACTACTAAGTCCGACGTTAATAAGTGATACGTAAATAATCATACATTTGAATAAGACGTAACTGGGCACAAATAGCATCTACTTTGCATATCTGTTTGATAAATTCATATAAGCTTATGACATTCCATAATGCAAGAAGAAAATATCATTCTAGTTTAATGAGATTCCGTCACTTTACGTTACAGTTTCATCTTATCCCCACTACTCACTCTATATTTAAAATGGAAGACTGTCTATTTAAATAATTCAGTAATGATCGAAAAGTTTCATTATAAAAATCAACGTACTTGCCAAACCCCAACCTCTCAAAACCTCCGCCATTAACCCAGCAAAAAAGAAACGAAAGAAAACCAACCTAAAGTGCCTCTTAAAAGCCGGAAGTATGTCCACGCAGGGTCCCGCACTATCAGTCGTTTTGATGCGCGGGTGAACGCGATGATGGATAGCAGTAGCAGCAGCAGCAGCAGCCGAAATTCAGAGTCAACGCGAAAGGGTCGATCGGCGGGCAGGCACAGGTGACGGGCCACTAATCACCATCGGTTTTAGATTATTCTGAAATAATGACCGGCGCGTCGGTATGGTACTCTGCTACTGCTATGTGCGATCGAGAGGAGTCACGCACGCATTGTGATAAATCGCCCCACGGATGAGTGCAGACCGTCTAAATACCGTTTACGGGGTAACCGCGCGCGTTTGTCTTCGTTGTCTAGCGTGATTGACGAAATATCGTAAGTTGTTAATTTTTCTTTGATATTTTTCGACTGGTTATTAAGTTTAAGAGTTTTATTTTATTTAGAGGAATGTAAAAGAATTCTACAGACCCCAAAACATAATGATACAAATAATGTATTTTTTATTGGTCAATAAAAATAGAAAGTTAAACAAACCAGTCAGAAGATCTTCATTTAACTAATTCGTGTGTGAAAATACGATTAGTTTATTAATATTAACAATCGACTAATTCAGCGACTAATATATTAAGCAAGTAATCATCAAATTCGAATCAAACCCCAAATTCATCTTTGGTCTATTCGAGAATAACACATCACAGATCACGTTCAAACTCGGCAGGCGCAAAAGTTCAGAAGCCGAACGAAAATTCCAATGATGAACGCGCGACGATGACGATGAGGCAACCGTATGTGACCTCGTATACGAACGCGCGTGCGCCATGGGAACGTATATACTATATATATATATACGTGAGGTGAAAGGACTACTGCTCTTTTTCGGCATCCGCGTAATCTCGTTGACGATCGCGGATTGGCTTTCTGGTGGTCGCGGTTGACATTTTTTTTTTTTACTGAGTAGCTTCTGCGGTCTCTCGGTATAACGGTAGTAGCACGGCTGCTGTAAATTCGCCAGATTTATCCTCGGAAATATCTCAGAACGCCGATGGACCGCGTCGAAGTTTCGACTATTTTCTCATGAGTATAGGGTTGTGTGATCATTCGGCAGTTTTATTTGCCGGAAGTTGATGTCATCTGTGCGATGTTAGAGATAAAATTGTTCGATTGTATATTGATTGGAATCGAGGTGTGTTAAGTTGTATGGTTGATGTGTTTTGAAAAGTATATATAGTCAATGGTCCGAGCAGAGAAGGGTAAGTTATTGATTTTGTCCGATAATAAATTAGAGTGGAACGTGAAAAAGGAATAGAAAGAAATTACAATTAAGTAAGACAAAGTTTCGTATACATACTTTCAATTTATAGTTTTATCATATTTTCGTAACAATCGATTTTAATAACTGTTAACACAGTTTTTATGTTATTTTCCATTTTTTTGCCTCGGATGAATATGTAGAAGTAACCTATATAAGTGAGTATAGAAAAAAATATGTTGATTCCTGTTATGAAGATTAGCATGTATAAACTTGCAAAAAACGTATCAATCTTCTGAATGAATTTTAAAGCAGTTACGATAATGTATGAGAAGCAGTTTACTAAAGTTGGTTACCTTTTACAGAATCTAGAATACATTAGGTTTTGCAGGAGAACAAAAACGTTTCGTTGTTACTATTGTCATTTTTCATACCATATGAAAGTTTAATTACTAGATGAAAAATTACGGATGAAATTTGGTTAAAAATATTTTTAATTATGCACTGATAGAAAGATGTAGGGAAAAATTCCCATGTTTTCTACTAATTTGGCAATATCAACCAAAATTACAATTATTCATTATATATTCCATTAGAATATAGTAAAAATTACTAGAAACACAGTAAAAATTATTATACTTCCATGGGGAAAAATTTATATTTTTGGTTAATATTACCAAATTACTAGAAAACATGGAAATTTTTTCCTACATTTTTCTATTAGTGCTTACAAAACTTAAGTTTCCATTACAAAAACTCTTTATATTACATAACACTCATCCATTACCCACCTCCATCCAACCCATCCCACCACTATCTCAAAAGAAACAAAGAGAGAAAAAGAAACAATTCTCCACCTCCCAAAATTCCCGACGCACCTCCAACCCCACGACGCGTGAAATCGCATTAGCCCTCCATTAATCGCGGCGCTCTATAGACAAAAGCTTTCTTTCCTCTCCCTCTCTCTCTTCCTCTCACCCATCTTATCAATTTTATCTGCCGACAATGAAAGCCACATCCGTGTGAATCTCGCGCGTGCGCCCGCGCACTTACGAAGGACTCGAAGATCCCGAAAGAGAAGAGTTGAGGAAGAGGGAAAAAAAAACATGGGGAAAGAGAAAAGAGGAGCGTTGACATTCCTTCGAGCTCGCGAGTGGAGAGGAATCGAAAAGAGAGAGAGAGCGAGAGGCGAGTAGTACTGGATGAACGCGGTGAATTCGAGAGAAAGAGAAAGAGAGAGAGTGGGTCCGGACACTCGCAGCATCCGGTGATATTTCAAGTCCGCGGTGGCGGCGGCGGCGGACCGGACAACCTCCTTGGTAGGAACAAACAAATCACCGAGCGTAGCATTACACGCTTCTTAGGGGCTCGCTCTCTTTCTCCATTTCTCTCCATCTTTCTCTCTCCTCTCTCTCTCTCTTCTTTCCACGTGAAATATCGTATTTTGGCACGATGCCTTATATATACACTTTCTTCTTCAGCTCTGTCTTTTGGTTCTTCGTGAGATTTTGCTGAAATAGCGGAAACCGAGATAGTCCTAATTATCCATTCACAAATGATCTCCGCGTGGACGGACGCGAGAGTCTCGGGTTTCCAGATTTAGACCTTGAATTCGATGAGCTTGAGGACGAAAGGATTCTAATGGTTTTGCGGTTGAGATCTAATTACATTTTATATTTTACAGAGAGAGGATCGTTTGGTTCGTTCTGTCGGCTGAATGGTTTTCACTTTTTAAGTTAATGATTAGAATAATTTATAAGCGTAATTCATATCCTTAACGATGTATAAATTGTAGATGATATTAAAGTAGATTGAGTAGCAACATTTGATATTGTAACATTATTTTATACCGATGAATATAGTCTACCGATAACCAATATTTTTAACAACGTTAGATTCAATTCTGAACTTTTATGTACTTTTGTAACATTAGGCGGTACTAAAAATTTTAAGATGTTTTCTCTTGAAAGTTTAAGATGTGCAGAAAACCACTCGAGTATATCCATAGACGTAAAAAAGTGAATCATTTCGTCGTCACCCAATCTACTCGCTCTTAACATTAACATCCAATAAAAAGTTCCCCGAAGAGCAATAAATTCCCCAAAACCTGACCACCGATCCTTTTTGTTCTGTTCAACGAAACATTCCCATAGACTGATTAACCTTATCTTAACTTTTGACTCTGTTCTTATTACCAAGGGGATAGAGAGAGACAGAGAGGGGGGAAAAGGCGTCTTTACGACCAAAAACGAAGATAGTCCTCTTCTAACCCACCTAATGAGAAACAACTTGACTCTCTTAGCGGAGGAAGTCCCGGACAAGGTGGGGGAAAAAATACCAAAGAAAGAAAAACATCGGATATCTGATAAAGCTTTCGAGCTATCACATGGTTTACGAGCAGATGGAAGAGTTTCATTGATAAAAGAAGCATAGTATATACGTAAGTACGAACAAAACCCATCTAAAAGTGTTACTTTTTTAACGTAAACCAATGTCTTGCTTGTAGTTTCCCATCGGAAAAGAAAAATGTTTTTGTAGTAAATAAACATGACACTAAACTCTCGGCTATAAAAGTGAAAAATGATCCTTGTAGAGAAGAGAATATTGTTTATACACTTCGGCTATAATACTTTTACTGTATTTTGTTACGTTCTTCACTTCCAATATTCTACCTCTTCTTATTCTCTAAAACTTTTTTGTTCCCAATTAAATAACCGATCAAACACAACATTTTATACCAATCACACGTGACATAAAAAGTATCGAACCAAGTATTCATACAATTAATTTGGATCCTCTTCATCGATCTGCAATGGACAACATAATACTTCTCAGAAGTATTTCAACAAAAACTCATCATAATTCTTTCCTAATCAAATGAAAATAATCGGAATACTCTCATATCCTTGACGACATTTTTATTACACCTATACCAAACGTTTAAACTCCCTTTTCCCTTCACACACATATACACACACACACACACACACACACTTATAGAATTGCATTTCGGCAACAACCCACACACAAACTCATCTTCCCCCTCAAGCTTTCGCGGTGGTCCTCGGCTTTAAAGGCTCTCTTTCTCGCCGTGGCGGCACTTCGGCACCGACAATTTATTAGCCATTATTGGGAGACACACAATGCGCGGAGCGCGAGCTACCTGTGCTCTCCTCGCGTGCGATTCGTCTGCTGGACGTCTCCTGTGGAAGGGACGCAAGGAAGAGGAAAAGAAGAAGAAGAGAGCGAGAGAGAGAGAAGCTTTTACTTACTCCATTATCGGAATTGCAAGTATTTCGTACCCTCTTTTTTTCTCGGTCCAAGGAAGGAGCGAAGGTTTGGAGGGAGTCGTGTGGAACGTTCGGTTAGCTGGACTTTTTTCTGGCGGATGCGCGTGAGGTGCGGGAATCGCTGTGCGCGAAGGCTCGCGGGTGCGATTTCTTTTTAATTTGATGGAGAGGAAGGACGAAGGTGGTTTTAATGTGGGTTTCATGCGGTATTGGGAGTTTCGATGAACCGCGTGTTAGTTTTTGTAATTTATAAGATGGAATTTGAAGTGACGATTTTTTGAAAATGTTATGCACATGTTATAGATTATAAACAAGTTTCTTTTTTGTTATAGCATTATTTATATATACTAACCTCGTTGTAAAGAATATTTTCATCCTCTATATAACGAGTAACATATAGTGGCTTATACTTGTTTATACTGTTATACTGTAAAATGGATGATAAAAAAGTCATTAAAATTCATACACGACATACGACTTCGAAGCACACAATCGTCGCACTTTACGTATGTAAATGGAGCATTTGTCCGTTAAATAAAGCCAGCTTTCTTAACACATATTATATATATCGGACGGGTATAACGAGTTCGACACGTCAATGAGAAAAATGAATTATAACGCGGCTGCGACCCAAACATTGATTAATGCGTCCAAACCGCCGGGATCGTAATATACATTCATCCCCTCACGTGCAAATATTTACCTCGAGCTTTATATACATATTTCATTGGAATTATGCGTTGCGCGGGAACGCCAAATGAAGTCTCGCGCCGTGTGAAATTTAAAATCATCGTAAATAATGAAAAACCACGAGCGTATATATTCGCAAGCTCAAAGAACCCCGTGTGGTCATTAAACTATATACGCAATCTACGCTAAATTCAGTAGGGACCGTAATGAATATTCAACTGAGTTTAAAAAAAAAGGATGGAATTTCACGCAACGAAAATATATTTGTCGTTAAAAAAAAAGCACCTGCGACCCATGCAAATGGACAGTCCGGTGTAGCTATAGTATAGAACGTATAGGGCTGAATTTTTTGTCAACCAAGCTAGCGCGACGTCATTTTCGAAAAACTCTCTGTCTTTTCTTCTTCTTCTTCTTCTCTTCTTCGACTAGGAGGAAGAGACTGCGCGCCCAAGAAAGAAAGAGAGAGAGAGAGAGAGAGAGAGCTGGGCAAGAAGAAAAAGTCGCCTAATTGATGCTTCGTCTTTGTTTTGGTTAATTCCAACATGGTTCGGCCATTAAAACGTCCCACTGTATCGGCGGGCCCGATCTCTACCGCGAGATAAATGATGACACCCGCTCTCTCTCTCTCTTTCGCTCTTGCGTGCACGTATATGTATACATATATACAAGTATAGGGATGCCATACTCACCACCGTACTGCCGGCCGGCGAGCCATTCGCTTCCTCTCGTTCTCTCTTGCTCCTTCTGTTCCTTCTACTTCTTCTTCTTCTTCTCCTCCTGCTCCTGCTGCTACGGATGCTGCTGGTTCGACGCTTGCTCTCGATTTCTTAGTGCCTTCTCCCCCCCTTCTCTATCTCCTTTCGTTCACTTGTTCGCGTCTGAGTGCGGTTTTTCTGTGTAAGCCTTACGTAAGTTTCGATTAAAATTTTTGCGCGTCTCGAGGAAATATGGACGTATTACGTAAAGCGAGTGAGGAATGGAATTTTACGTTTATATACACTTTTCAGGTGCAGAGACTTGTTAGAAAGGTTTATTTTGAAGAGGAATGCCTTTTGTTTTATTTACACGTACAAGTTTTCATTTATATTCTAACATTATTAATGGTTTGTTCGCTAATGTGTGAACACCATCAAGGTGGTATGTAAAGTTACAGAATATTCTTAGATTTAATTCTCAGTATACCTTCTGTTAAAATTATTTCTTGTCCATACATCACTTATGTGCTATTAATATCATTTGTTTTCTATATATATGTCTTGGCGTATCTAAAAACAATGTAACCTTAATAAAATACATTTAAATGCTAAAAACTCATTCATATTATTTTTGTACAATTTAATTAACGAAATAAAAGTATTCTGAAGATCCGGATGATGTAACGAAGTGTCGCGCTGTCTCTATAAGATTAAAAGCAAAATTATTAATATCCGAGCAAAGTGTACCCTTTACGGTATAGCTGACGTAGTATCGAGTTTCAAATTAGATAAAAGATTCTCAAAGTTTGCATGCTGGTGTCAAAATTTTGAGCAAGCAGTGTCGAAGTTCCACGTAATCAATCAAAACCGGTTCTTGCGAAAATACACACCGGCAGGGTTATTAATTGCTAATGATCAACAACACGTATATCCATGAACTGGTCGTGTGTGTATTGAGAAAATGTCTTGATTTCGTGAACAGATCTAAAACAAGCTTTTTTTGCATTAAACATTTCAGGGAAGAGATAAGAATGTGATTTTTACATTTATGAAATGTAAATATTTAACACCAAGACGTATCTAGATGGGTGTACTTTTACAAGTGAAATTTGTTGGCTTTTTGATTTATGAATGTAAAATTGATTGAAAATTAAATCACGGTTTGATAATTATATTTTGTGCAACATAGGCTTTCAACTTTTCACTTTAGTAATACTAAAATTTGTCTTAGAAAAAAAGACAAAAATTGAGATACATTAAATCTCGCCGACGATTACATTAAAATACAGAAAAAAACTAAGAGGCCATTGATCCTTAAATTCTATAAATTTAAACGCAAAAAATTACCATTCCTTCCGTATTTATTTACTCTCTCTGCATAAGTATATACGTGAGAAAATAGTTTCAACATCTTAAATGCCATATTTAATTGGCAATAAAGTTAAACGAATCACCACACCTTTAAACAAACATCGAGCCTGTATATCTGCGGTCGCTGATACGAAAACCTGTAAAGGCATTTGGAAACATATAATTACGATATCTAAATTGTCATTTACGAATTACAGGACTTCTATCAAGTCGCCGAAAACAGTTACTTTACTTATCTCGCGTCCGAAAATACTTACAGCTCTTCTATCAAGCGCGAGAAATTTACTGGTTCTCTAATTCTGCCCGTCGATACAAGCGATTTATTCTCCTCGACGGAGTAATGTATTTACTAAATAAGATAAAATGTCTTCTCTCTTTCTTTTCTCTTTTTCTTTTTAAATTCTGAATGAATCCTTTCAATTGAGTGAATATGCCATTTTTTTCCCATAAAATTTTATTCACTGCAGAACAAACTTTTCAGTTATCACCAAAATAGATTTTGTATTATAATGAACAACTAAAGTAGAAATAGCTAAAACTACCAATCTTACAAATATATTATAATATATTTTAAAAGGTTTCGCGAATTACTTATGTTTCAGTCCTTAAAAAAATTTACATTTTTACATATGTAAAATAACAAAAGAATCTTAAATTTAAAAGCACAATACGCATCCATCGTTCGTGACATCATCATGTACAAACGTTACAATGCTACATAAAAGCTCGTCACTATATATACCATTTAAAGTACTCGCCGTATCCATTGCACACTTGCAAAGTGCATCTTTCGCAGTCACGTGTAACCACACTCATGCGACAAACCAAGCCGAAAGCCAAACCCGAAGCATATACATACACTGACCGCTGCACTACACCAATCTCTCGACAAAAGTGAAAGAAGCACGCTTGTTGAGAGAGGGAGAATATCTCTATCGAGAGAGTGCGGGTACGCGTGTATGTTTTACATTAATACCTCGGCGGTGTTTTTAGCGAGGTCCCCGATTGCCCCGCGGGGCCTGTTAATGCCACTCACGCGGACGACTGCTCCTGGCTTTTACAAATTTACGCACTTCTGCGCCGTGCGATATCATATCTGCCTACGGCGCCGTTGCCTTCTTGAGTAAGGTAATGTGTGTGACCGCGCGCACGAGAGAGAGAAAGAGCAGGCCAATATCTAATTGCGGACATGACAAGCCATTTCGTTTTCTCGATTTCTGAGTGTGATTCTCTTAGGGTACGCGAGAGCTTCTTGATGTGTTACTTATGGCTGATGATTCGAGTGCTACTTTTTCGCTCCTGTGAGCGGGAGTATCGGATTTTAGTGCGTAATGGCGCGTTGGTACATCACGTTTATGTAAGCCGGTTGAGGTTTGTTTAACTGAGTAGATGAGGAATGTATTTATGTATTACCTAAGATTATTTTATGTCTTTTTAAGTTCTTCTGTTAGTTCGTATTTTGATCGTTAGATTTTTTTACTAAGAGGATTATTGCCTTGTTCGGTTTATCATTCTTGTAGGTTTTATAACAATAATTTTACTTCTTTTCGGGTTGAGTTAATTTCTAGTTACTTTATAAAAATTGAAAAAGGAATTTCACAATGTAACTGACTTAAATTTCTATGTAGTATCGTCTTGGATGTTGATTATAAAAGTAAATTATTTAAAGTTTGTGAGATAAATTGCTTCGTACTTCAATGTTTCTCAACCACCATCATGTATTAAAAAAGAAGGATTGGATACTTACATTGGAATTAGTACGATTTACTCTTTTATTATGACATCTAAATATTATATAAAACATTTAAAATTAATTAATAATATTTCATGTGTAAGATAAACTACAAAAATATTCAATATTCTAGAATTATAGCATTTTAAAACTTTAAAAGAAATTATATAAATGAGAAAGGTAACTACTATAATTTGCAAGACATGTTGTAAAAGTATTGTTCATAAATTGTTTACCACGTAGAGACTACCATGTTATGTAAAATCATGTGAATATTCATGTAATAAATTTTATCGTTAAATAATATGATGTTTAAGAAATATTTTACATACTTTATAGCAACTTATTCATAGTTTATTCATAGTTCATTCATTTATACAACACTATTCATTGCCACATACATTATTTCCTCTGTTAATCAATTCAAATATAAATAAATATAATTAATTCTTATATTACAGTTCAACTTACCTATATGTAAAATCAAAATAATTCAATTGGTAGTAGATTTAGTTATCACTTGACGCAGCTGTATACTAAAAAGAAGGAAACCGTCGGATTGGTGTACTTTGTGTAAGGTTGCATTGAGACATATAATATTAACATTGCTAAAAATTGCAGGTAATGTTAACATAAAGAAATTGTATAAATTATAAAAATGATAAAGATTTTCAATAAAATAAGTAGAAAAATCGCTATTTTGTCCGACATTTATCAATAAAAAGTAATCAAAGATAGTTTCTAAATATTTTTTATTCAAATAGCTTAGTAAATTTTTTGGTTTCATTTGATCTGTGTTTCCATATATTAAAGTGCAAGTTTCTATAAAGCAATCTAAAGTAAGATTTTTGTTTTAAATAACTTAAAATTAAGACGTCTATTATATGTCGATATCTTATGAAAGCAATTAGACTAAAATAGTAACGAACAAGGTAAAATGGTTGGGAATTTCTTACCTCATTGGTGATTGATTTAAGGAAATTATAAATATTCTACGGTACTTTTTATTATATGAAAATACTTTTGAAGAATACTATATTGATACTCAGATGTTACTATAACTATTTTATAAAATTATCATAGGCTTATCCTCATTGTGCTCTATGTAAATTTTTTAGTAAATAAATAATAAGCACATACCATCTGCTTCAAATTGAATCATATGAAAGTTTAATAATTATTCATTTAATATTTTCATACAGTGCAATTGAAGAGTAGAAATAAGACATTTTACACAAACATTATGAAGGTTTTAATGGATTTCATCAGTAACAACAATAGTGTTAAAATTGTGAAAACTATAAGTTAAGAGAATCTTTTAAGATAGCATTATAGGTCTATGGGAAATTTGGCTACTAATAAGCAAATAATCGTGAGCGAATTCAGATATTGCTAAAGTAATGTATTCAAACCCGAAAAGAAGCAAGCAAAAAAGTATAAGTAAGGGAACATTTTCAAAATGCCGCATTTATGTTTGTTAATTATTTGATCATCAGAGTTCTTATATCGCACTTCTTGCCTCATGAAATGCTAAAAATTAAATTAATAAACATATTTCAAAAACTGTATGTTCGTAGTTCGTTCAAAATCTATCAGCGTCTTTTAATACCATAAAAAATTTACTATACTTATAATAAAACTAAATATCACGCATTACTAAACTTTAGAACTAACGATGTTGATATTACAAATTTCACTTAACTACGACTATTATATATTACTAATAATAAATGTTCAAAGCGTAGGTTATACAAACGCGCCTACAAATTTTATTTCATAGAATTGAGAGTAGCTAAAACCTTACTCACTTTATCATGATATTTTTTTTAATCTGTTGAACACGTTAAAAAACACATTAAAATCCGTTAACATTCAGCAATCCCCAAAGCACAGAAGCCAATACAAAATCACATAACACTCGCCTATAAAATTCCTTGCCGCAACCATCACGCAAAAATCTCCCATCCAACGTACACTACTTTTACGATTCTAATAAATTCCCATGTGTATTCGGCAATACCTTAGCCGCGTGTGTCTACGCATTAGCCTTATAGAGTTTCTCGTTAATAACTCATAAATTCATCTTAATACCACGCGGCATCTTCTTGCTACTACTACTACTACTATATATATCTTATCAGCTCGGCATCTTCGCCTTGAAATCTCGCGTGTGCGTGCGTGCGTGCGCGCGGTCTTGCAAAAAATACTTAAAATCCTTATCGCGGACTTGATCGCGCATTCCCGAAGACACGAAAAAAGGATCCTACAAATCCCCTTGACGCGAATTCCCATATCCACTGTGTATATATATATTTATTTATACCATAGACGAAGAAGAAGAAGAAGAAGCCGCGGCAGGTGAAATAGAAAAAAAGTCGCGCGCGTGCGCGCAAAGGTCAAACGGTAGACAGGGACGCACACACACGGTAGCCCCTAATTAGCGCCGATGGCAGATGAGATAGGCAGAGAGGAGGAGGTACGTATATATACGACGACTTCGATGCCATGGTATTCTCTCTCTCTCTCTCCATCCGATCTTGCGATTTTTCTCCTATACACACGAGTATATGTTCGTATATTTTTTTGGTCTTTGGTGGTAGATAAGTTCTATCATCTCATGATTCGCCCCTTTTTTCTTTGTATCTCTTGTCTAAAGATGGAATATAGAAGATGCTCTTGATAAAGAATCTAATTGCTTCATTGATTTTTCCTTCCAAGCTATTCCACTTTCCAGGGATATTTTAGAAAATGAAGTCATCCTTAATGAGATACCTTTTATTATCCTCTAAATCAAATTTCATTAACCATGAAAGCCCCCTTCGCACATATAACTTTCATTCATTTTTTTATTCATATTATACGATCATTCTAAATAGTTACACATTAATTCTACCGCTTCAAAGACAGCTACAGCAAAAGCGCATTACCCCGTTGACGCATTCAATTATATCCATTTAAATTCCTTCAACATGAATTTCCAGCAATATTCATGTACACATAATATCATAATACCTTGTACATCCTCATCTTCTTCTACACCCATCCGATATCAGTAGAAATCTCGCACACAGAAGCTACAGAATTATTGAATACTACTTCGCTGTAACGGCCTCAAACCCATCTCTGCTTCTTCATCTCCTTCTCATTTTTTTCATCTTCTTTACGCTACCGCGCGACCATTTCGCGTCTATTTTGAAATCGGCATAAAATATTTGAAACGATGACACGTTGACGTGTTCCAGCCTTTGGGAATATTTCGGCTGCGAAAATGAGCCACCTAGACCACCTATTTAAAACTCGGCGTTATCACTCGACCCGATCGCCTCGGGAATTCGCATCAAAAACGCAACTATGAGGCTACCGTTGCTGAAACACCCGAATCCACCACCGCTACCAACTCCATTAATCACCGTCACGCAATTTATTCATCTATTCTAATCAACGAGCACCTGCCTAAATTCATATATACGCCAATTAACAAACGTCATCGCCAGAGCTTGGTATAAATACGCGCAACCCTCGCGTAAACACTATTCCTTCATTTACTTCGTCTAAAAAACTATTATTCGATTATAACACTCGTCTTCTTCTTCCCTTCTTCTTTTCTCTTCTTCTTCTTTTCTTCTGCGCATGTATATTTTTTGTCGCGCGCAGGGCTCCGATAAACAAGCACCTCTCTCTCTCTCTGGAATGAAAGACAAGCGCTGGCTCGCGAGAGGAAGCGTTTAATTAAATTAACGCTTATAGGCGAGAGATTAACGGAGGTGCGAGGAGTCGTCGTCGTCGGATATGTGTGTGTGTATGAGAGAGAAAAAGATCCGGTGAGATGCATAATGAGCGAGTCGTCGCTGACCTCGGAGGCCCCCTTTGGGTGGTCCCACAACGCCGCCAACGTACGGTCATTCTCCGATCTTTTTTTTTTCTTCTCTCAATTTCTCTCCTCTTTTCCGCTCTTCCCCGTTCGCGCTCTTTCGGCTTCTGGTCATTCGGCGGCTCGTTACCGTGCCGCGAGAGGATTCGTTGGGGTTTTATAACGCGCGCGCTTTTTTCTTGTTTGGCTGAGGAGGAGAGGATGTGCTCGATTATTTAGAGGTTTGAGAGGGAGGAGGCTTGCATTTTAGATAGGCATTATCGAGCAATAAAGAGGCAGACCGAATGCGTTGAGTGCGCAGAGGGCAATAGTTTAGTGCGCGAGTTACGAGAAAATTATTGTCGAGTGATGGGGGTGATGATTTTTTAATTGTTTTGAAGTTGTTTGTTGCAATGGCCGTCCTGTTGATGGCTTGGAAGAATATGGGTTTTTAATGTATAACACAGCATCGTCGTCCTGTCAAGAAAAAACTATTCAAGAATGTAAAAACTTTTTATTCAAAACTATTTAAATATTTTAAAAACAGGATAATTTTGTTGAAATATTACTGACAGAATTATGACCGTATAGATAACCATAGTAGAAAATTAACAATATTTTATAGTTAATGTATTGATTAAAAATTATTTTTATTACCAATATAATTCATCCAAAAGTTTTACTGTTACTTAGAATGCATATATAATTATGAAATACAAACAATTTTCAAAAATTACTACTAGGGAAGATTTTTCAAAAATAGCAACAACCTGAACTACTTATTACCTACCAGTACAAAAATTCGCATACCAATATACACAAATAACTCATCTTTGGCAAAATTCAACGCAGCTCAAGTTGACAGATCACTATACCACTTGTACTACCTTATATATACCCCGACCATCCGTCGATCGTGGGATCCTCATTCGAGCGGAAGTGGACGGTCATCTCAGGACTTTCGGTTCTTAATGGCCCGTCGCTTGCCTTATCTGTCTCTTCATTATTGAGAAATAACCCCTGCACGATCTCGCAGGAAAAGGTTTATGATACCGGCGATATTTCGGATTCCAACGCGCGCAGTGTGGTGTGGTGCTTTATGGCCCGACGGCTCAGCACACACGGTTCGGATTCTTTGGGGTTTTCATTTAGGGGAAAAAGAAAGAGGGACACACGCTTTAATTAGTGGCCATGGTATATAGTAATACGTCGGATGTTTGAGTTTAAGTGCGTGTGCGAAAATTTTGCGGTTTTTGCGAGGCGCGTTTGCGGAGAGGTAGTTGGGATTGTATATTAGTGCCGGCGGTGATGTGGGTTACGATCGGGATGCTGATTCAGTGGTAATGGCCGGAAGTGTGGTATCGATTTCAGTTGTTGGGGGTTTTATGATTCGCGAGATTTTTAGAAATTAAGGGAAAGTTATATAGTTTTTATAACATTGAATGTTAATACTTTATTAACCTTAAATAAACAGCGTTTCATAACTTTTATCGTGAATTTCTCCTATTGTCTTCAATTGCATACCCCTTGGTACTTCATTTACACTACAAAACCCCTAACTCCATCACTGCAACATCATTTTTCCCTCACAACTCAACTCAATTGCGCTACCGTATACACAACATACACCAACGTTCCACGAACCTCATCATATACATATACACATCCATTAACTCTTTCTAAATGCGCTTTAAATACACGTCATTAATTACGCGAGCGCGTTATTCTCGTCACGCTCATCATCTTCTCTTTTTCTCTCTCCCTCTCTCTCTCTCTCTCTCTCCCTCTCTCTCTCTCTCTCTCCCTCTCTCTCTCTCTCCCGCGGGAGGAATAAGAAGAAAGCTGCTTGGCGTCGCGATGACATATCACGTCCACGATCCCTATCGCGCGTTTACGACGAATTACAATAATGCGACACGTACGTGCGGCACGACAATAGCCGCGAGCACGCGAGTGTACAAAAGGTACCCGGGGACAGAAAGGTATATAATACAAGAGTCGCGGCGCATGTCAATGGGATGCACACACGTGTGTATGAGGAGGAGGAAGAAGAAGAGGAGGAGGAGGAGGTGGAGGTTGTTCGAAGGTGGTGGTCGCTGTTAATAAAAGGCCTTTTGTATCGGTTTCAGGGAGGCGATGATCGCACGTGTTTCGCCAGACGATACTTGCAAATGAATGTGATGTGACGTGTATGTGTGTATGTCTATATAGACGATGGAAGGTGCACTGATCGATGAATTGGTTATTGTGCAGACAGACTGATCGATTGATTGAGACTTTGCGTCAATCGTTTTCTTCGGTCTTTCATATATACGTTGAAATTCTGCAAAGATAAGTCCCTAGTACACCTCGATTATCATAGTGTTATACCATAAGCTCAAATTTACCCTTTAAATTTTACCCTAAATCAGATATTATATAACACCACTATATCGAAACCTATAGCCTCCAAAAAAAACTGCATTCCCGAAAAATTCACTCTCTCTCTCGTTCCCCCACCCGATCATAATCCCATCAATAATTCCTCGTCGCGCCATTACAAATCATCCGCCGGCCCGAAAATCCGTTTATATCAGCTCGACCAATCGATAAATAATCCGACGCGGCGAGAAAACATCGCGATAAGCGTTCGCGCGCACATATATACATACACACCACGCGTGTATATATATAAAAAGACTGGTATTCGTAGTCCCTCCAGGGGGGCGAAGGAAGAGATTCGCGCAAACGCGATAGGGAGTGAGAGCGCGGCGACGTAAGTAATGAAAACAATGATTGGTATGTGACGAGGGCCATTCTTATAACCGCGAACGTATAGGTTGGTTCCGTACGCGTAGAGTTATAACCGCTCAGTTTTCTACCCGCGTTGTGTATATCGCCGCTCGATTGTCTATCTTATTTTTAGGTGACTTTGCGGTGCGAGGTCGATCTGAGTTATTGGTTGAGGGGTTGCTGCAGCGAGTGATTTGTTTTTACTGAGGAGGGGTTTGAATTAGCAGTGTTCATGTGTTGGTTTGATGTTTTAATTATATATGAAGTGCGCATATATGTTGTTGCGTGCGTGAGATGTAATGTTTTTACTTGGCGTCAAGGAATATAAACTCTTTTGAACTTAATGTATGTTTGAGATTGCCTTTGGAACGAATACATCTACAGAATAATTTTGCGGAACCTTTTAACTTTTATATTATATATCATAGAAGAGTTTATTTAAAAATGATGCAGTGGAATCAAAATTAGTTTTACTAATATTTTTAATAATTATACATTAAAAAATTATCCAATAAAAAAATGTATAAAATATATTTATTTTAGTACAACGATCAAGGGTAAAAGCTTTCCCAGTTTAAATTTCTAACCAAATCACGTTTCTCGAATAATTTTTATTTATCAAAATTACGAGTTGAACATTGACATCGAACACCGCATGATGAATTCTCCCGTCACTCAAATTAATATTTCCATCTTTCTCCCACGTATTAATCATTTCCCCTACGACCAACGAAATAAAATCAATTACCCACCCACCATCCAATCATCACTCATCATTAACGATCAAACCCCAAACAAACCTAATAATCTCCCAACCCCACGCAATCCCCATTGAATTCTCAAAACCTTCTTATAACCCCGACAGTCACATCTCAATTTCCTCCTCCTCCTCCTCCTACCTCTTATAAATTCCATCTCACAGAGCCTCAAATTGAAACCGACCGGCACTCTTGCGATATTTTTTCTCCCTCACCGAATATCCGTTCCTCCCCTGGCGCTTCTCTAATATATTGGCGCGGCGAGGGACACCAGGAGGTAACGGATGCGCACGCCGGCCGGACGTGACGGCCGCTCGCGGCTGAAAATTCCACCTGGAGAGAGAGAGGACCCCTGCCGTCGTCTTTGCCCCCTGCCAAGATAGCCACGCGGCATGCGTGCAGTGTATATACATGGATTTGTTCTTTTTTAGTTTTGCTCAGGCGCCGCGCGTTGCTTTTGTTCTAGCAAGAGAGAGTAAGTATATGAGCGGAGGTAAAGAGATAAGGTGAGATTCGTAGGGGAATGGGTAGTGGAATTGTATATAGATTTGCGATTGGGAAAGCGTTTTGCAAGGTAACGAAAATCGTGTTGGAATAATTTTAACAGGCGAGTGTCGTTATATACGTGGGGTTGTATTATCAATTTATCGCGAGGAGGTTTCGATGTGGTACAAGTTAATGGTGTTGAATTTGTCATGTAGAGAACGATGATTAATAAATAATTTGTAATATAAATTAAACGTATATTTTTTATATATTATACTTACATTCATTGAAATTATTTTTAAAATTCATAAATTTAGTTTGAAATGTCTCGACTAGCGAACAACTTCAAAAAATTAATACGCTATACGTTAATCAAGAAAATTCTCATTCATTTCTCTTATCACTGTTTTTTCTGTACCCGTGGATAAAAAAATACCATAATTCCGATATCCTTCATTAGTATTTAAAATCACTTTACAGAAGTTCATTCATGATCATCAATGTCCGATAAAAAGTCTCATTACCCCTTTTTTTTGCTTTCTATCTTAATGAACATGTTTCAGCAATCTCTCTTTCTCCATTATGCCGATCAAAAATCTCGTTGGCGTGTTTTTCACATTAGAATCGCCGTTTTTCACACTCGCCTGATGAATTTCCACCTAAAACCAATTTAAAAAAATGTAAATAATCTCCTCTTCTGTTCATTCTAGGTCAACCGTCTCTCTCTTTCTCTCCTGTACACAACGGCGAATTAGCTCGAATTCAGATGTCAGTGGCGTAATCAGTGGCAATTAATAACGATCGTTCGAAAAAAGAAGTAGGAGAAATATATACGTATCCGTTATTGATGATCGCTAAGCCGCGTGTACTTCCTCGTAATTTTCAACGCCGCTCGTGCGCGTATAGAGTTAAAACATTCGCGATAATAAAGAGCAGAACGGAAAGAACGCGCGTATATAGACGCGAGCAGTTCTAAATACATGTATAATTGATGGATATACGAGTAGCTCGAATGATAATTAATACGCTTCCGAGTCCGCTGGTATGGACCACCCGTTCGTTCCCGATATATTTATCTCTCTCTCTCTCTCTCTCTCGCTCTGACCGATGCAAGATTTTCTGTCTCGGTCGGGTGTATAAATAATCGATGGTGTCATATTGACGAGCGCGCGCATTACAATGACTTCAGTTCCGTTGTATCTTTTTGAATTGTAATATCGTATTTCAACTTCGTAAAATTTTCGCGTCAGCGATATACAAATTAATAATTCTGAGAGGTATTGGTTATTTTTATTACATCACCTTATAATAGTAACATGAAAATAAATTATCGAATGAATGTTACGATTTTGTCATTGAACATAATATTTTTACGTGTTCTGCTAAACCTTCTCTAATGATTATATTCTTAATATTCATCATTACCCAAATCAATAATTTGATCACATTAAAGAATATTTATATCAACAGATATTCCCCCAATTTAAAACTACGAAACCCCCAACGAATTAAATATCCAGTCCACAAAAATGAAGACACAAACTTCCAAATAAATCCCCCTTTAAAAAAAAAATCTTTGATTGGACTCTTGTAATTGAAACATAAGCCCCATTAACCCCCATAAACCGCGACCTCGCAATTACCGCGACCGTCTCGAATCGTCCGCTTACTGCACGCCGAACCCCAATAAAGTCAAAATAAATCAACTCTCGTGCATATGCACACACACACATACACACATACACACAAACAAAACCATTCGCGTGCAGTCATAAAATCACCTTTATCATCGTGTTCTCCTTACCTAAGTACAACGACTCTCACGCCCCGTGCGTACTCGCGACTCCCCGGTACGTGCAAATATAAAAACGACACACATATGTATATATATGCGAACATCCAGCGAGGCGTGAAACACTCTACTTTGCCACCCCGATATATATATCGATATATATATATACATGTATATAGGGAGAGAAGTATAAATCAGTGTGGAAAGGAAAACAATTACACGCGCAACTTCCGTCGGATAATCAACGCCTCCGGTATATACTTATACGAAAAAGAAGGGGACCTATATACTATACCGCTACAGTTTCGTGAGGCACTTATATA